>CAJQUW010007429.1:0-561095 GCA_907163375.1 Prostheceraeus crozeri | reverse complement strand
ATAGCGAACAGGGAAAAATGCAAATACAGTGCATCTTCGATTATCGGATACCGATTATCCGGACATAATTTCAGAATCCGTTCGATTCTCGTGATTCCATCAAAACATTTAACATGTACATACATGGAATCGAATGTTCATTTTAGCATTGCTCTCCTCTTTAGGTAACACATACACGAAGTACTCTTTGCTTTACCAGCAATTAATTTTTGCTCAATGTGCGGTTCTCAGCCACAGTCAAATAATAGGCAAGCAGCTAAATAGTTGGAGCATTCTTAAGTAGGTTGTGCATGCTAGTCAAAGCTGGGATACCGCTTTGATAAATCACTTTCAATTCATGGTCTCAGTCCACGGTTATTGTTTGTGTACGTGTATTTATGTGCTTTAATAGGAACGACAGTGAATATATAGCAAACATGTACAATTGATGCTCGAAATTTCATTAAACAGTCGAAGAATCGGAGTCAAATATAATCAGGAGTGCATTCTAGGTAGAAATGCAGGATGGATATATACATACATGCAGATTATCACGGACTATACATAGTCAGTGAACTACGCAGATATATGGATACATGTATATCATATTCTACGGGGATCTTGGTATATAATCAAATACAATCAATTAAAAATTCGGGATCTTTGACTGACCTATTGAGTTTTGACCATCGAATAATCGAAGATGCACTGTACATCTCACACTAAAGAGTATGCGATCAAGTGAAAGCTACATGGTTTGATTCAACCATTACGCAAAATTGACATGGTGCAACAATTGACCAAAAATCAAAAGTTTCGTTTTTCAGTTTAAAAAACGTTTGGACAGCTGGAATGGAAGCTATTAAAGTCAGGCGGCTAAACATTTCCCATTAGACCTTATGATGCCTAATGCCTTTTAACCTTCAACGACGCAGAAAAAAGGGCGGCCACTTTATCCCGACGGGCAAAATGCTCCGGTCTCCCCTACATGTAAGTATTTCGACTGGGTATCGCAACAAGAGAAGTTCGGGAAGATATATAACACCCATGTCAGTGTTCCTCAACCTGTTTTCTGACTTCCTTGATCTAGGTCTTATTTTCGGCGGTACCTTTTTAAAAATATCGAAATCCTGAATTGCATGTAGGCCTAAACATTTGTACGTATGTTCACAGACTACGTTTATCAATTCGTAGAATCAAAGTTGCGACTTAGTTGTGACTACTGTAGCCAGTTCTCCAGAAAACTCAGTACAGCTTTCGCATTGAGTAAACGACAAAATCAATTTTAATTCGCTGTCATTGCTTTGTATTGAGCTTTTATAGTTTGTGCGAATGACGCACAGGGATGATTACTTGACGCGCCGTGGTTTTATGTTTAATATATTTGAATTTATTAGATAGAAATGTCCTCAGAGTTGAACAAGTTAAGCACAACATCCCTTAGCAGCCACAGCCGAAACTAGCTTGTGGCATCTAGAATGGTTGAACAAGCTGAAGGATTGCATAACAAGCTGCTCGAGCAGTTTCTTGTCCTGGCTTGCCTTGCAGTCGTAGATGCCTATCAGCCGCACGGCAAAGCCATGATAAACAAGCTCAGATCAACCTGTTGTACAGTCCTTCACTTGTTCAGCCACTCTAGTTGTGACAGGGTAGTATGGGCCATTCCGAGCCGCTCTGATAAGTCCTTGTGAGACGGATTGTTCAAGTCTGGATATCTTTCTGTTGAGTTATTAACGGTACTTTGTCAGGGTAGAGGGGTGCAACAGATTTGAAAATTTTAAATCTGACCGGAAACCGCATTGCCCCAGTCGACAAGGTCACTGCTGTCATTTTCACTCACACTTTCCATACAGATTACTTTTGATTAAGTTCGCATTTAGCAAAGCGCAATTCAAAATTCTACCTTAAAACTGAAGCAGCCATATGGCTGAAATGCATTACACTGCGCCGCATTTACATAGTTCATTGTAGGCATTTGAACAGTTCAAAGACAGATAATGTCCCGATATTGCCGAAAATTCGACATTTATCACATTTTACTTGATATGAATATCACTTCACATTTTTGAAGGAGCCGTTCTTTTGACAGACTTATGTATCAGTAAATAATTAACATAGACAAGAATTATAATCAGCAACAATAATGATAAGTAAGAAATAAAATCGATTAATATTACCGACAGCACTAAGCCGCTCGAGATGTCTTAATCCCATAGTGAAATGTCACTTCATATGCAATATTAGGAATGGTCCGCGTGTGAGAAAGGGTGAGAAATTTGACTCAGTGTGAGAAATGTGAGAAGACGTGAGAAATTGTGAGAAACAGAATAATATATGTGAGAACATGTGAGAAATGCATCTTTTTGAGAAAATGTGCCTGCAGTTCTATACGATTTCACACAATGAGGATGTGTCAGAATTGGCTTGGATGTATTTCAATATTCTACGTTTCTTTGGAGAACACAGTATGCATTACAATCAAACATTGCGTCAGATTTGCATGTCTGCAACCGATTATAAACCGTTTTTGTTGTCAGGTTGATGATCAACAAAATGCACACTTTTGCCGTCTTCATTTGATCACATGCATTAGGCATCTTTTTCCGTCTACATGCAGCCTATATACATTTGAAAAAGGCTGTAAATCCCTGGTTCCTCTATTGGAGGGGCTACTATTTGGACACCCAGCTTTATTTGGACTGGATTACTTGAGTACAGAGTATAACCCACTAGAATTTCTTATTATTGAAACAAACATCCTTTTTTTGGGGTACTTATCCTTTTTTCTTGCTATGAATTAAAGCTCAACCTCAACGTTCGTTCCCCCATTATCTCATCAGCGTTTCTCAGAGCTGCATTCTTCATCAAGGCCTAAATGACAGAAACAGTGCGAAATTGCTTCTAGAAAAATTGCCTCCATTTGATCAGTGGCTACGATTTATCTATCACTATTTACTGAAGTGAATCCGACGCTGGTACTCGACGAAAGAATACAACTATGAATGAAATCTGCATCAGCTGGAAAATAGTGGACGTTCCCATCGTTTAAGGAGTTTTGGCGAGGCCTAAGTGATGAAGAGGAAGAGATATAGTGTGGTGTTTCATGATTACTTAGAACTCATCTGTATCTCAGCAAGATTTCATTCAATTATCTGGAAGTTTTAACCACAGCTTGTGCAGTTCATGCAAAAGAACAAATGAATTTTTGATCATAGGTATCTTAACACTGTTTCATAGCTATCCATAAAGTATCTAAATCCCCACCTGCAACGAGTCACAATTCTCACCACTTATTCAGGTCCTTTGTATTGAAAACTCGTCTGCAGCATAACAATTTGAATTAGATTTGCAGGAAATTTAGTTCATAAGCATTTGGTGATGACAACGTTTTATTTAATTTTCCTGCACTTGCTTTTTTGTCGAATGTGGTTCATGCAAGACGTGATATAATCTGTCGAAGGACAGTAGAGGAAAACAGGATGACGGACTAAACTATGCCTTGAAACTCGCCAATGATTCAAAACTGCTAGTGAGATTGAGTCCTTAACTGTCATCAAGCTATCAAACCGAAATCCATCAAAATAGGCAGCTGATCAGGGTCGTTTGCGTCGAAGAAAAAAGGTTCATAAGCAACATAAGCAGATGGAAATCAGTTAAAAGCAGGGTGTAAAGGCAAATGTACGCAGATAAAAAAGAGCCCAGAGCGATGGCTCCATAATTGACAAATTAAGGCCCAAAGGAAGGATATTCAAACACGCTGAGGTGGTGTAGCATTGCACGGTGACTGTGGGGTACATTACATGAAAGCTGTCGAAATATCTCAAGACGTAGGCTGCTGTATATCGTGACAATAACAGACATGTCAGGAAGCTTGTGTTGTTTGAAAGTGGTAAATAGTAGCATGACTCAAGAGTAATTCAAAACATAGTTTTGATTACTTGCTCATTGCCATCGGCATTGTGAGAAATTCGTTATTTTGTCACGTGAAAAAAATGTGAGAAATTGGTAATCGGATCAGACCATCCCTGCAATATATATCCCTGCGTTTATATATTGTCTCACAAAAATTCAGAACTTTTAGATTTTTTGCACTAGAAAAACTCTAGAAAAGACAGCGACTATATCGCGGTCCTACCTGTCGACAAATGGATAATAATCCGGGAGCTAGAGTGAAGTTGTGCAGGGAACGAGGTAGTACATAAAACTTTCACATAGCATAGTACACCTCTAACCTACTGCAAAACTTCGCGTCTGCCGGATCAGATCATTTGCTTTTCAGAAATAGAGAGGATAACACAATCCTATGTATTTCCAGTGGTGAAATTGTGACATTTAAGGTGTTGACTCCATTTTTTCGAATTTTTGCTCATAAAAGTTACACAAATTGGTATTTTGTTGAACTGGTTATTATAGAAATCATCTACAGATCATGCATGATCTTTCAAATGAGTTATCATTCAGTGACAGAGGATGAAGTAAAGTGTACAAACAGACACTTTTCGTTGGTGTAACTGCAAATTTTGACATAGAAAATTCAGGAAAATTGTTGACATACTTTAACGAAAAGTGTCTGTTTGTACACTTTACTTCATCCTCTGTCACTGAATGATAAGTCATTTGAAAGATCATGATCTGTAGATGATTTCTATAATAACCAGTTCAACAAAATACCAATTTGTGTAACTTTTATGAGCAAAAATTCGAAAAAATGGAGTCAACACTTTAAATGTCACAATTTTACCACTGGAAATACATAGGATTGTGTTATCCTCTCTATTTCTGAAAAGCAAATGATCTGATCCGGCAGACACGAAGTTTTGCAGTAGGTTAGAGGTGTACTATGCTATGTGAAAGTTTTATGTACTACCTCGTCCCTGCACAACTTCACGCTAGCTCCCGGACTAAAAGGCGGATTACATCTTTATGGGATTCGAGGATGAACAGGATCTGTTTATACTTGTGGGAATCGAAAAGGCAAAGATTGATGTACAGGATTTGTTTACATGTGCGGATCGCAAAAAGCATACTGTATTTATTGATGGGATGAATTAAATGACAGGATCAGTTTACATGTGGGAAACGCAACAATTGAATGATGTCTGATTTATCTTTGTGACATATCTTTCAAGACGTATCATTACCTATTCAGTATTTTGTCAGCCACTATGTGTGGGACCCCGCTCGTCTGGGTTTGAGTGTTCAGGTTAGGGGTCGAAACACAACTAGACGAGTACCTGCTGATGACTGACGGATTGCAGTATTAGCCTATGTTTTATATCCCTTAATCGGTAGCTGAAGTAGTGGTCGATGTATTGTAATTCAAATGAAGAAATGTGGAATTACATGAAGTACTATAGACGGATGAAGAAACTGGCGATAACAAATTCAAGTGAAGAAATAGTATTTTCCATGTGTAGTCTTAGGTGTAGTGTGTATAGTTTCATTGCTTTCGGTGTAGTTGAGTGTCATTGTAGTTCTATTGTTTACCTCCATTATCCACTTTCCACTTATCCACTCTTACCATTGCTTTGTGTAGTGTCAGATATAATTCACTTGTAATCGGTGTAGTAGCATCATCGTTGTATTTCCATATTTTACCTTCACTTTTCCAATTTTTATTCATCGGTTTTCATGTTGTTTTATAATACCCATTTTTAATTTCCTTAACCTATGGTGACCATTGTCCTATTCTATTTCCACTATCAGCATCTGTAGTTGGTACAGTGTATTAGACGTCTGTTTTGAATCCATGGTATTAGTATATTAACAGCAAGAATGAGTAGTATTACAAGTCTTAAGATTTCCATTTCTACCAGATATTGTGCCAAAGCTGATCAATTTTAATTCGTTGCCACGAGAAAGCTACATTGAGTTCCTTTAAGAACTGATTAATCCAATGGTTACAGTAGCATTGCCTTTGTACACTTGCGGATTGGAGAACGCCATCAGTCCTCATTAGGACTACTTTAACTAATAATTTAAATTAGTAAGCATTATATTCTATTATAAATGGCTACTGGGATGACTTTCATAATCGCATGAGAATCAATTTTCTGACTCATCATAGATCTTTTTCATGTCAGGTGTAAACGATCTCTGCGATCTGATTGCGTGGGCGCAATGCATTTGCGCCACAATTTCTGATTATGCAATTGAGAAATAATGCTTTTGCGCCACAACGTTTTCTAATCACAACGCATTTGCGCCACTTTACTAGTCGGCAGTGATTCAAATTGAAGTTATCATATTACATGCATAATTTACTATGTTTCAACTAGGACATCAACTTCACCGATGTTTCTTGTTATTGATAGGGAGAATTGACGTAAAATACGACATGTTTGTGTATTAGGAATTACATGTACATAATATGAAAGCACACCTAATATCTTGCGATAAAAAAACAACACAAAATGTCAAACACGGTATACATGGCCTAGCAGTTTGACTAAGCTAAAAGTCTCAATCTCACCAGCATTTCGACGGTTGATTAGTCTTGGTTTCGCTAAACTTTGTCATTGGTGGCTGCATCTTGGTATGCCACTTTCCCCTGACTGGCGCTTTTAATTTTCACCGATGCGGAATCTTGGAACTTAATTAAAGCATCGATGAAAATGAATAAATTGGGATGGGCCGAATAGAATTCTTGGTTGAAATGAGCATTGAATGATTCGCATTCATTGTTGGTTAATCAGACATGCCTCAACTAATGCCCAAAGATTCGGAGGATATTGACGTTTGCTGTCAATAAATGTTCGAGGCGCTTCGGGCAGTCGGGAATTATGGCAAAGAGATCGTCAATGAAGCAGTCTGCTACTTCCTCAGGTCGCAGAAACGTGAGCCCAAAGAAGTATGACAACCTTTTCGAATTATCAATGTCCTTGTCGTTATAGTGCACAGATAGTCCAAGTTTCTGAATTTTGCGATACCACGCATTCGCTAAATGGAATCGACAACTACGGATAGACGAAGTAGGAAATTGCAAAGAGAAGTCATTGATAGCACCCTTCTGAGAGTCCTGCATGATGGTGGAGGGTCGTAGTTCAAATCCGAATCGTTGACAATGCAGCTTTATTAACTTAGACCATGCCCACCGCGTTGTATAAGTCTTCGGATAGACCAGTGGCACAAACCATCCATTCTGATGGCCGACGATAACATACATTTCCGTAAAAAGTGATGGAAAACTTTTGAAAGTTCCGTCGCAGAGCACTTCGTCACATGAGCACAAAAATTCCAAATTTTCTTTATAGGAGAAAATTATTGTTATGTAATTTTCAGAGTCCTGCTCGAGAATGAAATTCTCTCCTTTCAAAATTTTCATATTAAATGATTCCAGTCGTTAGAGCACTTCCTCCAGTGCTTTCGGAATTGCGGGATGCTTCTTCCGACGTTCTCTGTATATAGCTTCTCGTATGCGCTTGTAGTCATTAGCCTCTACAACACTGCCACTTTTGTACTGTTCCGTCTTGATGATCTTGCTCGTGAGGTCATCAAGCGCTTTTCTCTTGCAAGATCTTCGCAGCTCACTGACATCCGGATTGGGCTGAGTGTGAGTATTCTGTCCGCTCATGTTCACCAATTCTCCGTTTAACGTATACACTTTCGGGAGACAATTCTTCTTGCAACATCTCCATGCTCCTACCATGAAATGAAATGCTACCAACTCTAAATTTAAAATTTTCAAAATTTTCATGAAAAAAGTAAGTTTTCGTCGACCTGTCTCCCATGGCTCTTTCAGCTAGAATGAAACTGAGATCTAACTACAGTGGAACCTCCTATTGCGGACATTCTATACAGCGGACACCTCCGTATTACGGACAGTTAAGCTCAGTCCCGAATAATGTTCGTATCATCACCGGTAACTCCATATTGCGGACACCTCTGAAATGCGGACACTAAGGCGCAGTCCCGACGGTGTCCGTAATGTGGAGGTTCTACTGTATTTCTATTTCTTGAATGCCTGTCGAATTACCCAACAAAAGTTTCCAACTTTTGATTCATGTTACCTAGATTTCGTAGATTTCAAATATATTTTATTCAAATACTGTATGAAAAGCTTCAACACGATTCTAAGTGAAAGCATATCCTCAATTTCTCTTTTTCTAAATTGATGTCATGTTAATCTACCAATTATCGACACGATACCTGTCATCGTCTCACTCATCGGGCATCGTTATCATCTACAGCTGTCATAAGTTAATTAGACATTGACATAACAAATGACCATTCTTCTGTACACCATGGCTGAACAAAGATTTACTCAAAAGTTCAGTACCGCTCAAAATTCTTTCATGGGGACCTTCACACAACTCATCTAAGTACTCTAAGACGGTTTTTAAAAAAATTGTGGGGACCGTTTTTAAATGACATCAATTTTTCAAAATGGCTGCCAAAAGTAGACAAAATGGTATGCCGATTGAAAGTGATATGATAAGATACTGCATACCACTCAAAATTCTTTCATGGGGACCTTCACACAACTCATCTAAGTACTCTAAGACGTGTTTCAACATAATCGTGGGGACCGTTTTTAAGGGGTGCCAATTTTTGAAAATGGCCGCCAAAAATAGGCAAAATGGTATGCCGACTGAAAGTGATATGATAAGATACTGCATACCACTCAAAATTCTTTCATGGGGACCTTCACACAACTCATCTAAGTACTCTAAGACGTGTTTCAACACAATCGTGGGGACTGTTTTTAAGGGACGCCAATTTTTCAAAATGGCCGCCAAAAATAGGCAAAAATGGTATGCCGACTGAAAGTGATATGATAAGATGCTGCATACCACTCAAAATTCTTTCATGGGGACCTTCACACAACTCATCTAAGTACTCTAAGACGTGTTTCAACATAATCGTGGGGACCGTTTTTAAGGGGTGCCAATTTTTGAAAATGGCCGCCAAAAATAGGCAAAATGGTATGCCGACTGAAAGTGATATGATAAGATACTGCATACCACTCAAAATTCTTTCATGGGGACCTTCACACAACTCATCTAAGTACTCTAAGACGTGTTTCAACACAATCGTGGGGACTGTTTTTAAGGGACGCCAATTTTTCAAAATGGCCGCCAAAAATAGGCAAAAATGGTATGCCGACTGAAGTGATATGATAAGATGCTGCATACCACTCAAAATTCTTTCATGGGGACCTTCACACAACTCATCTAAGTACTCTAAGACGTGTTTCAACATAATCGTGGGGACCGTTTTTAAGGGGTGCCAATTTTTGAAAATGGCCGCCAAAAATAGGCAAAATGGTATGCCGACTGAAAGTGATATGATAAGATACTGCATCCCACTCCAGATTCTTTCATGGGGACCTTCACACAACTCATCTAAGTACTCTAAGACGTGTTTCAACACAATCGTGGGGACTGTTTTTAAGGGACGCCAATTTTTCAAAATGGCCGCCAAAAATAGGCAAAAATGGTATGCCGACTGAAAGTGATATGATAAGATGCTGCATACCACTCAAAATTCTTTCATGGGGACCTTCACACAACTCATCTAAGTATTCTAAGACGTGTTTCAACACAATCGTGGGGACTGTTTTTAAGGGACGCCAATTTTCAAAATGGCCGCCAAAAATAGGCAAAAATGGTATGCCGACTGAAAGTGATATGATAAGATACTGCATACCACTCAAAATTCTTTCATGGGGACCTTCACACAACTCATCTAAGTACTCTAAGACGTGTTTCAACACAATCGTGGGGACTGTTTTTAAGGGACGCCAATTTTTCAAAATGGCCGCCAAAAATAGGCAAAAATGGTATGCCGACTGAAAGTGATATGATAAGATGCTGCATACCACTCAAAATTCTTTCATGGGGACCTTCACACAACTCATCTAAGTACTCTAAGACGTGTTTCAACACAATCGTGGGGACTGTTTTAAGGGACGCCAATTTTTCAAAATGGCCGCCAAAAATAGGCAAAAGTGGTATGCCGACTGAAAGTGATATGATAAGATACTGCATACCACTCAAAATTCTTTCATGGGGACCTTCACACAACTCATCTAAGTACTCTAAGACGTGTTTCAACACAATCGTGGGGACTGTTTTTAAGGGGTGCCAATTTTTCAAAATGGCCGCCAAAAATAGGCAAAAATGGTATGCCGACTGAAAGTGATATGATAAGATGCTGCATACCACTCAAAATTCTTTCATGGGGACCTTCACACAACTCATCTAAGTACTCTAAGACGTGTTTCAACATAATCGTGGGGACCGTTTTTAAGGGGTGCCAATTTTTGAAAATGGCCGCCAAAAATAGGCAAAATGGTATGCCGACTGAAAGTGATATGATAAGATACTGCATACCACTCAAAATTCTTTCATGGGGACCTTCACACAACTCATCTAAGTACTCTAAGACGTGTTTCAACACAATCGTGGGGACTGTTTTTAAGGGACGCCAATTTTTCAAAATGGCCGCCAAAAATAGGCAAAAATGGTATGCCGACTGAAAGTGATATGATAAGATGCTGCATACCACTCAAAATTCTTTCATGGGGACCTTCACACAACTCATCTAAGTATTCTAAGACGTGTTTCAACACAATCGTGGGGACTGTTTTTAAGGGACGCCAATTTTCAAAATGGCCGCCAAAAATAGGCAAAAATGGTATGCCGACTGAAAGTGATATGATAAGATACTGCATACCACTCAAAATTCTTTCATGGGGACCTTCACACAACTCATCTAAGTACTCTAAGACGTGTTTCAACACAATCGTGGGGACTGTTTTTAAGGGACGCCAATTTTCAAAATGGCCGCCAAAAATAGGCAAAAATGGTATGCCGACTGAAAGTGATATGATAAGATGCTGCATACCACTCAAAATTCTTTCATGGGGACCTTCACACAACTCATCTAAGTACTCTAAGACGTGTTTCAACACAATCGTGGGGACTGTTTTTAAGGGACGCCAATTTTTCAAAATGGCCGCCAAAAATAGGCAAAAATGGTATGCCGACTGAAAGTGATATGATAAGATGCTCCATACCACTCAAAATTCTTTCATGGGGACCTTCACACAACTCATCTAAGTACTCTAAGACGTGTTTCAACATAATCGTGGGGACCGTTTTTAAGGGGTGCCAATTTTTGAAAATGGCCGCCAAAAATAGGCAAAAATGGTATGCCGACTGAAAGTGATATGATAAGATGCTGCATACCACTCAAAATTCTTTCATGGGGACCTTCACACAACTCATCTAAGTACTCTAAGACGTGTTTCAACACAATCGTGGGGACTGGTTTTAAGGGACGCCAATTTTTCAAAATGGCCGCCAAAAATAGGCAAAAATGGTATGCCGACTGAAAGTGATATGATAAGATACTGCATACCACTCAAAATTCTTTCATGGGGACCTTCACACAACTCATCTAAGTAGGCTACTCTAAGACGTGTTTCAACACAATCGTGGGGACTGTTTTTAAGGGACGCCAATTTTTCAAAATGGCCGCCAAAAATAGGCAAAAATGGTATGCCGACTGAAAGTGATATGATAAGATACTGCATACCACTCAAAATTCTTTCATGGGGACCTTCACACAACTCATCTAAGTACTCTAAGACGTGTTTCAACACAATCGTGGGGACTGTTTTTAAGGGACGCCAATTTTTCAAAATGGCCGCCAAAAATAGGCAAAAATGGTATGCCGACTGAAAGTGATATGATAAGATGCTGCATACCACTCAAAATTCTTTCATGGAGACCTTCACACAACTCATCTAAGTACTCTAAGACGTGTTTCAAAAAATCGTGGGGACCGTTTTTAAATGGCGCCAATTTTTAAAATGGACAGTAGCTGCAAATACGCAGTGCGGTTGGCTTTCTTCTTTCGGAATGCGACGAATCGACGTAAGACAGATGCCCGGATTTTGTTGTGAATGTAGACAGGTTTTCAGGCAGATCACTGAGTGATGATTTTGGCTTATTGAGGGCTGAAGTTCTCGCAACCTCACACACGAGGCAATCACAAAATTGTGAATTCCTGGTAATCATACGACGCGAACTAATTTTGCTGCAGTCGTAAACGTCCAGAGTCTTTGAAAAATCATTTCGTCCATATCGATCCAACACTAGACGGCACGCACAACACAAGGTCAAGGGCAACCGATCGTCGTCATGATTATGTCCTGTGATGACATGTTCATCTATAATTTGGCGGTGCTTCTCATTAATTAATCGCATGTTTTTGCTTTGCTTTAAACAAATAAGACACACATCTGTTCTTGCCTCATCATGAGATCTTGCGCTCTGTAGACGGGACATTTTTTCAATGATTGTGTAAGTTATCACCACTCTGCGTCTCACTAAAATGAAATGCGTGTGAACAGTGTGCGCTTATTGTTCCGGATCAATATCGCGATGAACGCTGAACAGATATCAATGGGGCCTCAGTCAAGCAGGTGTTGGCAGTTAAGGCGGTTTTACACGAGGTAACTTGGTTAGAGGCATAGAAATTGATAACAATGAAATCAATAGAATAGAAATGTAGCTTCATGCAATGCATAATAGTGGCACAAGAATCGCACACATTTTTGCTTAGATACATTTGTCAATCACTGTATGATTGGTGTAGTATCAGTCACATGCAAAATTCTAAGCATAACATGTTTATTCATGCCCCAACTTAGTTCCCCCGGCTGTGCCGCGACCTTGAGCCAAATTCCATTCTAGTCAACTTCAGATACAGATAAACAATCTATTTCTATGGTCACACACTGCCTCACACGCTGTCAATTTCGCGCGCGCGTCATGAGAGAAACAGAGAATTCGAAGTCAGAATTCAGTTACCTGGTTCACTAATTCAAGTTTCGTCAATGGTAGGGGCCTTCACTATGAGGTAACTGAACCATATATGGCTTATGATGACAATGTGAGGAAAAATGAAAATTAAAAGTATTCATTCTATTTGCTGGCTATTTAATGAATTATCATCAGTAAATGAATTGTTAATTAAATTGTGCATCATAAATTGGAAAGGCTGGGGAACGGCAGTGTTCTTCCCGAGAACTTCTCGGAAATTGCCAATTTTTGGCGGCCATTTTAAAAATTGACGCCATTTAAAAACAGTCCCCACGATTTTTTGCAACACGTCTTAGAGTACTTAGTTGAGTTGTGTGAAGGTCCCCATGAAAGAATTTTGAGTGGTATGCAGTATCTTATCATATCACTTTCAGTCGGCATACCATTTTTGCCTATTTTTGGCGACCATTTTGAAAAATTGGCGTCCCTTAAAAACAGTCCCCACGATTGTGTTGAAACACGTCTTAGAGTAGCCTACTTAGATGAGTTGTGTGAAGGTCCCCATGAAAGAATTTTGAGTGGTATGGAGCATCTTATCATATCACTTTCAGTCGGCATACCATTTTTGCCTATTTTTGGCGGCCATTTTGAAAAATTGGCGTCCCTTAAAAACAGTCCCCACGATTGTGTTGAAACACGTCTTAGAGTAGCCTACTTAGATGAGTTGTGTGAAGGTCCCCATGAAAGAATTTTGAGTGGTATGCAGCATCTTATCATATCACTTTCAGTCGGCATACCATTTTTGCCTATTTTTGGCGGCCATTTTCAAAAATTGGCGCCATTTAAAAACGGTCCCCACGATTTTTTTAAAAACCGTCTTAGAATACTTAGATGAGTTGTGTGAAGGTCCCCATGAAAGAATTTTGAGCGGTACTGAACTTTTGAGTAAATCTTTGTTCAGCCATGGTGTGTCTGATGATGTTTAAGCAAAGAGAAATTTGACGCAAATGCCTGATTTTTCGTGGCGCAAATGCGTTGTCGGTTTGGCGCAAAAGCAAAAGTCCCGATTGCGTGACTGCAATAAAGTGTCAACAACAAAGTTTCACAAGCAAAATTTATATTTTTATTATAAATTTGATAATATGCATTAAGATTTCAAGCCATCTGAAACATAGCCTATACTTAGACATTAAACTTATTTCTACCCTATTGATCAATGCCATACTCTCTTTGTACTACAAAGTTGAAAGCACAGCATTACACATGAAAACACTGAAAAAGTCGTAAACAGGGCATGAGTCTTGAGAATCTATTAGTATTAAGATTCTACCGCAAATCTACTACAAAGTACTATATTCTCTGATTGTACGTCACACCACTGAAGAAGCCTTATCTGCGCAACATGTCTAGTGCTATCAATCCGCCATTTGTGTATACTCGAGTTCGTGGTTATTAAGACGAGGAAAGAGTGTGCGACAGGTGCCGAGTAATACTTGGTCGACACTTTTTGCTACCTACTACATGTATTTGCATTGCCCTATTTTGATTCTTTTGTTCTTTATCAGCCATATTTTATCAAACATAGCAGTAGGCATATTGTCCATCAATAAATCAAAAACCTTTAGACTAGTTAGCAAAACATCAACAAATCTGAGGCCATATGAGATTGCCATTCTAGCTGGGTTGGGTTCATCGCGTGCAAAAATGTAAACTATGGCATTAAAATTCTTATCACTAACTTAAATGCTTTCAATGCAGAGACATACATGTAATATCAAAAGGTTATCCTTATACTTGACAACACAAAGTCTGCATGATTCGTATAAATCATGTACTGCGAGCATGTTCAAAGCTATTACATAGAAAGTGGCATTCCTGTGATGTGTGGGAACTCACACAGGATTCCCATAGAGATTTACAATTGTGGTTGGTTTGAAAAATCGCGTCACACGGCAACTCTGTTTTATCCTATCTACAAAGTATACCAGATTATTACATAGTTGTAGAATCGTATCTAAGAATCCCTTCTATATCTGGTAAAATTTGTTCCCAGGGAAAATCTTGATAGAGAGGGTCCTAATAATCTGGCATCCTTTATAACGGATAGAGGATAGCTATGCGATTCTCTGACATAACTCGTGAAATTATTTGATATATCCATGGACTCCTAGATATATACAACACTAGGAGTCCATGATATATCCCTCGGGCTCATAGAAATTAACAATAGGCTACCATAGAAAGTCCTAGAATGGAAATTGCATGAAAATTATGGCACACGCCGGGGGAACTTAGTTGGGGCAAAATGCAAATTGTACGAGCTGGTTTCCAAGTTTTCTGATTGGCATTTATATTTATCAAACCAATTTGTGATCTGGGCTGTTGCCCTTTGTCCAAAGATCATGTGCAACAAAGCAATAATGAATTTTAAAAAAATGCTGCGGCGACAGGATGACAATGAAGGAAATCCTTTAAAACGTCCTGTGCGTTCATCATTTTGAAATATGGGTCATATAATCTATCAAGAGTATAATCAGACACATATGCAACTTGTAATGTCGATTTACAGAACATACGTTACTCCATCTTGAAATCAGAGGCCAGTAAATCTTCGAGTATTCATTTTACTTCAAGGGGCTCCCCTGTTCTTTATATTTGAACAATTTTCGAAATCTCTGCATGCATTCGAATATCAGCTGACAAAATATCATCACACTATATCACATAAGTTCTTCAATGATTAATTGATGATTTCTAGCGATATTCTATCTATCTGAGAAATGATTGGAGGTAAAGAAGCTTTCAATGTGTTTATTCCTGAAAAGTGTAAGGTTTCTTAACCGCTTGACGGGGAAATTATCCAATAATTAGAAATTTTATCTGTGAATTCTTGACATGTACTTACAAACAGTACACCGACCAATTATGACTGTGAACCAAATTTTAATTTTTATTCCAGTATTGAAAAATTGTATAACAGCTGTCATTGACTGCTACAAATAGATACAATATACTAAATCATGTAATAGTAGGCTATTTCACATGAAACAATGCAGTCATCTCACTTAAAATTCTCTTCATGAAAATCCTGTAATTTGCTGTCAACAGCTTCCACAACCAACTTGGCAAATACTTTGACTATGATACAATGTTTAAGATCGAATTTGATCTGTAGACCATAGATTTTTCCATGTGCCATCATTGTACATGAGCAAGATATCAAACTTCCATTCTAGTGTAATATTATCTACTTCTATGCTCGGGCTAAAGCCCTCGGGATTCATCAAATAATTTCCCTCTCTATATCCCAGAGAATCGCATAGCCATCCTCTATCCATTACATAAATGATCTCAGGTGCGAGCACTCGCGCAAAGGTGTTGCACGCAAGTGTCACACTTCTATGCCGTGCCATTATCTCAAATGTTGAACGATTGAATAGAAAAATAGCCTAATTTTTTCTTCATCAAGTAAATTTCATTGAGCAGTCACTTAGCAAAAAAACATGCACGATTCCTGGTTATTCTGGAATCGCGCGATTGATTTCACCGCACGATTAATCGAACGGAATCGATTAACTGCGCCCGCCACTGACTGATGGTCAAACCAAAGGAAAATTGCTGAAAGAAGCTATTCGCATTAATATGGAAAAGTTCTTGTCCGCTACCAACCAATCTGAAACATTTGTGGCCATCGTACAAATATCAAATTTCGTTTATGTTTTAATGCCCGCGCTTCTCATGTTGCAAATTCACTACGTATGCCATGGCTGAAAATGAGATGTGTTGCTATCATGACACAGACCAGCGAAAAGCACATATCAAAATAAATGATTGCTTCCTGTTTGCTAATCGCTTAAAGCAAAAATCTGGTGTGCGAAAAATATGCCTAGCCTATTTGGTAATTTGGACAGATTGCTCGGAGAGAGCTACTATTTTAACTAGGACATACGAGTATGTACTCTGTGTGTTCTCGTCAAGTAAAAGAGTTGAAAGAGTTGGCCCGAGTTGAAAGTGCTGAACACATCCGTCATTTGTTCAGCAAGACGTGCTTGTAAATTTGGATCCTCGGAAGAATAACAAGTGATTCTATCTAACTGGAAAGGAAAAGCGTAGAAGATAGATACCGTATCAAAAGAGCACAACAAGATAACGGACATGATGGGATCAACTCAATTGATGCAAGTGAAGTCAATGAGACAGTGTCAAACAAATTCAAGATTCTCTCTAAATGTTTGCGGTATATTCTCATCTAGCATGACCTTGCATATATATTTCTCGCAAAAGAGTTCTGCAAAGCAAAGAAAACTTATCACTATATTAGCAATTGCAATGCAGGTAGTGATGCAAATTTACCGGTGATTTTTGAGAGTTAATGATTTACTACTCAATGGAATTGTGGCAAATTAAAACAAAATATTACGAATTGAACACCTTCTGGCCGCTATTTCTCGAGAATTTTATATCTAGTGTTCAATATCTGTACCACGTTAGAAGCTTTCATAGCGAAAAACTGAAGTGGAGGGGCAATTCGATAGCGCGAATATAGAGCTGAATTTCGATGTCTCTAAGAATTGATAGCGCATAGTGATTTTACATTTGAGAGATAGCAATTCTTCTGATAGTCACAACTGCAGCACGGTTTTTTATCGTTTAGCATTCCACTAGGTAATTGGTGGAATCATTCAAAAACTTCCTGCTGGAGAAAGCATGGTACCTTTTGGTTGTAAATTAAAAATTATGAACACGGAAAGGCAAGTCATATGGAGAAGAAGTGCGAGTGTGTGACCTATACCAGCCTGAGCGATTCGTGTTTGTACTCGAAAGAGAATTCTTGCTTATCGTGAACTGTCTGAGAAACTTTCCTCATGAACTTGGATGATTCATTCACTTAGTAAGAATGTTGGGATTTTTTGAGTCGAAACTGTATTTGAATGCGTCATGCGAAATATTGTATGTCGATGTCATTAGTGAATTTTGCATGTGTAAACGTCTAAACTTTTAGCGATGAGCAGAAAGAAAAGTGAACCTTGACGTAGGATACTAGAGATGTAATTGGATAAAATAGAACAATTAGATATTGAGTTGCAGCCTCAGTTGAAAAATGGGAACAGACCTGAATATCTGTCATGTCATCCAATATCAGGAATCATCAATAGACCCAGTACACATCTCTCAACATCGACACAGCTGCATATTTAAAGTTGCAGCCATGTCCTGGTAGATCTGAGATTTGCAATTAGCAAGTTAGTGAAATTTCGACGGGCATTCATTAAATATCACTTTAAACACACTACTGGCAAATCGCTAAGTAAGTGTGGCTGAAATAATTAATAAATGATGCTTTTCTGTGAACACAATTTCACTAATTTGCTGATTGCAAATCTCAAATTTACCCAGGCATGGCTGCAACTTTAAATAGGGAGTTGTGTCTATGTTGAGAGATGCAAACTGGCCTGCAGGTCTGTTTCCATTTATCAACTGAGGATGCAGCACAATATTTAGTTATTCCATTTATAAAGGGGAATTTGTTTTGAATCGATCAATAAGTTCTTGAAGCTGTTTCTCATTTTGTGCAATAACAAATGTATTATTAACGTAACGATTATAGGCCACGAAAATCCAAGAAATTTAATAACAAACACCGAAATTTTAGCTCACTATGCAGATGCGAATTCATTACAGATAGCTCAGGCTGTACTGATCAAAGAGATTGCACCTAAATTGAATCAATACGATAAAGGATTGACAAGGGATTGATAAAGGATTCATCTAAACATCATTTCGTGATTTCAATTTCCTTTTCCCAAAACTTTTGCACTGTTTTATATCCCAACCCCTTAAACTATCTGTGTACGTACGTTGAGCTTTTTATGCAAATGTTGAGATAAGTTTGAAATTCCAATGTAGCTTACTTTTCACTACGTAAGCTTGAAAATTGTCCGACACGTCACCATGTATACATGTATAATCAATATTCAATGTTATATGGCCTAGTCGTTAAGCGCTGCATCAGCATTGAAATACAGTCGCTCTCATCGAAAGATTTCCGAAATTCGCAGGAGGTGAAGTATTCTCCTTATTCCACTTTGTGAAGCTAATGTTACGATCATTTACTTCAAGTGACAGAAATTTTTTAATGGTCGAAATTCGTTCACAACTTAATTGCGATGGAGTGGAAGTATAACTGACATTGGAAAAGCACTATTTAAATCACTATGGTATTGACAGTGAGAAGCCGTAAGCTTTTGATAGGTTTATTAGCAGCAAACATGTTTCAGTTGGCAAGTTACCATCATCAGTGACAACGGTCAATAAACAAGGATGCAATATATACAGTGCGAATGAGACAAGAAAAATCAATATAGGAAAAGCGGCTGTGATTGGCTGCGGTTCTCGTCGCCATATTTTCACATAGGATAAAGGATCACGTGAAAGGTCGACCAGTATCTGAAATATCTCTTCATGTTCACATCCCAAATAAAGATAATTTTAAAATTCTCATTCGCACTCCATACACGAAAATTGCTGAATCATTGTACATAAAGTCATTCCTTCATTCACAGTACCTAATGAATAACCGCAGTCAATCACAGCCGCTTTTCCTATATTGATTTTTCTTGTCTCATTCGCACTGTATATATTGCATCCTTGTTTATTGACCGTTGTCACTGATGATGGTAGCTTGCCTACTGAAACATGTTTGCCACTATGGTATTGTTTTAATGACGTCTAATAAATTGACCTTTGAATGAGTGTGCTATCCGTTGCTTTTTCAGAAAGCCATTCAACTGTGACAAGTTACGTATCGCACTTACGTATCACAGAAAATCTGACTTGAAGAATTGTTTCAGTATGCCACAAGTTTCAAGGCCATTTCAAGAGGCCGTTGTCTTGGCACATGGGCGGCACATGGTATTCTAAAGTGTGGAGGACAAGCTGAAATTGACATGTTAGGTAATATATCATGTAATGCGATTTTTTTTTGTCAAGATCTATCACAAATTACGACTGCGGATTAAATAACATAGCAGCATTGACTAATCTATCTTTTTGTTGCAAGAGAGTAAATTTTTTACTAAATAATTAACCAATATTTATAAAAATGAAAAGTGTCTCATTTACTAGATTTAATTTAAATTCGATAGCTTTAGCTTCTCATGATAGCTGTGTATAGCTTTCTGTCTCAAAATCAGACGCTCAACCTCAGAGTGAACAGTTTTGCAGCGCGTACTGGAATCACAGCTGTTTTCTTCGAACAATTAGACACACACGCTATTCGTCAGACATGCTGTTCATTGATGTTCAGACAGAGCGAAAGATAGTTGTGTGCGTGCTAGGCAGTGAGTGTGTGCGTCATATTGGCTTTTCCAATAGACACAATGCTTTGCCTTCTATAATCATTGCAATGAATTTCTGTGCAATTCTTGATGGAGTCGCGGTTCCAAAAGCGGAAACCAATTGTTCCTGTCTTCGTTTATTGTCAGAGATGCCAATACGTCAACAGTAGTAGATGGCTGACGTTCAGACAAGAATGGGATCACATGATGAGCGTTCGCCAATGAATGCAGAGTAATGCATCTGACTCGAACACCCAGATTCGGTAGCATTCCATAAGTTGTTTTTTTCGTGATTGGTGTGACGCTATGTTTAGTACTGTAGATAAGATCATAACCACGCCTTTCGTCCGAAGGGAATGTACTGAAAAGATGACAGTCGGCTAGCAAGGTAGGCCAACACCATATATAAAAATTGAAAGTACTCACAGAGAAAGAAATAGACAAAACAGTCTAATGCATCAAAATTTCAAACATGTGTGGCTGAACGGCCTTGAGAAACGCAAGAAACTGTTGGCCTTGCCTCCTCTCGAGAAAATGTGGTCTGGACAGAATGGGGATGTAGCAATCTCAGCGGTACTTCTATTTCCCTCCCCCCACATTTCTGTTGTTGACAACCGTTCTGACACATTTCTGTTGTCCTACCTGTTCTCACCGACGTGGCATAGCGTTGAGTGTGTAAAACTCCTCTTATCTGACTTTAGAACATTCCCAGCCTCAGAATTTGACAACTACTCGTCATTTGTCGATAGACAACTGACACATGAAGTTCATGATCATAGCTGTATCTTGTATTCCAACTGAGTTTCCGAGGGACCAATCCTTCATCCCATGCCTCTATTAAGACTTCGCAGTCGTGTTGCAGTGATGTCACTGAGTGACAGATCAAGTCAATTTTAAACCCAATGTGACTAACTTTGGCGAAATTTAATGATTTTGGAAAACTTGGAAAATGTGGGAATATAAAAGAATAGAAGTACCATCTCCTCAGCTCCTTGAGTAAGGTGGTTAAGCGACAATGAGCAGTCAACTTCTCATGTGCACATTCACTTGGCGGGGAAATTGTTATTGAAAATTCATCTTTTGTGAAAATTAATGTTGTAACATAAAAAAATGTCTGGTATAGAAATAGTATTCCAATGCAGAGCGAAGGCCTATGGTCTGGGAGCACGCGACGCCACTGCGTACAGTATAGGTTACAGAGAATCTAGCGCATCATTTTGCCACTAGAATTAACCATGCAGAAGAAGAATTGTATCTTTTCAAACTTCGTATGATGATTATGCAATATGATTACATATAATTTTGTGAATGTCTTGACTATACATATTTTCAAGTTATTGGTGGGTATTATATTTTTGCAATTAATTTCAATCTTCATTAGAATAGTCCGGGAGCTAGCGTGAAGTTGTGCAGGGAACGAGGTAGTACATAAAACTTTTACATAGCATAGTACACCTCTAACCTACTGCAAAACTTCGCGTCGGCCGGATCAGATCATTTGCTTTTCAGAAATAGAGATGATAAAAAAATCCTATGTATTTCCAGTGGTAAAATTGTGACATCTGAGGTATTGACTCCATTTTTTTAAATTTTTGCTCATAAAAAATGTACAAGTTGGTATTTTGTTGAATTAGTTATTATAGAAATCATCTACAGATCGTGATCTTTCAAATGAGCTATCATTCAGTGACAGAGGGTGAAGCAAAGTGTACAAACAGACACTTTTCGTTAAAGTATATCAACAATTTTCCTGAAATTTCTATGTTAAAATTTGCAGTTACACCAACGATATTAAAGAAGGAGGAAAAGGAAAATGAAGCGATGTGAAAAATGAAAAAGTGATGCAGCATGATGGAAAATAGAAAGTATGAGGCGTGTTCAAATGAAACCCGTTCGCTATACTGTATTTGTAGAATAGTAAGCAGACTAAGTAAAAGCACAATCAATTAGTAACAACTGTGTATTATTAACATAAAAACAGAAGCAACAATCAAAAAAGTCTGCGTTGACTTCCCGGCACTTGTCCCATTGTTTGGGTAGGCGTTGAATTCCGTCGGCAAAGAAGGACTTCGGCTGTCCTTTGAACCAATCCCTAACAGCTGTCTTCACTTCTTCGTCTGATCGGAATCGTTGTCCCTTGAGAAACTTCTTCAGGGGACCAAAAATGTGAAAATCGCAAAGTGACAGGTCAGGACTGTATGCAGGGTGTTCCAAAACTTCCCAACGCTTCCTTATCAATGCGTCAGATGTCGCCTTCGAAACGTGTATGTTGAATTTGAGGTTTTACATTTAAGAGAGAACGAACGCTCTGATCCACGCATAACTGTATCGTGAAAATCAAGTCCACATGTAACTGACACTTCGCAACGAGCATTAATTAGATAAAGCAAATCAATGGCATGGCATGTACATTGTACAATAAAGGAATTAAATGAATGAATGACGCAACACACAAACGAATGAAAGTTTATTGTTTATAGATATTCAACACTTTCCCAACAGTGGGAAAATCCAGAATCTGAATTTCAAAAGAAAACTTTTTAATGCATACATGCAAAACATAAAGATCAGATAATTACGAAGTTACTCTATCACCAAAAAATTGTGGAGGTCTTCTCACACGAGATCGATACCTCCTAGTTGAATGGGAATTAGTTAAAGGTAGACATTTACCCTGGCTTACATCATCATACGCTAAGTCAGCTGAGACAAATCGCCTCTACAAATTATAAAGCGATCATTGCATATTTTCAAATTTAATTCAAATCTCTAGATAATAGGGACGGATATGAATAGAGTACTTTTGAGTCCAACCGCTTTGTATTAGACGCGCGACCTCCTGAAGTTCTACGTCTTCGCCTGTAGCCTCTGCAAGCATCTTTAAGTTAAGTGGATTACTTTTCATCAAAAAGCATACTATATGCTCGGTTATTTCTTCATCAGATGGGTCTAACTTTATTGAGTTTCTCGATAAACAATCTGCAAGTACGTTACTCGATCCCTTGATATGTTTAATTTGAAATACATGATGCTGGATCATAATCATCCACCTCTGGAGCCTGTTCGATAATACATCTACATATAGGTTTCTTGAAAAGCTGTACTATCGGCAAGTGGTCGCAGTTTGTACCTCAAACTCAATACCAAGGAGTAGTTTACTGAAACGAGTGAGCCCAAATACCAAGCCTTGAAATTCTCGTTCTATTTATGTGAACATAACAGCTCTACCCTCCTGTAATAATACGCTTCCAATGCCAGTCGGACTAGTATCAGTTTGAATCACGACTTTCTTTGTTGGATCAAAGAACGCTCGACATCTGTCTGAAATAATTTCTGATCTAAGTCTTTCGAAAGCAGAAATATTTTCATTGCTCCAGATAAAATTTGATCTTTTCATCATTTCCCAGTGAGGCTTTGTTAATGTGCTGAAATGCGGGATGCCATCATTTCCCAAATAACCAGCTAAACCCAAAAAGGACCTTAGCGCTTCCTGATCTCTAGGAATTGGCAGTTTCCGAATAGCCTCCAATTTTTGGGGATCATGAAGATATACCATCACAAGACCAAACGTGGCCCAGGAAATCAATACTTTTAGTCGAAATCATACATTTATCTCTATTCAGTTTGACACCAGCTTGAGATAATCGCTCGCATACTTTACGTAATGTAGCATTATGAGTCTCGATATTCTTTGCAACAATAACTATCATCAACATATACAAGCACATTATCAATTCCACTAAGAATCCCATCCTCACACTAAGAACCCCAACATAACGACAACGAATCCCAACAGTGTGGCCTTGCGTTGTCGTGAAGAAGAATGACACCTGAAGACAACATACCGGGTCGCTTGCTCTTTATCGCTTGGTGAAGCTTGTCCAAAGTCTGGATATACCGCTGCGAATTGATTGTTTCGTTGGGTTCAAGAAACTCGAGAAGCAGCGGGCCATGAATATCGAAGAACACCGTGAGCATCACCTTCCCTTCAGTTTTTGCACTCGGAACTTCTTCGGCTTGGGTGAACTTGGATGCTTCCACTGCATGCTGCTCTGTTTCCCTTCCGGCTCGAAATGATGGCACCACGTCTCGTCTCCAGCCACAATGCGACGCAAGAACTGCTCATTCTCGGTATTGAAGCGAGTCAGGTGTTCCAAACTGAGTGTTCTCCGTCTTTCCTTGTGGTCTTCAGTAAGCATTCGAGGCACGCATTGAGAGAAAAATTTGTGATGCTGCAACTTTTCCTTCACGATGGTATGCATTGAGCCAATTGAGACATTGAAGTCATCTGCCAGATCTTGAATGCTTCGTCGACGATCGGCTCTGACTGCGGTATGGATGGTCTCAGTCAGACTTTCAGTCACCACTTTATGCGCCTGTCCAGGACGTGGCAAATCAGATGTTTCAGTTCGTCCTCTCGAAACTTCCTTGACCATTCTGTCACTGTGGTCTTTGAAGCAGCTCGATCTCTGTATACTGATGCCATTCTGCGATGGATCTCTGCTGGCATGCATCCTTCTGCGGTCAGGAATTGAATAACCGCTCTCTGGTCTTCTTTGGACGGACTTTCTACCATGAACGACATTTCACTCGTCATTAACCGTGAACAACAGATACACTTGATGAACAAACACATTGTCACGCTGTTATAAAGCACTGAAGAGTACTCCACAGGTCTCCTTTGATTAATTGGTCATGCATGAACCCGCTAAGATAAGTCGAACGGGTTTCATTTGAACACGCCTCGTATTACGCATAACTACACAAAAAGAAAATATCTGTAAAGTTCGAGTTCAGATTTACCATTGATCTTCGGGTTTAATTTGTTGATGAGCAATGCTTCTCGAAGACGTAGGTTAGCTTCATCTGAATCTTGGGTTAAAATTGTTGTTGAAAAAAGTGTTGTTTGACAATTTTGAAGGTGTTTGTACATTGATAAGGTGGAATTTGTGGAATGTTCTCTGCATCTGATGTGGAGTGTTCTTGTGGTGCTTCCAATGTAGAATTTCTTACAGGAATCGCATGTTAGTTTATATATCACGTTTTTTCGATAGCAAATTGATTTATCCGTAATGAGGCAATTTTGTAAGGACCAAGTTTGAACTGTTTTTCTATTCTGTAAGGCACTTCTCAATGTTCTGTTTTTTTTTGTCAATCTAATATTTACATTTTCACGGCGGAAAACTTTTTTAGTTGATTATCAATTTTGTTGGAAACATATGGGAATGGGAAATATATGAAGTCAGTATGTCTTTGCTTTTGCTTTCTTCGTAATATGTTGGTCTTTCTTATCATTTGACTAGGATAATTGTGTTGACGGAGTATTTCGCTGAATTCGTTCTCATGTTTTCTTAAGGGTGATAAATCTCTACATCTATTTGTAATTCGTGACTTTTCATTAATGATAAAATTTTGTTTTGTGCTTGTGGGTAAATGGGAGTCATAATGCACAAAAATATCCTTCTTTGCAGACTTTTTTGTAGAATTCGAACTGCTTTTAATTCGAGCTGCGAATAGCTTTTAACATAATCTGCCGGTAGATATTCTTCAACACTTTCATTTCACATTTCACTAAATGAGTGACTTGTTATCGAACAAAACTTTCACTCGATACGGTGTGATGTCATTGACAGCATTAATTAGAAACGGAACAATTTTTAAGACGGATCCCCTGTTATGCAAACACGTGTTTGTTTCCTTCAGGTTAGAAGATCAGAAATCAGAATGCTAATTCGAAATTAAAGTAACACACATTTCTGCACGAAAAAAATACTGATTGCATATCTCGTCGAAATTCAGGGATCAAAAAATTCCCATCGAATTTAGGTTTTTTAGGAATTCATGGGCTCGTAAAGTAATCATTAATTCAAAATTTTATTAGGCCAAGTGAATGCTAGTGTTCCTTTAAGATGGCCGAATACAGTCAATTATTCTGGCAGCATTTAAGCATAGTGGAGCATTTAACATACGTGTGCATTAATTTTGATTATTATTTATCACTGGAAATTAGTGGTGATTGATATTTAGTAGGGGTGCACTGATCAGTGATTTTAATAATCGGTCGATTACCGATTAATCGGTGAAACGTAGCCGATTAATCAGCCGATTATTTCATTTCAATCAATATGAAATCGACCTTTTTCAGATAGTGAAGGTACCGATTTGGAAAGTACACCAAATAATATGTAAAACAGGTCCTGAATGCTCTATGCAAAAAGCGTAGTCCAGTCCTACGTTAAGTTTAATAAAACAGAACCTTTATCAATTGCTTTTGATTAGATTTAAGTATTTCTAATACAAGACACTACTATGACATATGGCAGCGAAGTATGGTCGCTAAATGATACACCATTGGAGAAGCTCGTCACAATTCAACGGAAAATGGAGCGCATAATGATGGGCATTACAATTCGTGACAGGAAGAGAGCCAGTTGGATCCGTCAGCAGACAGGGGTCACTGACATCATCCAGTGTATTCAGGAGAGCAAACATCGATGGGCAGGACATTTGGCGCGATGAAATGACAACCGATGGACAACACGGGTTACAGAGTGGCTCCTCGCAACTACAGAAGATCACGTGGACGACAAAATCAAGATGGCGCGACGATCTAGAACGCAACACCGGACGCACATGGAGCAGCATGGCTAAAGACAAAGTTTTGTGGACGCTGAAGAGAGAGGGGTTTCTCCTAAGGGAGAGAGAAATACCCTGATGATGATGGTGATGAATAGAAGATACAGAAATATAGAGCCTTTGTATAGAGCAATAAGTTTACTTCATATGATTACATAATCACAGTGATAATCATCATCATTGAAATAATGGAGACGCGGAAGAGCCGATTCATTTTCTAAGCAATGATGGCATGAAAGGACAGACCCCACCCTTATTATGTCGAAACGGTCTGAAGTGACCTGTAATTACTTTCTAGGACTCCAATTTGGCAAATGATAATTTCATCCGTTATTTGCGGACATCAAAATATAGGCCGATATTCCTCACTGGGATTCGAACCCAGATGCCCTAGTCGTAGTAGTGAGAACTCCTTCATAATATTACAATATGCATATCTAAGTCAACCAGTGACGAGATCGCGACATGTCAAGGGTTTGAAAATCATGAAAAGTAGAGATCAGCGCATCCAGGATGGAAATCGACCCCTGTCCTGGATTTTTGGATACACAACCGGTCGATTGTGATTAAGATTATGTTCCTTGCCGTTCTCTGAAACTTGATGCGTCTATATACATACATTGATGCGCAATCGAGTATAATTTGTGCGGTTTACTCTAATGTGCATCATGGCGAACGCTAAAATCATTAGAAATAGATGACTAGACTATTGTCTTCCTTGACACACGCAAAATCTTCGCCCGAAAAATTCTATTTATGGATTTAAAGACCAGCGAGTTCTGTAAAGAATGACTAAGTCATGATAAAATATTTGTATAAGATGACAGAATTTTCTGAGCATTTTATTGGCTGAATTAGTTATTGGCATGGGCATTTCCTTTGCGGACGTGAGTCATAATTCGAGTTTGAAAAGCAAACACGCGTTTGCATATTTCGATATATGAATAAGTTATATCTACGAATATGAAGGCATACATGTACACTAACTTATGAATACTCATGTGCCTTCATTCTGAATACGAAGACATTTTGAGTGAATCTTGATAATGCAAAATATGACAATTGATTGCTATATTATAATTTTCAAATAATATTTTAGATGGCTACTAATTTTAAATAAGACGGGCCAGAGCCGAAAAAATTAAAAAATGCGAGTCAGGCTGTGGCCGAAAAATTAAATCTACAACGTGACCAAATGTTCGGGCCTTGGATTACGGGCCTGCAATAATTAATAAATGCTGCTATTTGCAAACACAATGTAAATTAGTGTTTTATTAGTGTGCGAAAATATTACTTCATTGTAAAGTATAATTGTAGAGGAATTTACTTCATTTGAAATACGTTTATATGTCTACTTCTTATAAAAATTATAACATGTAAAGCAAAAACGTAGTCATATCATATAAATTTTGAATTCCTCATTTTCGTGGAAAGTAAAACGGAAATATGGTTCGCATGTGTATGAATGTTTATTAACGAAACTATACTATTTGAAACTTCAACAATCAACTCGAACAATCATGAGTTAAAAGCGTCAAATTTATCTCTGTCTAGCTGTCACTTCCAGCATCACCTATTTCACTTTCATCGAGTTCTGTCATTTCTGTGAGACTCAATGAACTAAAACACGGGATGGAGCCAGTTTCAATGTTCTTGGTATCATGCGAGATACGACATCATTCACACACTTTTCGTACGAAGGAGAGATGCTGTCGATTAAGTAAGGTGATCAGGGATGCGGAGTCCTATCATTTTGATAGGACTCCGACTCCGGGTGGCAAGTATATATAGCCTAGTTTTTTCAAAAAAACCGGTAACATGCATCATAGATCAATATAGGCTTACCTGAACCTATCTTTAGTGATCATTGCTGTATCAATCATTTACGATGAAAGTTGATGAAATGTCGCTTTAAGTTGGATGCTTGCGCCTCGGCTCCTCCCATCTTGTTGATGTGTGCCCTACACGGTTTTTCTCCAGTCTCTACCGGGCAGGAATATCCCCATCCTTCTTCAAAAAATATGAGTACACTTTCGATTTTAATATGCGCTTTAGAGGAGCCATCACACAAGATTAACGTGAGGTAAGAGCCAATGTTTTCAATCAAACTAGTACTTCATTTTTGTCTCTGACATGACCTTTGGTGCATAGGTGCAGAGTTTGAAGTGGGTCGTGGGTCATGGCGGGTCAGGTGGGTCAAGTGGGTCACAAAATCGCGTGGGTCACGTGGGTCGTGGGTCATGTTTTCCCGAAAAATTGGTGGGTCAGGTGGGTCGTGGGTCAGACTTCATTGACCTACTTCCAACCAGTTTGACCCATGATAGATTTGACAATCTCAAATACAGTAAACTTTATTTTTCGTATTCTTATCATTCATGAAAAATGATTAAGTCAGTGTCACTGAAAGGGGTGATGGATGCACACAGTCAAAATATGCAACACTATTGACTTTCACACGCATCATACAGTTTCGAAAGGGGGCGGAATTCACACAAATTAAAGGCTCGAAAACAATTGCTGCTGTCTACTGAGAGATGTTGGTTGGTGGAGAGAAGTTGTTTGAGTACAATTGTGTCTGCTCGATTCTCTGTCGCTATGTCTGACGACACCCAATGATGTGTGACCTTGATTTCAGAGATACAGCTACTGAAGAAGTCAGGTATACAGAGGTATCTTGAAAATTTTCGTGCAATGCTAGCTGACCTTCGTTTTGTTTGTTTCGTTTGATTTTGTTGGTCTTTCGTAGAAAATATCCTCTGGTAGAGATTGGAATGGTAATATGTGTTAATTAAAGGCAGCTGATCATAATTTCTCGACGAAAGTAATCAGTCAATAGAAAATCATCATGCATGCAAAATATTTCCGAAATTTTTCAAAACAAAGCATTTTGTCGCGTATTTCTCTGCTAAAGTCAGCGTTGATAGTTGTCATCGCCATAAACGGGAGAACTTTAAAATTTAGCAACTTAATCATTTCCCATTTTTACTCGTTGTTGCACGTTTTGATTCTTCTCCCTCAAAACGATTTGCTGATAAAGTAATGCTGTTATTTGAAGTAGCCCAATAAAATGTCCAGCTTTTTAGAGGATACATTCAATTGAGCTTAAAGCACTCATTGGTATAGGGCCTAATTGCAAATGAGCTTTCGAAATAGTCCTGTGTTTTGCGTTGCGGTATATGAATGTCTTTTATCAGTAGGCTACTCAGTACATGCAATGTAAATTCCTTCATGTGAGAACACGAACTTTGAAACTTAAATTTGATAAAATGATTACAAAGGTAATTTTTATGCTCTAAAACTCTTGTGATTTTTTTCTAAATTTAAGGGATGATAGCCCACACTTTTGTCGGCATCCAGTAGACGAGCTGCATTGCATAACAAAACTTTCCATCAAAATTTTAACTGCTCCGAAAAAAGCAGAACTTCGGAAGTCGCTTGGGTTTTAAGTCAAACTGAAACATGCATAGCTAAATTATCGCGTGACTTAAGTGATGCTACCGGATTTTCTCCATCACCATACAATTTTTGGAACATTTCAGCTGATGGGTTGAATGGCAACGTGCAATGTACAAATTAAGCTTATAGGCCTATGCCTACTGAAGGGGAAATCCGCCAAAAAGGTGCATTTTCGTGTGTCAAAAATGAAAGTTCGAAAATTTTGATATGATAGTCTAAAACTATGTTAATCAACATGTTAACAACGAATTTTGATATGACAACCACACGATTTCACGCAATTTTGATATTTCAAGCATTTAAGTTTTTAGAAGCGTCGGTCTGATGACAATGTGCGTCGGTCTGATGACAATATGTTTCTGTTTGATGAATTCAACCCTAGATTGTTAGAAATTAAACTTGTGCCTCTATATATCATTTTAGACTGCTCAATAAAGACTGTTTCGGGGAATCTTCACACCTACTAGCATATTCTGATGTAAATAAACCTATTTTGTATTAATAGAAATCCTTTGAATAAAAAGAAGTCCGTGTGTCATCAAAAGATCATTCTGGATAAAAAAACATCTGCATCCAAAAAATACAGTTACAAAAACTTCCACTGCTTCAATGACAATCTGCATTACGACTGCAGTGGCATGCTAGTTCGCGGTAAAATATTTGACCGTTGTTCCAGTTCACATGATGACAATTCATTATCCCACTCATCGGTTTGAGATTCCTGAGCAGATCTTCCATTGGTTGATCTCTCGTTGATGCACCTACAAAATGATAATGTCAAAAATTTCAAGAATAAACAATAATGCACACTTTATGATAATTAGATATTGAATAAATAAATATTGAGATATGACCTTTTGCATTCCTTCACATGTAATTTATCTTAATTCATTTAAACTGAATTGATTGACCAACTTTCCCCTTTTGAAGCTAATAAATGCAAACTAGAAAATATACGCTATATTCTATACAGCATTCTACTCACCAATTAATGCAATATTTTCGTTTCCGAATCAGATAATATTGTAAGAAGTCTTTGACTGAATCAATATTTCTTCCCCGTGCCACATGATTGTCAGCCATCCGCTTGACGGTCGCGCCAATACCGTCGGCTAGTCCTTTGCCGTGTCCAGCTTCCGAGTACAACCACTCAAATCGATTGATTCCATTGATCTGACATACGTAGGTCATTAGATATAATGTGTTCCGGTTTCGGTACTGGCTTGATGGCGAATCTGATACAACGATGAGCTGAAATACGAAAATAATTTTTAGTCTGATATCTATGCTTTTTGTGCATTGTGGTAGCCTCTATTAGAAGTACCAACCTTATTAATTTATCATCTATTAATATTTCCAAAAATTAAAAATGTCTAACAATGTGCTTCAAATCGCATATGAATGCAGGTATGAACTTGCAGCCGTCTCTCTATACAGAGTATATCGTTCATAATTTACATCATGAAATGTCTGATAAGAAAATATTGAAAGAACTTTATTCATGCTTTCACTGATGCGGCGTCGACGACGCTGTAAATTGAACGTTATAAATTTTGGTATCAAATTATAACCCCATTTTTGTTAACAAATTGTTTAGAGCCTCATTTTACAGAAGTCAAGAAAGATTTTTACGTGAATTTTTCTTACTTTTTTTACTGAATCGACAGATAAATCAATGAGTATTGCGTTGACATGCGCTGCGATCGCATTCGCAATTTTTATTTTGTCATCTGATAGTGTAACAAAGCCATTTGCTGGAGATGCAGGTCTGATGAATCGTAACTTGCGACCTGTTGCCAAAGTGAGCAGCCTGAACCTCTTCACCACGCTTGCAAGAAAAATTTTCAGAAAAGTCTATGTGAATCAATAATTCATCTTGTTTCAAATTTTCTTTAAATCCACGAATTTCGCTGAACTGATGTCTTATTTTGAATTCATGCATTGCGTGTGCCTTCAAATCATTCTCAAATCGTTGCACCAGACCAACAGCGGTATCCAACTTCTGAAACGTTCAAAATGGCCTATGGTTTGTTTGCTTATTGCATACACGCACATGTGGACTGTGAAGTTTAGTCTATGAAAGAGAATAGAAATTGTCTACATTGATCAAATAGACAATTAATGCAATTTTAATCAAATATGGGTTGACTGAATGTATTATAATCTTACAAAAGTATATTTCAAGCGATAGCTGATGTATACTTTAAGAGAGAAAAGTCTCACCGAAACACATCTTGTTGAAGAATAATTGTTTTCATCGATAATTTTATCCCAACGAAAATATTTCACAACAGATGACCTGATCTTTGATGCATCTACCGCAGACAACGCTTGACCATTTTCACATTTGCCTTCACAGCATTTCAGGTCATTGATGGAACAAAGAACTTGTGATAATATGATCGACATATCTCGGGAAGAAACCATGTTGTTGACGAAAAGGGCATCAGTCATAAGCTGAAAACATAAAAGGAAGATTGCATACACATTACACATGTGTATTAGGTATCCCCTAATGTTGGATTGCAGCATAAGCAGTGGATGTAAGATACCGTAGTGAAGGTTGAAAACGTACAAATTACACATGCACAAGTATGACATCAGTCGCAATAAGTACGATGATTTGATTAGGAAAATGTATATGGATAAAATCAGGAGTTTAACATCAAAAAACATATTCAAAATTGTCTCTACATATGTAGAATTCAAATCTTGATTACTCCTAATGAATTACAGATGCGGGTCGTTAATGCACATTATTATTGCCTTATTGACAATAGCTTTTGCGAAAATATAGAATAAGGGGTACATGTACAATTGCCGATACATATTTTATAAATTCATTCACATGCAGGCCTACTGGCCCCAATATCTACGGAATATATCCTACACAAGCATATAAATATGTAGTATTAGTACGCATGCATGATCCAAGAAATTTATAATTGACATAAGCTCTTGCACATACGACTCATTTCTCATAAAACTTACAGCATGTAATACAAACAGGCTACTCCTTATTGAGTATGGATAAAATCAATCGAGAACTAGATATACGACATTTGATTAAGCTTATTGATTTTTATGAAATTTAATAGCCCGCAGAAGCAGAGTGCCTGTATTTAACCTAATTAATAGTATAATAAGATGAAAATATTAAGATAAAATTAATATGTCTAAATGCATTTATGATACGATATGTAATAGACGCATGAATTACCGATATACAAGACATATTATCAACAGTAGACACATTGTGCTACAGCTTACCTGCAAATTCGAGCATTGTTCTCTATCGTTTACTCGAGGTCGCAATACCCAGAATGGTTTGTATTTGTAGAAAGTCGTCCTGCCAATCTGAAGATCATTAGACTCCGCTAAGAACTTATCGTATAACAAATTTTGTGAAAAATGCATGTAACGCTTCTGCATTTTCAGCTTCTTTTTCGTTACCGTCTCTTTCTTGCCCGCTGTCATGCGACTATTGTCGTCTCGACAATAAAACTCGCGGATTCTTTTTTCTGTAATCTTCTGCTTTTTCTGTGCAGTGGAGCGGTGCTCACTTTCTTGGTCAGATTGACGTAGCGCTTCATTGGGGATTCTGGTTGTGCGTTGAAAGTGTTTCTTCATACCTCGATACTTCTGAAAAACCCTCCCGGCAGTTTCGATTAGAATCTTCTTTCTTCCGTTATGCAAATCGTGCAACATGGATAAATGCGCTTGCAAACTGACTCGTGTTTGTAATCGGTTCTTCATGATATCACTGACCCTACTCGTAGAAGGCATTGCATCGTGTGTAGGTTCGCGAGACTCATTGGAGAGATTGCAACCTTCGTACATCTCTTCTTCAGATTTGCAAAGCGCTTCGAAAGTCGCCACAGAGCTTTCTTTTTCAGATGATTTTCTTTTCGAAGACTGCAGATCTGTACTCTTCTTTCCTGCTTTTCCCTGATATTAGCTGCTTCTTTCTTTGAGCTGGATTGTGATGAATTCAATTGATCTTCTTCCCGATTCCTTCCCTGGTTGGTCTTTCTTTTTTCTCGGCACACTCGTTGACTTTTCCTCCACTCGCCTCTTTGCATTCTTTTATCTCTTGATGATAACTGCTCACTTTTCTTCTTGCATGAATTTCTACATATTTCTCTTCGCCTTGCCCTGCATCCTTCATCATCTTTCTTTTTGAGACGGTTTTTTCGATCTCTTTCTCTCTTCTTCGCTAACGCGTCCATCGGTGTACAAGATATCACTCACGGTGATAAAAACATTGATATAGAAAGGGGAAGATTGCGCGGTCTGCGATATCCACGTGTATCTGAAATGAAGCCAGGTGACTCACGAACGGCATGTGTTGTAGTGGCAGAAAGATAGAACTGATAGCACATCACACGTGTTATCCTTATATAATGGCAAAGTGCATTCTTGCCTCTCAGTCGATTTTGATTATGGTAAAGAGCTGTTGCGTACCTTTGTGCTCGAATAGAGCAACTAAAGGAACTCATCTATCCTTCCATGCTTTCCCTCTGTCAAATCCAGAGAGAACACTGCAATGGACTATCACGATCCGACGAAAACATTTTCAACCTAAGAAAGGTTTCAGTTTCGTTTGCTCCGTCCATTTCTCAGACCCGGATTATAAAACTGGTGATACGATCTACAGAAGAGATGGGAAAGATGTCGTCGAACCTTTGAACCATCGAGTGCTTAGAAAGGATGCTGTTCCCTCTCTGTTTCCCGGTTATCCTGTTTATATGGATGGTTCCTCTCGCCCTAAACGACGCAAATCGCCCATGAAACGGGACATCTGTGAAATTGTGACCCCACTTTCTTTCGACGAAAGTTTCACATCCACATCAAAAGATCAATCACTCCAAGTCAACATGTAAGTGTTCAATTATTTACTCAATTCATCAGAATAGTGAAATATAGACGTCCTTATAAATTATGTTGAATAGTACACGTTATGAATTTACATGTCCTTTACGTATTTTCATAAATTGTTGAATAGTAGGGTATTTTCTTGCCTTCATAAATTATTAGAGTTTGTAGGACAAGAATTGTACATATTATTATTAATTACATGAGACCCTTCGAAATTTGTTACATGAATAGTAATTATGATAATAATCGAGGATGTTGACACAGTTATGCGAACTTTGATAAATAGTTTACAACACAAAATATCTCGCAGTGACGCGTATAATCAACTACTCAATACTTAACAAATATTTTATGTTTTAGCTGTTCATGTCCCGAATTGAGACGCAAGATAAAAACAAAAGACCAAAGAATTCGACGTCAAAAGAAAAGTATAACATCTTTTAAAAGCCTCATAGCTGGATTGAAGAAAAAAGACCTGATTGACTCTCGTCAACAAGAATCATTTAGTGGATTAAGCCTGAAATTGTTTGAGGATGAATTCAAAAATTCCCAAAGACATCCCTGTGGTTATCGTTACTGTAATGACGTAGCCAAATTTGTTATTTCCTTACATTATTACAGTCCCAAAGCATACAAACTGGTCAGATCCGTTCTTCACTTATCACACCCATCAACAATTCGAGCATGGGCTTCAAATGTTGACTGTAGCCCTGGGATACTGGAAAATGTTTTTCACTATTTGTCGAAAGCTATCGAACGTGACCCAAGAATGCGGGAATGTTCTCTCATAGCGGATGAAATGAGTATACGGAAATTGTGTGAGTGAGATTCTTCACGGTAAGTAGGCCTAGCATATGAAACTTTTGTAAATCTATAATCGAAAATAAGTATTGTATCTATCGAGTGCATCGCAGCATATATGAATTAGATTAAATAGATTAAAATATACATTAGAATTAGATTTTATTCTACATAAGCATTTTTTATTAAATTATTGATCATGTATACGCACTATCCGTACTCTTATTGATCGTGTCAATCAATTTCATAATATAGGCATATAAAAAGTAAATGCTATTAATACCTCTATTCAAGGACATAATGATTAAACTAGATATTATGCATTAATTATAGTAATTCCTCATTACAGAGGGATGTTTATTGGCGGCGAGGATTATGGTGGTGGGCCGATTCCCGAAACTACTGCGACTAGTGCACTGGTTTTGCAACTTGTTGGTCTCCGTGGGAGATGGAAAATCCCAGTGGCATATTTTTTCACTGATCATGTCAAAAGTGAAATGCTTGCATCCGTTATACGCGATACAATCCACAGAGCTTACGAATTTGGTATTCATGTCAAAGCTGTGGTATCTGATGGTCTTGCTGCCAATTTCAAAGCTGGACAATGTCTTGGCGCCAACATGGCGACCAATACCACCGATCACTCATTTTTTGTGAACAAATTTTTTGTGATGTTTTAACAATATTTCAGCCTATCCGCTGTATGTACGAGTGTATGTTTCAGATAACATTTGCTATGGGTCAGTAATGGGCAAAAGACCGTTCCAGGACAGGACACCCATAAAAAAAAAATTGGTATCTTTAAAAACGACATAAATTCATGAATTTAGTCCCTTTTTCAGGTTTTAAAGACCTGAATTCATGAATTTAGTCCATTCAAAAAGTACCATATATTTTTTTTATGGGTATTGTCCTGTCCTGGAACGGTCTTTTGCCATTTACTGACCCATAGCAAATGTTATCAGAAGACATATCACTCGTCTTACATACATGCGGTATAGGCTGAAATATTGTCCTAGAAACTCTATAGTCATCAAAAAAATTTTCGTTCATCAAAAAAAACTGATTTGTGATGTCGAGTGGGGGTATGTGGTCGCCAAGTCTGGCTGCTGAAGGACAGTTGTTCCTAGCTTTGAAATTGGAGCAGTCCAAGATGCCTATCAGACTACCACAGTCTTTGACTATGTAGATATCCATAGATTCGTCATGACTCTCTCAGTGTGGATTGTATGTCGGCGTTATATAAACGGGATGCAGTAAGCATTTCGCACGTTTGGTCTGCTGATCAGTGTGGAAATACATATGTGTCCTACTGGGGTTTTCATAATCCTCGCAGCACTAGGGTAGACGCCAACCAAGTTGCAAAAAGACCATAGTGTCACTTGATGTCGCGAGTAGATTTGGCGGATAATCTGGCCGCTACCACCCTAATCCTCGCCGCTCAATTAATGTACAACTCCTGCAGTAATCGAGGAATTACTATAATTAATGGCATAATATCTAGTTAAATCATGTATATGTGCCTAGAATAGACTTCGGTATATAATATGTCGATTTACTTTTCTACATGCACTATTATTATGGAAAGTGATTTGGACAAAGCGACTCATGAAAGAGTACGTGATCGTGTCCGAAAAATTTCACCCATTACATGATCACTAATGTTAGTAAGTCAAAAACTATGGCTGTATGTTATCGATATAGAAATCTAATTGTCTAATGTATAGTTTACAGTCTATTTTAATCTCAAGTCATATATGCTGCGTACCTGCCATGCACTCGGCTCAGATTTCTATACCAGCTTATTATTTCAGGATTATCGAGAATTATACAAAGGTTATCATATGCTACGACCTACGTTGACCTGGTGAAGATCTCACTCATCGACAAGATTTCGCGTATATGTCTTTCTCATTCTTACATCTCTGACTCAGTGCAGATGAGGAACACATTCCTCGTCATTCTTGGGTCACGTTCGATTAGCTTTCGTACACAATAGTGAGAAAACATTTTCCAGATATCCCAGGGCTACAGTCAACATTGTGAAGCCTTATGCTCGAATTGTTGATGGGTTTCTGTGGGGGGATAAGTGAAGAACGAGTCTGACCAGTTTGTATGCTTTGGACTGTAATAATGTAGGGATAATAACATAATTGGCTTACGTTCATTATACTATGTAACGATAACACAGGATTGTCTTTTGGGAATTGTTTGAAATTCATCCTCAAACTATTCAGGCTTAAATCCGACTAGATGTGATTCTTGTGAGACGACGTCAATCAGGTCTTTTTTCTTCAATTCCAGCTATGATGACGTTTTAAAAGATGTTTATACTTTTCTTTTAGACGTCGAATTCTTGGTCTTTTGTTTTACTTGCGTCTCAATTCGGGACATGAACAGCTAAAAACATAAAATATTTTGTTAAGTATTGAGTAGTTGATTATATGTACGCGTCACTGCGAGTATGTTTTGTGTTGTAAACTATTTATCCAAAGTTCGCATCTAACACTGTGTCAACGTCCTCGATTATTATCATGAAGCTACATATTTCATGTAGACCAAATTACGAAGGGTCTCATGTGTAATTTAACTAATATTACTGTACAGTTTCTTGTCCTACGCAAAAGAACTCTAATTTAATTTATGAGGCGAAGGAAATAGCCACCTACGTAATCTAAACAATTTATGAAATACGTAAAGGGTCACATGTAAAGATTTCATAACGTTGTTACGATTCAACATAACTTATAAGGCAGGTGCTCAAATTCACTATTCTGCATGAAATTGAGTAAATAATTGAACACTTGCATGTTGGACGTGGAGTGATGTTGATCTTTTGATTGTTTAGGAGGAGTGTGAAACTTTTCGTCGAAAAGAAATGTGGGGTCACGATTTCTACGCATGATGTCCCGTTTACATGGGGCGATTTGCGTCGTTTTGGGGCGGAGATGGATTCTGATCCCATAGAAACTGGATAACCGGGAAATCAGGATGGGAACCGCATCCTTTCTAAGCACTCGATGGTTCAAAGGTTCGACGACATCTTTCCAATCTCTTTGTAGATTCGGATCACCAGTTTTTAATCCTGGTTCTGAGAAATCGGACGGAGGCCACGAAACTGAAACGCCTTTGCTTAGGTTGAAGAACTGTTTTTCTGTCGGGTCGTGCTTGTCCATTGGCAGTGTTCTCGCAGGAGTTGTACAGAGGAAGCATGGAGGAGATGAGTGCCTTTAGTTGCTCTATTCGAGCACAAAGTTACGTCAACAGCTCTTTACGCATAATTCAAGAAATCGACTGAGAGTCAAGAATTGCACTTTGCCATTTTGTAAGTGATAACAACGCTGTGATGTGCTATCAGTTCTATCTTTCTGCTGCACTACAACATCCATGCCGTTCGGGCAGTCACCATGGCTTGCTGTTTCAGATAACACGTGGAATATGCAGACCGCGTGCAGATCTTCCCCTATCTATATCATGTTTTTGTTTTACGCGTGAGTGAGATATAGCTGTACGCCGATGGCCGCGTTGAGCGACGAGGAGAGGAAATGCGGATCTCGAAGAAAAAAAAACCCGTCTCAAAAAGAAAGATGATGAAGGATGCGAGGGCAAGTCGAATAGAGAAAATAGTAGAATATTCATGCAGAGAAGAAAAGTTGAGCAGTTATCATAAGAGATAAAAGAATAGATCTCCTCGCGCGGCTGAGTGGAGGGAAAAGTCAACGAAGTGTTGCCGGAGAAAAAAGAAAGGACCAAACAGGGAGGAATCGGGAAGACGAACATTTGAATTCGATCAATCCAGCTCAAAAGAAAGAAGCAGTAATATCCGGGAAAAAGCAGGAAAGATAGAGTACAGATCTGCAGGTCTCGAAAAGAAAAGTCATCTGAAAAAGAGAGCTCTGTGGCGACTTTCGAAGCGCTTTGCATAATCTGACGAAGAGATTGTACGAAGGTTGCAATGTCTCACCAATGAGCTGTCTCGCGAACTACACACCGATGCCAATGCTTCTACGAGTAGGGTCAGTGATTCATGAAGATGCCCGATTACAATAACACGCGTCAGTTTTGCAAGCGCATGTTATCCGTGTGGCCGATTTGATAACGGAAGACAGAAGTATTCTAATCGAAACTGCCGGTTGAGGGTTTTTCAGAAGTATCGAGGTATGAAGAAAACTTTTCAACGCTAAAACCAGGAATCCCCATGAAGGCGTCTACGTCCAAATCTGACCAAGAAGTGAGCAACCCGCTCCACTGCACACGGAAAAAGCAGATGAGATTACAGATAAGAAAAAGAATCCGCGAGGTTTTATTGTCGAGACGACTAATAGCTCGCATGACAGCGGGCAAGGACAAGAAGAGTCTTTGGTAAACGAAAAAGGAAGCTGAGAAAATGCAGAAGATGCGTTAAAATTGCTATTTTTCAGACAAAATGTGTTATAACGATTAAGTTTTCTTAGCGGAGTCTAATGATTTCTTCATGAATTGGCAGGGACGATCTTTTCTACAAATACAAACATTCTGGGTATTGGAGAACGCTCGAGTAAACGGATAGAGTGAGACAAGGCGAATTTGCAGGTAAGCTGTAGTCACGATGTGTTCTACTGGTGATAATTATGTCTTGTATATCGGTAATTCATGCGTCTTTTACATATTCGTCTCGTGTAAAAGATTTTTAGAATATTAATTTTATTCTTAATGATTTAGTCCTCTGTATTGATACTATTAATTAGGTTTAAAATACAGGCATCTGCTTCTGCGGGGTATTAAATTTCATTTAAAAATACTAAGCTTAATCAAATGTCGTATATCGTGTGCTCGATTGTTTGTGTATCCATACTCAATCTCAGGAAGTTAGCGATGCGTTTGTATTTAATGGCTGTAAGTTTTATGAGAATGGATGTTCGTATGTGCAGAGTCTTATGTCACTTATAAAATTTCTTGGTCTCATGGCATGCGTACTATTACTACATATTTATATGCTTGTGTAGGGTATATATTCCGTAGATATGGGGCCACGTAGGCGCCTGCATGTGAAGAATTGTAAAATATGTATCGGCCAATCGTCCATGGACCCCCTTGATGTTCTATATTTTTGCGCAGAAAAGCTATTGTCAGTTAGGCAATAATAATGTGCATTAACGAGCCGTGCATCTGTAATGTCATTAGGAGTAATCGAAGTTTGAATTTTTGCTTACCTAGGGTAGAGACAATTTTCGAAGTGGTTTTTTGATGTTAAGGCCTGATTTTAACCATATACATTTTTCCTAATCTAATCATCGTACTTATTGCGACTGATGTCATACTTGCTGCATGTGTAAGTTTGTACGTTTTAATCCTCACCTTCGGTATCTGTCCATCTCCCTGCTTATGACTCGTCAAACCAACATTAGGGGATAACCGTGGTTACACATGTGTAATGTGTAGCGATCATCCTTTTTATGTTTTCAGCTTTGATGATGCCCTTTTCGTCAACAACATGTCTTTCGTTCCGAGATGTATGTCGTTGTATATTATCACACGTTCTTTGTTTCAATCAATGACCTGTAAATGGGAGTGAAGTGACAATGTGAATGGTGCAGATCTCGCGTTGTCTTGCGGTAGCTGCATCAAAGATCAGGTCATGTGTTGTGAAATATTTTCGTTGGTGATAAATTATCGATGGGAAAACATATGAGTCTTCCACAAGATGTGTTTCGCGTGAGTACTTTTCTCTCTTACAAGTCTAAATCTGCTATCGCTTGCAATAGTCACTTTTGTAAGATTAAATACATTCAGTCAACCATAGTTTGATTAATTGCATTAGATTGTCTATTTGATCAAGTCGTAGACAATTTCTTATCGCTTTTCATTAGATCTGTAAACTTGTCACAGTCCACTCATGTGGTGATTGTCGTCGCAATAAGGACTATCAGATAACCAACATTAGGCCATTTTGAACGTTTCAGAAGTTGGATACCGCTGTGTTGGTTGTTGCATCGAGTTTGAGAATGATTTGATATGACAGCAGAATGCCATGATTCAGTATAAGTCATCAGTTCAGCGATAAATTCGTGGAGTTAAGAAAATTAGAAAACATGATGAATTGTTGGATTCACATAGAGACTTTTCTGAAAATTTTTCTTGCACATACGCGTGGTGAAGAGGACAGGCAGCTCTCACCTTTTGGCAGTACAGTCGCAAGTTTAAGATTCATCTGGCCTATGCATCTCCAGCAAATGGCTTTGTTACACCACTATCAGTGACAAAATAAAAATCTGCGCGAATGCGATCGCAGGCGCATGTCAAGCGCAATACTCATGATTTAGTCGTCGATTCTGTAAAAAATAGTATAGAAAAGAGGATTCACGTTAAAAATCTTTCTTGACTTCGTGTAATTAGATGAGGCTCTAAGACGCAATTTCGTTACAAAAATGGCGGTTATAATTTGATACAAAAGTTTAGTTAACGTCTCTATTTACAGCGTTCGTCGACGCCGCATCTAAGTGAAAGCATGAATTTAAAGTTCTTTCAATATTTCTTTATCGACATTTTAAGATGTAAATTATGGACGGATTATACTCTGTCGAGAGAGAGGCTGCAAGTTCATACATGCATTCATAAGCGATTTGAAGCAGACATTGTTAGTCATTTTTAAATTTTTGGAAATATTAATAGATGATAAATTAATAAGGTTTTTGGTACTTCTAATAGCGGCTCTACCACATGCACGCAAGAAAGCTAAGATATCTAGACGCTAAATGTATAAATTTATTTTTCGTATTTCTAGCTCATCGTTGTATCAGATTCGCCCTAAGCAGTACCGAAACCGGTGGATACACATTTATATCTAAAGACCTACGTATGTCAGATAATGGTACTCAGATCGATTTGAGTGGTTGATTATCGGACGCTGGGACACGGGCAAAGGGACTAGCCGAACGGTATTGGCGCGGCCGTTGCAAGCGCAGATGGATGACAATCATGTGGGCTTACGTGGGAAGAACATATTTGATTCAGCAAAGACGTCTTAAGAGAAATATTATCGATTCGGAAACGAAAATTATAGCATTAATTGGTGAGTTGTGAATGTGTTATAGAAATGTTAGGTATATTTTCTAGTTTGCATTAATAGCTCAAAAGGGGAAAGTTGGTCGCAGTCAATTCAGTTTAGAAATGATATTAAGGATAAAATTGATGTGAAGGGAAGATGCAAAAGAGTTCCTATTCTCAAATATTTATTTATTCAAAATCAATTTCATAAAGTGTTTGCATTATTGTTTATTCTTGAAATTTTTGACATGATCATTTTGTATGGTGCAAAGCAACGAGAGATCGCTAACCAAATGGAAGATCCTGCTAGAATCTGCAAACCGATGAGTGGGATTATATGAATTGTCATCATGTGAACTGGAAACAACGGTCAAATGTATTTTATCACGCGAACTGGCATGCCACTGCAGATTCGTAATGCCGATTGTCATTGAAGGCAGTGTGAAGGTTTTTGTAACTGTAGTTTTTTGGATGCAGATGTTTTTTTATTCTCCGGACTGATCGTTTTGTGACGCACGGCACTTCTTTTTATTCAAAGGATTTCAATTATACAAAATAGGTTTCTTTACGATTCACGACTATGCTAGTAGGGATGTGAAGATTCCCCGAAAAAGTCTTTATTGAGCAGGCTAAAATGTATATATAGAGGCACAAGTTTAATTCTAAAACGAATCGCTGGGCCTTGATTGCATCAAACAGGAAATATATTGTCATCAGACCGACGCACATTGTCATTCAGGACCGACGCTTCTTAAAAAATTTTGAATGTGCTTGAAATGTATCAAAAAATTTTGGTTGAAATCGTGTGGTTGTCATATCAAAATTCGTTGTTTAAATGTGGATTTAACATCGTTTTAGACTATCATATCAAAATTATCGGATACCTTTCATGTTTGGACACCACTCGAAAATGCACCTTTTTTGCATCTGCGGATTTCCCCCTTCAGTAGTCATGGCTCTATAAGCTTATTTGTACATTGACGTTGCCATTCAACCCAATCAGCTGAAATGTTCCAAGAAATTGTATGGTGATGGCAGATAATCTGGTAGCATCACTTAAGTCACGCGATAATTTTATGCTATGCTATGTTTAGTTTGACTTAAGCACCCAAGCGATCTTCCGAAGTATCTGCTTGTTTGGATAGCAGTTAAAATTTTGATGGAAATAATTTTGTTATTGCAATAATGCAGCTCGTCTACTGGATGCCGACAAAAGTGTTGGGCTATGTCATACCTTAAATTTTTGTAGGAAAAAATCACAAGGTTTTAGAGCATAAAAGATTACCTTTGTATAATTTTATCATAATTTAAGTTTCAAAGTTCGTGTTTCTCACTATGAAGGAAATTGTACGTTGCATGTAATTCTGAGTAGCATACTGATAATAGACATTGCATATACCGAACGCGCAAGTAACTCAGGACTATTCGAAGTCTTTTGCAATGTGGCCCCTTATACCAATGAGTGCTTTTAAGGCTCAATGAAAGTTTCTGCATAAAAAAAGCTGGACGCATGTTTCATTGGGCTTCTTCACAATAACGGCAATACTTATAGTCAGCAAATCGCGCTTAGAGGGAGACAGAATCAAACGCGCGTGCAACCAAAGAGGAGTAAAAACAGGGAAATCGATTAAGCTTGTCTAATTTGTTAAGTTCTCCCGTTTATGGCGATGAACTCAACGCTATCAACGCTGACTTTAGCAGGAAATACGCGACAAAATTGCGTTTGTTTTGAAAAATTTACGGAAATATTTTGCATTGCATGATGATTTTCTATTGGTATGATTAGCTTTCGTCGAGAAATTTATGATCGCTGCCTTTATAAAGCACATATTACCATTCCAATGTCTTACTGAGGATATTTTCTACGAAAGCCACCAACAAATCAAACGAAACAAACAAAACGAAGGTCAGCTAGGCATTGCCGAATATTTTTCACGATACTCTGTATACTGACTTCTTCAGTAGAGGTGTATCCTCGGAAATTCAAGGTCACACATCATTGGGTGTCGTCAGACATAGCGACAGAGAAATTCGGAGCAGGACAAATTTGAACTCAATACACCTTCTCTCCACCAACCAACATCTCACAGTAGACAGCAGCAATTGTTGTCGAAGCCTTTAATTTGTGTGTATTCCGCCCCCGTTCGAAACGGGATGATGCGTGTGAAAGTCAAATGTGTTGCTATTTTGACTGTGTGCATCCATCACCCCATTTCAGTTGACACTGACTTAATCCATTTTTTCATGAATGTTAGGAATACGAAAAATAAAGTTTACTGTTTTGAGATTGTCAAATCTATCTTGGGTCAATACTGGTTGGAAGTAGGTCAATGAAGTCTGACCTCGACCCACCTGACCCTACCATTTTTTTCGGGAAAAACATGACCCCACGACCCACGTGACCCACGCGTTTTTGTGGAACCACTTGACAACACCTGACCCGGCACATGACCACGACCACTTCAAAAACTCTGCACTATGCACAAAGGTCATGTCAGAGACAAACATGAAGTACTAGTTTGATTGAAAACATTGGCTCTACCTCACGTTAATCTTGTGTGATGGCTCCTCTAAGCGCATATTAAAATCTGAAAAGTGTACTCATATTTTTGAAGATGGTTGGGGTATTCCTGTCCCGGTAGAGACTGGAGAAAAAAACGTGTAGGGCACACATCAACAAGATGGGAGGAGCCGAGGCGCAAGCATCCAACTTTAAAGCGACATGTCATCAACTTTCATCGTATTGATTGATCAGAAATGATCAATTAAAGATAGGTTCAGTAAGCCTATATGATCTATGATGCATGTTACCGGTTTTTTTGAAAATACTAGGCTATATATACTTGCCACCCGGAAGTCGGAGTCCTATCATAATTTATAGGAGCTCCGCATCCCTGATCACCTTACTTAATCGACAGCATCTTCCTTCGTAGAAAAGTGTTGTAGACTTTGTGAATGATGGTCGTATCTAGCATGATACCAAGAACATTGTGAAACTGGCTCATCCCGTGTTTTAGTTCATTGAGTCTCACAGAAATGACAGAATCGATGAAAGTGAAATAGGTGATGTGGAAGTGACAGCTAGTCAGAGATAAATTTGACAGCCTTTTAACTCATGATTTGTTCGAGGTGATGTTGAAGTTTCAAATAGTATAGTTTCGTTATTAACATCATACAAATGCGAACCATATTTCCGTTTTACTTTCCACGAAAATGCAGGGAATTCAAAAATTTAAATTGATATATGATACCGTTTTGCTTTACATGTTATAATTTTTAAGAAGTAGACATATAAACGTATTTCAAATGTAAGTAAAATTCCCTCTACAATTTTACTTTCTACAATGATAGTATATTTTCGCCACACTATTAAAACACAATTTTACATTGTGTTTGCAAAATTAGCAGCATTTATTAATTATTGCAGGCCCGTATCCAAGGCCAGAACATTTGGTCACGTTGTAGATTTAATTTTTCGGCCACAGCTCTGACTTCGCTTTTTTTTAATTTTTGTCGGCTCCTGGCCCGATTATTTAAAATTAGTAGCCATCGAAAAATTTTATTTGAAATTATAATATAGAAATCAATTGTCATCTTTTGCATTATCATGATTCACTCAAAATGGCTTGTATTCGAATTAAAGGCACATGAGTATTCATAAGGTTAGTGTTCATTGTAGCCTTTCATTTCGTGTTATAACTTATTCATATATCGAAATATGCAAACGCGGTTTGCTTTCAAACTCGAATTATAGGAATCACGTCCGCACAAACGGAATTGCCCCATGCCAATAACTAATTCAGCCAATAAAATGCTCTGAAAATTCTGTCTTCTCTATACAAATATTTTATCATGATTAGTCTTTCTTTACAGAACTCGCTGTGTCTTTAAAATCCATAAATAGAATTTTTCGGGGAAGATTTTGCGATTTTGGGGGTGTCAAGGAAGGACAATTGTCTAAGTCATCTATTTCTAATGTTTTTAAGCGTTGCCTATGATGCCACATTAGGAGTAATCCGCACAAATCTATTACTCGATTTGAGCATCAATGGTATGTTTATAGACGCTATTTTTCAAGTTCATGAGAACGGCAAGGAACATAATATTAATCACAATCGACCGGTTGTGTATCAAAAATCCTGGACAGGGTCGTTTTCCATCCTGGATGCGCTGATCTGACTTTTCATGATTTTCGAAACCCTTGGACAATGTCGCGTAATCTCGTCACTGGTTGGACTTAGTTGATGATATTTGTACATAATATGAAGGAGTTCTCACTACATACGGCTGGGCATCTGGTTCGAATCCCAGTTGAGGATTATCGGCCTATATTTTGTTGTTCCGCAACATAAAGGATGAAATTATCATTTGCCATTGGAGTCCTAGAAAGTATTTACAGGTCACTTTCAGACCGGTTTACGACAATAATAAGGGTGGGGGGGTCTGTCTTTCATGCCTTTTGCTTAGAAAATGAATGGCTCTTCGCGTCTCATTATTTCAATGATGATGATTATCCTGTGATTATGTAATCAGAATGTTGTAAACTTATTGGCTCTTACAAAGGCTCTATATTTCTGTTATCTTTCTAGTCATCAACATAATCATCGGGTATTCTCTCTCCCTTAGGAGATACCCTCTCTCTTCTGCGTTCCACAAAAACTTGTCTTTAGCCATTGCTGCTCCATGAGCGTCCGGTGTTGCGTTCTAGATCGTCGCGCACATCTTGATTTTGTCGTCCACGTTGATCTTCTGTAGTTGCGAGGAGCCACTCTGTACCCGTGTTGTCAATTCGGTTGTCATTTCATCGAGCCAAATGTCATGCCCATCGATGGTTTCTCTCCTGAATACACTGGATGATGTCAGTGGACCCCTGTCTGCTGACGGATTCCAATGGCTCTCTTCCTGTCACGAATTGTAATGCCCCATCATTATGCGATCATTTTCCGTTGATTTGTGAACGAGCTTCTTCCAATGGTGTATCATTTAGCGAACAATATTCGCTGACATATGTCATAGTAGTGTCTTGTATTAGAAATACTTAAATCTAATAAAAAGCAAATTGATAAAGGTTCTGTTTTATTATACTTAACGTAGGACTGGACTACGCTTTTTGCATTGTGCATTCAGGGACCTGTTTGTACATAGTATTTGGTTGTATTTCCATATCGGTACCTTCCACTATCTGAAAAAGGTCGATTTCATATTGATTGAAATGAAAATAATCGGCTGATTAATCGGTTCGTTTAACCGATTAATCGGTAATCGATCGCGATTTATTTAAAAATCACTGATCAGTGCTCCCCTACTAAATATCAATCACACTTATTTCCAGTGATAATAATAATCATCAAAAATTAATGACACACGTATGTTAATTGCTCCCACTATTGCTTAAATGCTGCCAGAATATATTGACTGTATTCGGCCATCTTAAAGGATCATAGCATTCACTTGCCTTAATAAAATTTTGAATTTAATGATTACTTTTCGAGCCATGAATTCTAAAAAACTAAATTCGATGGGAATTTTTTGATACCCTGGAATTTTCGACGAGATACGCATCAGTATTTTTTTCGTGAAGAAATGTGTGTTACTCTTTAATTTCGAATTAGCATTCTGATTTCTGATCTTCTAAACCTGAAGGAAACAACAAGTGTTTGCATTAAACAGGGATCGTCTTAAAAATTGTTACGTTTCTAATTAATGCTGTCAATGACATCACACGTTATCGAGTGGAAAGTTTTGTTCGATTACAGTCACTCATTTAGTGATATGTGAATTGAAGAGTGTTGATGGATAGCTACCGGCAGATTATGTTAAAGCTATTCACAGCTCGAATTAAAGCAGTTCGAATTCTACAAAAAGTCTGCAAAGAAGGATATTTTTGTGCATTATGATCCCATTTACCCACAAGCATCAAAACAAATTTTTACATTAATGAAAAGTCTCGAATTACAAATAGATGTTAGAGATTCTATCACCCTTAAGAAAATTGAGAACGAATTCAGCGAAAATACTCCGTCAAACAATTATCATAGTCAAAATGTATAAGAATGACACCTACATATTTCGAAGTAAAGCAAAAGCAAGGACATACTGACTTATATATTTACCATTCCAATATGTTTCACAACAAAATTGATAATAACTAAAAAGTTTTCCGCCGTTGAAAATGTAAATATTAGATTGTCAAAAAAATACAGAACATTGTGAAGTGCCTTACCAGTATAGAAAAAAACAGGCTTCAAACTTGGTCCTTACAAAAGTGCCTCATTACGGATAAATCAATTTGCTATCGAAAAAACGTGATATATAAAACTAACATGCGATTCTGTTAGAAATTCTACATTGAAGCACACAAGAACATCCTCATCAGATGCAGCGTACATTCCCACAAATTCCACCTTATCAATGTACAAACACCTTCAAAATTGTCTCAAACAACACTTTTTTCAACAACTATTTTAGACCATAGATTCAGATGAAGCTAACCTACGTTCTTCGAGGAAGATTGTCATCAACAAAATTATACCCGAAGATCAATGGTAATATGAACTTCGAAACTTTACAGATATTTTCTTTTTGTGTAGTTATGCGTAATACGTGGAGTGTTCAAATGAAACCACGTGTCGGGACTTATTTAGCGGGTTAATGCTTGTACCAATTAATCAAGGAGACTCCTGTGGAGTGACTCTTCAGTGCTTTCTATTACAGCGTGACAATGTGTTTGTTCATCATAGTGTATATGTTGTTCACGGGGCTTAAGGACGGTGATATTGTCGTTCATGGTTAGAAAGTCCGTCCAAAGAAGACCAGTGGAGCGGTTACTCAATTCCTGACGCGAAGGATGCATGCCAGCAGAGATCCATCGCAGAATGGCATCAGTATACAGAGATCGAGCTGCTTCAAAGGACACAGTTGACAGTGTGTTCAAGGAAGTTCGAGAGGACGAACTTGAAACTTCTGATTTGCCTCGTCCTGGGACAGGCGCATAAACGTTGTGACTGGAAAGTTCTGAAATGAGTCCATCCATACCGCAGTCAAGAGCCGATAGTGGACGAAGCATTCAAGATCTGGAGATGACTTCAATGTTCAATTGGCTCAATGAATCCATGTGAGGAAAAAGTTGCAGCGCATCACAAGATTTTTCTCTCAATGCGTGCCTCGAGAAATGCTTACTGAAGTCCACAAGGACAAGACGGAGAACACTCGTTTGGACACCTGACTCGCTTCTATACGAGAATGAGTTGTGCAGTTCTTGGTCGCATTGTGGCTGGAGACGAGACGTGGTGCCATCATTTCGAGCCGGAAGGGAAACAGAGCAGCATTGCTGTGGAAGCATCCAAGTTCACCATGCCGAAGAAAGTTCGAGTGCAAAAAACTGATGGGGAAGGTGATGCTCCACGGTGTCTCTTCGATTTTCAGTGGCCCGCTGATTCTCGAGTTTCTTGAACCCAACGAATCAATCAATTCGCAGCGGTTATCCAGACATTTGGACATGCTTCCACCAAGCGATAAAGAGCAAAGAAGACCGGTATGTGTCTTCAGGTGTCATTATTCTTCACGCAAACGCAGGCCACACTGGTGGGATTTCGTTGTCGTTATGATTGGGGTTCTTAGTGTTGAGGATGGGATTCTTAGTGATTGATAATGTGATTGTATAATGTTGTTGATAGTTTATTGTTGCAATGAATATCGAGATCATAAATGCTACATTACGTTAAAGTATGCGAGGCGATTATATCAAGATGGTGTCAAAACTGATAGAGATAAATGTATGATTTCGACTAAATGTTATTGAATTTCCTGGGCCCACGGTTTGGTCTTGTGTTGGTATATTCTTCATGATCCCCAAAGATTGGAGGCTATTCGGAAACTGCCAATTCCTAGAGATCAGGAAGCGCTAAGGTCCTTTTTGGGTTTAGCTGGTTATTTGGGATATGATGGATTCCCGCATTCAGCACATTAACAAAAGGCCTCACTGGGAAATGATGAAAAGATCAAAATTTTATCTGGAGCAATGAAAATATTTCTGCTTTCGAAAAGACTTAGATCAGTAAATTATTTCAGGACAGATGTAGAGCGTCTTTGATCCACAAAAGAAAGTCGTGTGATTCAAACTGATACTTGTCGACTGGCCATTGGTAGCGTATTATTACAGGAGGGTTTGAGATGTTATGTTCACATAAATAAATAGAACGAGAATTTCAAGCCTTGGTATTTGGGCTCACTCGTTTCAGTAAACTACTCCTTGGTATTGAGTTATGAGGTACACAACTGCGACACCACTTGCCGATAGTAGAGCTTTTCAAGAAACTATATGTAGATGTATTATCGAACACGGCTTCAGAGGTGGATGATTATGATCCAGCATCATGTATTTCAAATTAAAACATATCAAGGGATTGAGTAAAGTATTGCAGATTGTTATCCAGAAACTCATATAAAGTTTATGACCCTCTGATGAAGAAATAACCGAGCATATTGTATGCTTTTTGATGAAAAGTATCACACTTAACTTAAAAGATGCTTGCAGAGGCTACAGGCGATGACGTTAGACTTCAGGAGGTCGCGCCGTTAATACAAAGCGGTTGACTCAAATAGTACTCTATTCATATCCGTCCCTATTATCTAGAGATTTGAATTAATTTTGAAAATATGCAAGATCGCTTTATAATTTGTTAGAGGCGATTTGTACTCAGCTGTCTTTTTTTTTTTGTAAAAAAAAAAAAAAAAAGGGGGGGGGGGCGGGGTTTTATTGGGATTGATGTAAGCCAGTGGTAAATGTCTACCTTTAACTATTTCCCATTTCAACTTGGAGGTATAATCTCGGTGAGAAGACCTCCACAATTTTTTTGGTGATAGAGTAACTTCGTAATTATCTGATCTTTATGTTTTGCATGTATGCATTAAAAAGTTTCTTTTGAATTCAGATTTCTGGATTTTCCCACTGTTGGAAAAGTGTTGAAATCTATGAACAATAAACTTTCATTCGTTTGTGTGTGCGTCATTCATTCATTTAATTCCTTTATTGTCAATGTACATTCCATGCCATTGATGTGCTTTATCTGATTAATGCTCGTTGCGTGAGTGTCAGTTCATGTGGACTGATTTTCACGATACAGTTATGCGTGGATCAGAGCGTTCGTTTTCTTAAATGTTAAACCTCATATTCAACATACACGTTTCGAAGGCGACATCTGACGCATTGATAAGAGCGTGGAAGGTTTTGGAAACACCCTGCATTACAGTCCTTGACCTGTCTCACTTTGCAGATTTTCACATTTTTGGTTCCCCTGAAGAAGTTTCTCAAGGGACTACGATTCCGATCAGTCGAGAGAAAGAAGTCGAAGACAGATGTTGGATTGGTTCAAAGGACAGCCGAAAGTCTTTCTTTGCCGACGGAATTCAACGCCTACCCAAACATTGGGACAAGTGCGGGAGTCAACGAAGACTTTTTGATTGTTGCTTCTGTTTTTATGTTAATTTTACACAGTCTGTTTCTAATTGATTGTGCTTTTACTTAGTCTGCTTACTATTCTACAAATTAAACCCCCCAGGTGTGGTTTTTTTTTATAGCGAACGGTTTTTTGAACACGCCTTTACTTTCTAGTTTCCCATATGCTGCATCACTTTTTCATTTTCACCATCGCTTCATTTTCCTTTTTCCGCCTCCTTCTTTATTATCGTTGTGTAAACTGCAAATTTTATCATAGAAATTTCAGGCAATGTTGATTATACTTTAAGAAAAAGTGTCTGATTTGTTACCTTTTGCTTCACCCTCTGTCACATGAAGGTTGCTCATTTGAAAGATCACGATCCTGGTAGATGATTTCTATAATATCTAATTCAACAATTAATACCAATTGAACATTTTTTTATGGAGCAAAAAAATTTTAAAATAATGAGTCAATACATCAGATGTAACATTTTTACCATTGAAAAACAATTAGGATTTTTTTATCATCTCTATTTCTGAATAAGCATAATGATCTGATCCGGCGACGCGAAGTTTTGCAGTAGTTAGACGGTGTACTATGCTATGTAAAAAGTTTTATGTATACCTCTTTACTGCTCAATTCACGCTAGCTCCCGGACTATTCTAATGGAAGTTTGAAATTAATTGCAAAAAATATAATACCCACCAATAACTGGAATATATGTATAGTCAAGACATTACAAAATTATATGGAATCAAATTGCATAATCATCATACGAAGGTTTGAATATGATACAATTTTCTTCTGATGGTTAATTCTTAGTGGCAAAATGATGCGCTAGATTCTCTGTAACCTTATTCTGTACGACAGTGGCGTTCGGTGCTCCCATACCATAGGCCTTCGTCGGCTTGAATATTTTTCTATACCAGACATTTTTTGTGGTTACAACATTAATTTTCAAAAAAGATGAATTTTCAATAACAATTTCCCCGCAAAGTGAATGTGCACATGAGAAGTTGACTGCTCATTGTCGCTTAACCACTTACTCAAGGAGTGAGGAGATGGTACTACTATTCTTATATATTCCACACATTTTCCAAGTTTTTCCAAAATTCAATTAAATTTCGCCAAACGTTAGTCACATTGGTTTAAAATTGACTTGATCTGTCAATCAGTGGACATCTCTGCAACACGATCTTGCGAAGGTCTTAATAGAGGCATGGGATGAAGGATGGTCCTCGGAAAACTCAGTTGGAATACAAGATACAGCTATGATCATGAATTCATGTGTCAGTTGTCTATCGACAAATGACGAGGAGTTGTCAAATTCTGAGGCTTGGGAATGTTCTAAATAATGTCAGATAAGAGGAGTTTTTACCCAACAACGCTATGCCACGTCGGTGTGAGAACAGGTTTGTTAGGACAACAGAAATGTGTCAGTAACCGGTTGTCAAAACAGAAATGTGGGGGAGGGAATAGATAGTACCGCTGAGTTTGTACATCCCACATTCTGTCCAGACCACATTTTCTCGAGAGGAGGACAAGGCCAAAGTTTCTTGGTTTCTCAAGGCCGTTCAGCCACACACGTTTGAAATTTTGATGCATTAGGACTGGTTTTGTCTATTCTTTCTCTGTTGAGTACTTTCAATTTTTATAATATGGTGTTGGCTCTAACTTGCTAGCGACTGTCATCTTGTCTAGTACATTCCTTCGGACGAAGGCCGTGGTTCATGATCTTCTCTACAGTACTAAACATTTGCGTCACAAAATCACGAAAAAAACAACTTATGGGAATGCTACCGAATCTGGGTGTTCGGTCGATGCATTACTCTGCATTCATTGGCGAACGTCATCATGTGATCCCATCTTGTCAGAACGTCAGCCATTACTACTGTTGACGTATTGGCTTCTCTGACATATACGAAGACAGGAACCAAATTGGTTTCCGCTTTTGGAACCGCGACTCCATCATGATGGCAATGGTGAATTTCATTGCATTGATTATAGAGGCAAAAAAGCATTTGTGTTATTGGAAAAAGCCAATTTGGCGCGCTACCACTCACTGCCAGCCACGCACACAACTTATCTTTCGTCTGTCTGAACATCAATGAACAGCATGTGTTCTGAGAATAGCGTGTGTGTCTTATTGTTCGAAGGAAAAAAGCTGGAGATTCAGTACGCGCGCAAAAAAACTGTTCACTCGGAGTTGAGGCGTTCTGATTTTGAGACAGAGAAAAGCTATACAATTGCTATCATGAGAAGCTAAAGCTATCGAATTTAAATTAAATCTTGTAAATGAGACACTTTTCATTTTTATAAATTGATTGGTTAATTATTTAGTAAAAAATTTAGTCTCTTGCAACAAAAAAAGATTAGATTAGTCAATGCTGCTATGTTATTTAATCCGCAGTCGTAATTTGTGATAGATCTTGAAAAAAAATTCGCATTACATTTTATTTTACCGAAACATGGTCAATTTCAGATTGTACTCCACACTTTAGAATCCTGTGCCGCCCATGTGCCAAGACATAAAGGCTCTTGAAATGGCCTGAAACTTGTTGCATACTGAAAACAATTCTTCAAGTCAGATTTTCTTTGATACGTAAGTGCGATACGTAACTGTCACAGTTGATTGGCTTTCTGAAAAAGCTACGGATAGCACACTCATTCAAAGGTCATTTTTTTAGACTCATATATCAATTAACATAGTGGCAAACCATGTTTCAGTAGGCAAGCTTCCTTCATTCAGTGACAAACGGTCAATTAAACAAGGATGCAATATAGTACAGTGCGAATGAGACAAGAAAAATCAATATAGGAAAAAAAATACAAATAAAAAAATAATGGGGGGCCGGGGGGGACGGGCTGTTTTTTGATTGACTGCGGATATTCATTAGGTACTGTGAATGAAGGAATGACTTTATTGTACAATGAATCAGCAATTTTCGTGTATGGAGTGCGAATGAGAATTTGTTAATAATTATCCCTTTTATTTGGGATGTGAACATGAAGGCGAATATTTTCAGATACTGGTCGACCTTTCACCTGATTTCCTTTATCCAATGTGAAAATATGGCGACGAGAACCGCAGCCAATCACAGCCGCTTTTCCTATATTGATTTTTCTTGTCTCATTCGCAATGTATATATTGCATCCTTGTTTATTGAACCGTTGTCCACTGTATGATGGTAAGCTTGCCAAACTGAAACATGGTTTGCTGCTAATAAACCTATCAAAAGCTTACGGGCTTACCTCACTGTCAATACCATAGTGATTTAAATAGTGCTTTTTCCAATGGTCAGTTTAATACTTCCTACTCCATCGGCAAAATTAAGTTGTGAACGAATTTCGACCATTTAAATAATTTCTAGTCACTTGAATAAAATGATCGTAACATTAGCTTCACAAAGTGGAATTAAGGGAGAATACTTCACCTCCTGCGAATTTCGGAAATCTTTCGATGAGAGCGACTGTATTTCAATGCTGATGCCAGCGCTTAACGACTAGGCCATATAACATTGAATATTGATTATACATGTGTACATGGTGGACGTGTCCGGACAATTATTTCAAGCTTACGTATGTGAAAAGTAAGCTACATTGGGATATTTCAAACTTATCTCAACCATTTGCATAAAAAAGCTCAACGTACGTACACAGATAGTTTTAAGGGGTTGGGATTATTAAAACAGTGCAAAAGTTTTGGGAAAAGGAGAAATTGAAATGAGCGAAAATGATTGTTTAGATGAAATCCTTTATCAATCCCTTGTCAATCCTTTATCGTATTGATTCAATTTAGGTGCTATCTCTTTGATCAGTTAAGCCTGAGCTATCTGTAATGAATTTCGCATTCTGCATAGTGAAGCCTAAAATTTTCGTTGTTTGTTATTAAATTTCTTGGATTTTCGTTTGGCCTATAATCGTTACGTTAATAATACAATTTGTTTATTTTTTGCACAAAATGAGAAAACAGCTTCAAGAACTTATTGATCGATTCAAAAACAAATTCCTCCTTTATAAATGGAATAACTAAATATTGTGGCTGCAATCCTCAGTTGATAAATGGAAACAGACCTGCAGGCCAGTTGCATCTCTCAACATAGACACAACTCCCTATTTAAAGTTGCAGCCTATGCCTGGGTAAAATTTGGAGATTTGCAATCAGCAAAATTAGTGAAATTGTGTTCATCATAAAAGCTATCATTTATTTACCCTTATTTCCAGGCCCACACCCCCGCCCGTCCCCCACCACTTAGCGATTTGCAGTAGTGTGTTTAAAGTGATATTTAATGAATGCCAGTCGAAAAATTTCACTTAACTTGCTATTGCAAATCTCAGATCTACCTAGGACACTGGCTGCAACTTCTAAATATGCAGCTGTTGTCCGATGTTGAAGAGATGTGTACTGGGTCTGTTGATGATTCTCTGATATTGGATTGACATGACAGATATTCAGGTCTGTTCCCAATTTTTTCAACTGAGGGCTGCAACTCAATATCATCTAATTGTTCTATTTTTATCCAATTACATCTCTAGTATCCTACGTCCAACGGTTCACTTTTCTTTCTGCTCCATCGCTAAAAGTTTAGACGTTTTAACACATGCAAAATTCAACTAATGAACATCGACATACAAATTATTTCGCATGACGCATTCAAATACAGTTTCGACTCAAAAAATCCCAACATTCTTACTAAGTGAATGAATCATCCTAAAAAAAAGTTTCATGAGGAAAGTTTCTCAGACAGTTCCACGGATAAGCAAGAAGTCTCATTTCGAGTACAAAACACGAATCGCTCAGGCTGGTATAGGGTCACACCACTTACGCACTTCTTCTCCATATGACTTGCCTTTCCGTGTTCATAATTTTTAATTTATCAAACAAAAGGTACCATGCTTTCTCCAGCAGGAAGTTTTTGAATGATTCACCAATTACCTAGTGGAATGGCTATACGATAAAAAAACGTGCGTGCAGTTCGTGACATTCAGAAGAATTGCTATCTCTCAAATGTTAAAATCACTATGCGCCTTATCAATTCTTAGAAACATCGAAATTCTGCTCTATATTCGCGCCTATACGAATTGGCCCCCTCCACTTTCAAGTTTTTCAGCTATGAAAGCTTCTAACGTTGGTACAGAATATTGAACACTAGATATAAAATTCTCGAGAATTAGCGGCAGGAAGGTGTTCAATGTCGTAATATTGTTGTTTTAATTTGCCACAATTACCATTGAGTAGTAAATCATTAACTCTCAAAAATCACACGGTAAATTTGCATCACTACCTGACATTGCAATTGGCTAATATAGTGATAAGTTTTCTTTGGCTTTGCAGAAAATCTTTTGGCGAGAAAATATATATGCAAGGTCTTGCTAGATGAGAATATACCCGCAAACATTTAGAGAGAATCTTGAATTTGTTTGACACTGTCTCATTGACTTCACTTGCATCAATTGAGTTGATCCCATCATGTCCGTTATCTTGTTGTGCTCTTTTGATACGGTATCTATCTTCTACGCTTTTTCACTTTCCAGTTGAGATAGAATTCACTTGTTATTCTTCCGAGGATCCAAATTTAACAAGCACGTCTTGCTGAACAAATGGACGGATGGTGTTCAGCACTTTCAACTCGGGCCAACTCTTTCAACCTCTTTTTTACTTGACAGAGAACACACAGAGTAACAGTACTCGTTATGTCCATAGTTAAAATAGTAGCTCTCTCCGAGCAATCTGTCCAAATTACCAAATAGGCTAGGCATATTTTTCGCACACCAGATTTTTGCTTTTAAGCGATTCGCAAACAGGAAAAGCAATCATTTATTTTGATATGTGCTTTCGCTGGTCTGTGTCATGATAGCAACACATCTCATTTTCAGCCATGGCATACGTTAGTGAATTTGCAACATGAGAAGCGCGGGCATTAAAACATAAAACGATTTTGATGATATTTGTACGATGGCCACAAAATGTTTCAGATTGGTTGGGTAGCGGACAAGAACTTTTCCATAATATTGCGAATAGAGCTTCTTTCAGCAATTTTCCCTTTGGTTTGACCATCAGTCAGTGGCGGCTCGGAGCCGAGAGCACGGCTGGCGCAGTTAATCGATTCCGTTGCGATTAATCGTGCGGTGAAATCAATCGCGCGATTCCAGAATAACCAGGAATCGCGCATGTTTTTTTTTGCTATGTGACTACTCAATGAAATTTGTGTGATGAAGAAAAATTAGGCTATTTTTCTATTCAATCGTTCAACATTTGAGATAATTGCACGAAGTAGAAGTGTGACTCCTGCGTGTAACACCTATGCGCGGGTGCTCGCACCTGAGATCATTTATGTAATGGATAAGGATGGCTATGCGATTCTCTGGGATATAGAGAGGGAAATTATTTGATGAATCCCGAGGGCTTTAGCCCGACATAGAAGTAGATAATATTACACTAGAATGGACGTTTGATATTCTTGCTCATGTACAATGATGGCACATGGAAAAAGTCTATGGTCTACAGATCAAATTCGATCTTAAACATTGTATCATCAGTCAAAGTATTTGCCAAGTTGGTTTGTGGAAGCTGTTGACAGCAAATTACAGGATTTTCATGAAGAGAATTTTAAGTGAGATGACTGCATTGTTTCATGTGAAATAGCCTACTATTACATGATTTAGTATATTGTATCTATTTGTAGCAGTCAATGACAGCTGTTATACAATTTTTCAATACTGGAATACAAATTAAAATTTGGTTCACAGTCATAATTGAAAGTGGTCGGTGTACTGCTTGTAAGTACATGTTCAAGAAATTCACAGATTAACAATTTCTAATTATTGGATAATTTCCCCGTCAAGCGGTTAAGAAACCTTACACTTTTCAGGAATAAACACACTTGAAAGCTTCTTTACCTCCAATCATTTCTCAGATAGAGTAGTAATTTCGCTAGAAATCATCAACTTAATCATTGAAGAACTTATGTGATATAGTGTGATGATATATTTGTCAGCTGAATATTCGAATGCATGCAGAGATTTCGAAAATTGTTCAAATATAAAGAACAGGGGAGCCCCTTGAAGTAAAATGAATACTCAAAGATTTACTGGCCTCTGATTTCAAGATGGAGTAACGTATGTTCTGTAAATCGACATTACAAGTTGCATATTGTGGACTGATTATACTCTTGATAGATTATATGACCCATATTTCAAAATGATGAAGCGCACAGGACGTTTTAAAAGGATTTCCTTCATTGTCATCCTGTCCGCCGCAGCATTTTTTTAAAATTCATTATTGCTTTGTTGCACATGATCTTATGGACAAAGGGCAACAGCCCAGGAATCACAAATTGGTTTGATAAATATAAATGCCAATCAGAAAACTTGGAAAACCAGCTCGTACCAATTTGCATTTTGCCCCAACTAAGTTCCCCCGGCGTGTGCCATAATTTTCATGCAATTTCCATTCTAGGACTTTCCTATGGTAGCCTATTGTTAATTTCTATGAGCCCCCGAGGGATATATCATGGACTCCTAGTGTTGTATATATCTAGGAGTCCATGGATATAATCAAATAATTGATCACGAGTTATGTCAGAGAATCGCATAGCTATCCCCTCTACTCCGTTATAAAGGATGCCAGATATTAGACCCTCTCTATCAAGATTTTCCCTGGGAACAAATTTTACCGGATATAGAAGGGATTCTTAGATACGATTCTACAACTATGTATAATAATCTGGCATACTTTATAGATAGGATAAAACAGAGTTGCCGTGTGACGCGATTTTTCAAACCAACCACAATTGTAAATCTCTATGGGAATCCTGTGTGAGTTCCCACACATCACAGGAATGCCACTTTCTATGTAATAGCTTTGAACATGCTCGCAGTACATGATTTATACGAATCATGCAGACTTTGTGTTGTCAAGTATAAGGATAACCTTTTGATATTACATGTATGTCTCTGCATTGAAAGCATTTAAGTTAGTGATAAGAATTTTAATGCCATAGTTTACATTTTTGGCCACGCGATGAACCCAACCAGCTAGAATGCAATCTCATATGGCCTCAGATTTGTTGTGTTTTGCTAACTAGTCTAAAGGTTTTTGATTTATTGATGGACAATATGCCTACTGCTATGGTTTTGATAAAATATGGCTGATAAAGAACAAAAGAATCAAAATAGGGCAATGCAAATACATGTAGTATGAGTAGCAAAAAGTGTCGACCAAGTATTACTCGCACTGTCGCACACTCTGTTCCTCGTCTTAATAACCACGAACTCGAGTATACACTAAATGGCGGATTGATAGCACTAGACATGTGCGCAGATTAGGCTTCTTCATGTGTGACGTACAATCAGAGAATATAGTACTTTGTAGTATATTTGCGGTATAGAATCTTAATACTAATTAGATTCTCAAGACTCATGCCCTGTTTACGACTTTTTCAGTGTTTTCATTGTGAATGGTAATGCATGTGCTTTCAACTTTGTAGTACAAAGAGAGTATGGCATTGATCAATAGGGTAGAAATAAGTTTAATGTCCTAAGTATAAGGGCTATGTTTCAGATGGCTTGTAAATCTTAATGCATATTATCAAATTTATAATAAAAATATAAATTTTGCTTGTGAACTTTGTTGTTGACACTTTATTGCCTGTCACGCAATCGTGGACTTTTGCTTTTGCGCCAAACCGACAACGCATTTGCGCCACGAAAAATCAGGGCATTTGCGTCAAATTTCTCTTTGCTTAAACATCAACAGATCACACCATGGCTGAACAAAGATTGACTCAAAAGTGTCAGTACCGCTCAAATTCTTTCATGGGACCTTCACACAACTCATCTAAGTATTCTAAGACGGTTTTTAAAAAAATCGTGGGGACCGTTTTTAAATGGCGCCAATTTTTGAAATGCGGCCGCCAAAATAGGCATAAATGGTATGCCGACTGAAAGTGATATGATAAGATGCTGCATACCACTCATAAATTCATTCTCATGGGGACCCTTCACACAACTCATCCCTAAGTAGGCTACTCTAAGACGTGTTTCAACACAATCGTGGGGACTGGTTTTTAAGGGACGCCAATTTTTCAAAATGGCCGCCAAAAATAGGCAAAAATGGTATGCCGACTGAAAGTGATATGATACAGATGCCTCCATACACACTCAAAATTCTTCATGGGGACCTTCACACAACTCATCTAAGTAGGCTACTCTAAGACGTGTTGTCAACACAATCGTGGGGACTGTTTTTTAAGGGACGCCAATTTTTCAAAATGGTCGCCAAAAATAGGCAAAAATTGGTATGCCGACTGAAAGTGATGATGATAAGATACTGCAGACCACTCATAAATTCTTTCATGGGACCTTCACACAACTCAACTAAGTACTCTAAGACGTGTTTGCAATAAAAATCGTGGGGACTGTTTTTAAATGGGCGTCAATTTTTAAAATGGCCGCCAAAAAATTGGCAATTTCCGAGAAGTTCTCGGGAAGAACACTGCCGTTCCCCAGCCTTTCCAATTTATGATGCACAATTTAATTAACAATTTCATTTACTGATGATAATTCATTAAATAGCCTGCAAATAGAATGAATACTTTTAATTTTCATTTTTCCTCACATTGTCATCATAAGCCATATATGGGTTCAGTTACCTCATAGTGAAGGCCCCTACAATTGACGAAACTTGAATTAGTGAACCAGGTAACTGAATCTACTGACTTCGAATTCTCATGTTTCTCTTCATGACGCGCGCGGCGAAATTGACAGCGTGTGAGGCAGTGTGTGACCATAGAAATAGATTGTTTATCTGTATCTGAAGTTGACTAGAATGGAATTTGCTCAAGGTCGCGGCAACAGCCGGAGGGGGAACTAAGTTGGGGCATGAATAAACATGTTTAGCTTAGAATTTTGCATGTGGACTGATTACTACACCAATCATACAGTGATTGACAAATGTATCTAAGCAAAAATGTGGTGCGATTCTTGTGCCACTATTATGCATTGCATGAAGCTACATTTCTATTCTATTGATTTCATTGTTATCAATTTCTATGCCTCTAACCAAAGTTACCTCGTGTAAAACCGCCTTACTTAACTGCCAACACCTGTTTTGACTGAGGCCCCATTGATATCTGTTCAGCGTTCATCGCGAATATTGATCCGGAACAATAAGCGCACACTGTTCACACGCTAATTTCATTTTAGTGAGACGCAGAGTGGTGATAACTTTACACAATCATTGAAAAATGTCCCGTCTACAGAGCGCAAGATCTTCATGATGAGGCAAGAACAGATGTGTGTTCCTTATTTGTTTTAAAGCAAAGCAAAAACATGCGATTAATTAATGAGATGCCACCGCCAAATTATAGATGAACATGTCCATCACAGGACATAATCATGACGACGATCGGTTGCCCTTGACCTTGTGTTGTGCGTGCCGTCTAGTTTGGATCGATATGGACGAAATGATTTTTCAAAGACTCTGGACGTTTACGACCTGCTCAGCAAAATTAGTTCGCGTCGTATGATTACCAGGAATTCACAATTTTGTGATTGCCTCGTGTGTGAGTGTTGCGAGAACTTCAGCCCGTCAATAAGCAAAATCATCACTCAGTGATCTGCCTGAAAACCTGTCTACATTCACAACAAATCCGGGCATCTTGTCTTACGTCGATTCGTTCGCATTCCGAAAGAAGAAAGCCAACCGCACTGCGTATTTGCAGCTACATTGTCCATTTTAAAAATTGGCGGCCATTTAAAAACGGGTCCCCACGATTTTTTTGAAACACGTCTTAGAGTACTTAGATGAGTTGTGTGAAGGTCCCATGAAAGAATTTTGAGTGTATGCAGCATCTTATCATATCACTTTCAGTCGGCATACCATTTTTGCCTATTTTTGGCGCCATTTTGAAAAATTGGCGTCCCTTAAAAACAGTCCCACACGATTGTGTTGAAACACGTCTTAGAGTACTTAGATTAGTTTTGGTGTGAAGGTCCCATGAAAGAATTGTTGAGTGGTATGCAGTATCTTATCATATCACTTTCAGTCGGCATACCATTTTTGCCTATTTTTGGCGGCCATTTTGAAAAATTGGCGTCCCCTTAAAAACAGTCCCCACGAATTGTTGTTGAAAACACGTCTTAAGAGTAGCCTACTTAGATGAGTTGTGATGAAGGTCCCATGAAAGAATTTTGAGTGGTAATGCAGTATCTTATCATATCCACTTTCAGTCGGCATTACCATTTTTGCCGTATTTTTGGCCGGCCATTTGAACATAATTGGGCCGTCCCTTAAAACCAGTCCCCACGATTGTGTTGAAACACGTCTTAGAAGTACTTAGATGGAGTTGTGTGAAGGTCCCCATGGAAAGAATTTTGAGTGGTATGCAGCATCTTATCATATCACTTTCAGTCCGGCATACCATTTTTGCCTATTTTTGGCGGCCATTTTCAAAAATTGGCAACCCCTTAAAAACGGTCCCCACGATTATGTTGAAACACGTCTTTAGAGTACTTAGATGAGTTGTGTTGAAGGTCCCCATGACAAGAATTTTGAGTGGTATGGAGCCATCTTATCATATCACTTTCAGTCGGCATACCATTTTTGCCTATTTTTGGCGGCCATTTTTGAAAAATTGCGTCCCTTAAAAACAGTCCCCACGATTGTGGTTGAAACACGTCTTAGAGTACTTAGATGAGTTGTGTGCAGGTCCCCATGAAAGAATTTTGAGTGGTATGCAGCATCTGTATCATATCACTTTCAGTCGGCATACCATTTTTGCCTATTTTTGGCGGCCATTTTGAAAATTGGCGTCCCTTAAAAACCAGTCCCCACGATTGTGTTGAAACACGTCTTAGAGTACTTAGATGAGTTGTGTGAAGGTCCCCATGAAAGAACACTTTTTGATGGTATGCAGTATCTTATCATAATCACTTTCAGTCGGCATACCATTTTTGCCTATTTTTGGCGGCCATTTTGAAAAATGGCGTCCCTTAAAAACAGTCCCCACGATTCTGTTGAAACACGTCTTAGACTACTTAGATGAGTTGTGTGAAGGTCCCCATGAAAGAATTTTGAGTGGTATGCAGCATCTTATCATATCACTTTCAGTCGGCATACCATTTTTGCCTATTTTTTGGCGGCCATTTTGAAAAATTGGCGTCCCTTAAAAACAGTCCCCACGATTGTGTTTGAAACACTCTTAGAGTACTTAGATGAGTTGTGTGAAGTCCCCATGAAAGAATTTTGAGTGGTATGCAGTATCTTATCATATCACTTTCAGTCGCATACCATTTTGCCTATTTTTGGCGCCATTTTCAAAAATTGGCACCCCTTAAAACGGTCCCACGATTATGTTGAAACACGTCTTAGAGTACTTAGATGATTGTGTGAAGGTCCCCATGAAAGAATTTTGAGTGGTATGCAGCATCTTATCATATCACTTTCAGTCGGCATAACCATTTTTGCCTATTTTTGGCGGCCATTTTGAATAATTGGCACCCCTTAAAAACAGTCCCCACGATTGTGTTGAAACACGTCTTAGAGTACTTAGATTAGTTGTGTGAAGGTCCCCATGAAAGAATTTTGAGTGGTATGCAGTATCTTATCATATCACTTTCAGTCGGCATACCATTTTTGCCTATTTTTGGCGGCATTTTGAAAAATTGGCGTCCCCTTAAAAACAGTCCCCACGATTGTGTTGAAACACGTCTTAGAGTACTTAGATGAGTTGTGTGAAGGTCCCATGAAAGAATTTTGAGTGGTATGCAGCATCTTATCATATCACTTTCAGTCGGCATAACCATTTTTGCCTATTTTTGGCGGCCATTTTGAAAAATTGGCGTCCCTTAAAAACAGTCCCCACGATTGTGTTGAAACACGTCTTAGAGTACTAGTTGAGTTGTGTGAAGGTCCCCATGAAAGAATTTTGAGTGGTATGCAGTATCTTATCATATCACTTTCAGTCGGCATACCATTTTTGCCTATTTTTGGCGGCCATTTTGAAAATTGGCGTCCCTTAAAAACAGTCCCCACGATTGTGTTGAAACACGTCTTAGAATACTTAGATGAGTTGTGTGAAGGTCCCCATGAAAGAATTTTGAGTGTATGCAGCATCTTTTATCATATCACTTTCAGTCGCATACCATTTTTGCCTATTTTTGGCGGCCATTTTGAAAAATTGGCGTCCCTTAAAAACAGTCCCCACGATTGTGTTGAAACACGTCTTAGAGTAACTTAGATGAGTTGTGTGAAGGTCCCCATGAAAGAATTTTGAGTGGTATGCAGTATCTTATCATATCTCTTTCAGTCGGCATACCATTTTGCCTATTTGTGGCGGCCATTTTCAAAATTGGCACCCCTTAAAAACGGTCCCCCACGATTATGTTGAAACACGTCTTAGAGTACTTAGATGAGTTGTGTGAAGGTCCCCATGAAAGAATTTTGAGTGGTATGCAGCATCTTATCATATCACTTTCAGTCGGCATACCATTTTTGCCTATTTTTGCGGCCATTTTGAAAAATTGGCGTCCCTTAAAAACAGTCCCCACGATTGTGTTGAAACACGTCTTAGAGTACTTAATGAGTTGTGTGAAGTCCCCATGAAAGAATTTTGAGTGGTATGCAGTATCTTATCATATCACTTTCAGTCGGCATACCATTTTGCCTATTTTGGCGGCCATTTTCAAAAATTGGCACCCCTTAAAAACGGTCCCCACGATTATGTTGAAAACACGTCTTAGAGTACTTAGATGAGTTGTGTGAAGGTCCCCATGAAAGAATTTTGAGTGGTATGCAGCATCTATCATATCACTTTCAGTCGGCATACCATTTTTGCTATTTTTGGCGGCCATTTTGAAAAATTGGCGTCCCTTAAAAACAGTCCCCACGATTGTGTTGAAACACGTCTTATAGTACTTAGATGAGTTGTGTGAAGGTCCCCAGAAAGAATTTTGAGTGGTATGCATATCTTATCATATCACTTTCAGTCGGCATACCATTTTGCCTATTTTTGGCGGCCATTTTCAAAAATTGGCACCCTTAAAAACGGTCCCCACGATTGTGTTGAAACACGTCTTAGAGTACTTAGATGAGTTGTGTGAAGGTCCCCATGAAAGAATTTTGAGTGGTATGCAGTATCTTATCATATCACTTTCAATCGGCATACCATTTTGTCTACTTTTGGCAGCCATTTTGAAAAATTGATGTCATTTAAAAACGGTCCCCACAATTTTTTTAAAAACCTTCTTAGAGTACTTAGATGAGTTGTGTGAAGGTCCCCATGAAAGAATTTTGAGCGGTACTGAACTTTTGAGTAAATCTTTGTTCAGCCATGTGTACAGAAGAATGGTCATTTGTTATGTCAATGTCTAATTAACTTATGACAGCTGTAGATGATAACGATGCCCCGATGATTGAGACGATGACAGGTATCGTGTCGATAATTGGTAGATTAACATGACATCAATTTAGAAAAAGAGAAATTGAGGATATGCTTTCACTTAGAATCGTGTTGAAGCTTTCATACAGTATTTGAATAAAATATATTTGAAATCTACGAAATCTAGTAACATGAATCAAAAGTTGGAAACTTTTGTTGGGTAATTCGACAGGCATTCAAGAAATAGAAATACAGTAGAACCTCCACATTACGGACACCGTCGGGACTGCGCCTTAGTGTCCGCATTTCAGAGGTGTCCGCAATATGGAGTTACCGGTGATGATACGAACATTATTCGGGACTGAGCTTAACTGTCCGTAATACGGAGTGTCCCCGCTGTATAGAATGTCCGCAATAGGAGGTTCCACTGTAGTTAGATCTCAGTTTCATTCTAGCTGAAAGAGCCATGGGAGACAGGTCGACGAAAACTTACTTTTTTCATGAAAATTTTGAAAATTTTAAATTTAGAGTTGGTAGCATTTCATGGTAGGAGCATGGAGATGTTGCAAGAAGAATTGTCTCCCGAAAGTGTATACGTTAAACGGAGAATTGGTGAACATGAGCGGACAGAATACTCACACTCAGCCCAATCCGGATGTCAGTGAGCTGCGAAGATCTTGCAAGAGAAAAGCGCTTGATGACCTAACGAGCAAGATCATCAAGACGGAACAGTACAAAAGTGGCAGTGTTGTAGAGGCTAATGACTACAAGCGCATACGAGAAGCTATATACAGAGAACGTCGGAAGAAGCATCCCGCAATTCCGAAAGCACTGGAGGAAGTGCTCCAACGACTGGAATCATTTGATATGAAAATTTTGAAAGGAGAGAATTTCATTCTCGAGCAGGACTCTGAAAATTACATAACAATAATTTTCTCCTATAAAGAAAATTTGGAATTTTTGTGCTCATGTGACGAAGTGCTCTGCGACGGAACTTTCAAAGTTTTCCATCACTTTTTACGGAAATGTATGTTATCGTCGGCCATCAGAATGGATGGTTTGTGCCACTGGTCTATCCGAAGACTTAATACAACGTGGGTGGGCATGGTCTAAGTTAATAAAGCTGCATTGTCAACGATTCGGATTTGAACTACGACCCTCCACCATCATGCAGGACTCTCAGAAGGGTGCTATCAATGACTTCTCTTTGCAATTTCCTACTTCGTCTATCCGTCAGTTTGTCGATTCCATTTAGCGAATGCGTGGTATCGCAAAATTTCAGAAACTTGGACTATCTGTGCACTATAACGACAAGGACATTGATAATTCGAAAAGGTTGTCATACTTCTTTGGGCTCACGTTTCTGCGACCTGAGGAAGTAGCAGACTGCTTCATTGACGATCTCTTTGCCATAATTCCCGACTGCCCGAAGCGCCTCGAACATTTATTGACAGCAAACGTCAAATCCTCCGAATCTTTGGTCATTAGTTGAGGCATGTCTGATTAACCAACAATGAATGCGAATCATTCAATGCTCATTTCAACCAAGAATTCTATTCGGCCCATCCCAATTTATTCATTTTCATCGATGCTTTAATTAAGTTCCAAGATTCCGCATCGGTGAAAATTAAAAGCGCCAGTCAGGGGAAAGTGGCATACCAAGATGCAGCCACCAATGACAAAGTTTAGCGAAACAAGACTAATCAACCGTCGAAATGCGGTGAGATTGAGACTTTTAGCTTAGTCAAACTGCTAGGGCCATGTATACCGTGTTTGACATTTTGTGTTGTTTTTTTATCGCAAGATATTAGGTGTGCTTTCATATTATGTACATGTAATTCCTAATACACAAACATGTCGTATTTTACGTCAATTCTCCCTATCAATAACAAGAAACAATCGGTGAAGTTGATGTCCTAGTTGAAACATAGTAAATTATGCATGTAATATGATAACTTCAATTTGAATCACTGCCGACTAGTAAAGTGGCGCAAATGCGTTGTGATTAGAAAACGTTTGTGGCGCAAAAGCATTATTTCTCAATTGCATAATCAGAAATTGTGGCGCAAATGCATTGCGCCCACGCAATCAGATCGCAGAGATCGTTTACACCTGACATGAAAAAGATCTATGATGAGTCAGAAAATTGATTCTCATGCGATTATGAAAGTCATCCCAGTAGCCATTTATAATAGAATATAATGCTTACTAATTTAAATTATTAGTTAAAGTAGTCCTAATGAGGACTGATGGCGTTCTCCAATCCGCAAGTGTACAAAGGCAATGCTACTGTAACCATTGGATTAATCAGTTCTTAAAGGAACTCAATGTACTTTCTCGTGGCAACGAATTAAAATTGATCAGCTTTGGCACAATATCTGGTAGAAATGGAAATCTTAAGACTTGTAATACTACTCATTCTTGCTGTTAATATACTAATACCATGGATTCAAAACAGACGTCTAATACACTGTACCAACTACAGATGCTGATAGTGGAAATAGAATAGGACAATGGTCACCATAGGTTAAGGAAATTAAAAATGGGTATTATAAAACAACATGAAAACCGATGAATAAAAATTGGAAAAGTGGAGGTAAAATATGGAAAATACAACGATGATGCTACTACACCGATTACAATTGAATTATATCTGACACTACACAAAGCAATGGTAAGAGTGGATAAGTGGAAAGTGGATAATGGAGGTAAACAATAGAACTACAATGACACTCAACTACACCGAAAGCAATGAAACTATACACACTACACCTAAGACTACACATGGAAAATACTATTTCTTCACTTGAATTTGTTATCGCCAGTTTCTTCATCCGTCTATAGTACTTCATGTAATTCCACATTTCTTCATTTGAATTACAATACATCGACCACTACTTCAGCTACCGATTAAGGGATATAAAACATAGGCTAATACTGCAATCCGTCAGTCATCAGAAGGTACTCGTCTAGTTGTGTTTCGACCCCTAACCTGAACACTCAAACCCAGACGAGCGGGGTCCCACACATAGTGGCTGACAAAATACTGAATAGGTAATGATACGTCTTGAAAGATATGTCACAAAGATAAATCAGACATCATTCAATTGTTGCGTTTCCCACATGTAAACTGATCCTGTCATTTAATTCATCCCATCAATAAATACAGTATGCTTTTTGCGATCCGCACATGTAAACAAATCCTGTACATCAATCTTTGCCTTTTCGATTCCCACAAGTATAAACAGATCCTGTTCATCCTCGAATCCCATAAAGATGTAATCCGCCTTTTAGTCCGGGAGCTAGCGTGAAGTTGTGCAGGGACGAGGTAGTACATAAAACTTTCACTAGCATAGTACACCTCTAACCTACTGCAAAACTTCGTGTCTGCCGGATCAGATCATTTGCTTTTCAGAAATAGAGAGGATAACACAAGCCTATGTATTTCCAATGGTAAAATTGTGACATTTAAAGTGTTGACTCCATTTTTTCGAATTTTTGCTCATAAAAGTTACACAAATTGGTATTTTGTTGAACTGGTTATTATAGAAATCATCTACAGATCATGATCTTTCAAATGACTTATCATTCAGTGACAGAGGATGAAGTAAAGTGTACAAACAGACACTTTTCGTTAAAGTATATCAACAATTTTCCTGAAATTTCTATGTCAAAATTTGCAGTTACACCAACGAAAAGTGTCTGTTTGTACACTTTACTTCATCCTCTGTCACTGAATGATAACTCATTTGAAAGATTCATGCATGATCTGTAGATGATTTCTATAATAACCAGTTCAACAAAATACCAATTTGTGTAACTTTTATGAGCAAAAATTCGAAAAAAATGGAGTCAACACCTTAAATGTCACAATTTCACCACTGGAAATACATAGGATTGTGTTATCCTCTCTATTTCTGAAAAGCAAATGATCTGATCCGGCAGACGCGAAGTTTTGCAGTAGGTTAGAGGTGTACTATGCTATGTGAAAGTTTTATGTACTACCTCGTTCCCTGCACAACTTCACTCTAGCTCCCGGATTATTATCCATTTGTCGACAGGTAGGACCGCGATATAGTCGCTGTCTTTTCTAGAGTTTTTCTAGTGCAAAAAATCTAAAAGTTCTGAATTTTTGTGAGACAATATATAAACGCAGGGATATATATTGCAGGGATGGTCTGATCCGATTACCAATTTCTCACATTTTTTTCACGTGACAAAATAACGAATTTCTCACAATGCCGATGGCAATGAGCAAGTAATCAAAACTATGTTTGAATTACTCTTGAGTCATGCTACTATTTACCACTTCAAACAACACAAGCTTCCTGACATGTCTGTTATTGTCACGATATACAGCAGCCTACGTCTTGAGATATTTCGACAGCTTTCATGTAATGTACCCCACAGTCACCGTGCAATGCTACACCACCTCAGCGTGTTTGAATATCCTTCCTTTGGGCCTTAATTTGTCAATTATGGAGCCATCGCTCTGGGCTCTTTTTTATCTGCGTACATTTGCCTTTACACCCTGCTTTTAACTGATTTCCATCTGCTTATGTTGCTTATGAACCTTTTTCTTCGACGCAAACGACCCTGATCAGCTGCCTATTTTGATGGATTTCGGTTTGATAGCTTGATGACAGTTAAGGACTCAATCTCACTAGCAGTTTTGAATCATTGGCGAGTTTCAAGGCATAGTTTAGTCCGTCATCCTGTTTTCCTCTACTGTCCTTCGACAGATTATATCACGTCTTGCATGAACCACATTCGACAAAAAAGCAAGTGCAGGAAAATTAAATAAAACGTGGCATCACCAAATGCTTATGAACTAAATTTCCTGCAAATCTAATTCAAATTGTTATGCTGCAGACGAGTTTTCAATACAAAGGACCTGAATAAGTGGTGAGAATTGTGACTCGTTGCAGGTGGGGATTTAGATACTTTATGGATAGCTATGAAACAGTGTTAAGATACCTATGATCAAAAATTCATTTGTTCTTTTGCATGAACTGCACAAGCTGTGGTTAAAACTTCCAGATAATTGAATGAAATCTTGCTGAGATACAGATGAGTTCTAAGTAATCATGAAACACCACACTATATCTCTTCCTCTTCATCACTTAGGCCTCGCCAAAACTCCTTAAACGATGGGAACGTCCACTATTTTCCAGCTGATGCAGATTTCATTCATAGTTGTATTCTTTCGTCGAGTACCAGCGTCGGATTCACTTCAGTAAATAGTGATAGATAAATCGTAGCCACTGATCAAATGGAGGCAATTTTTCTAGAAGCAATTTCGCACTGTTTCTGTCATTTAGGCCTTGATGAAGAATGCAGCTCTGAGAAACGCTGATGAGATAATGGGGGAACGAACGTTGAGGTTGAGCTTTAATTCATAGCAAGAAAAAAGGATAAGTACCCCAAAAAAAGGATGTTTGTTTCAATAATAAGAAATTCTAGTGGGTTATACTCTGTACTCAAGTAATCCAGTCCAAATAAAGCTGGGTGTCCAAATAGTAGCCCCTCCAATAGAGGAACCAGGGATTTACAGCCTTTTTCAAATGTATATAGGCTGCATGTAGACGGAAAAAGATGCCTAATGCATGTGATCAAATGAAGACGGCAAAAGTGTGCATTTTGTTGATCATCAACCTGACAACAAAACGGTTTATAATCGGTTGCAGACATGCAAATCTGACGCAATGTTTGATTGTAATGCATACTGTGTTCTCCAAAGAAACGTAGAATATTGAAATACATCCAAGCCAATTCTGACACATCCTCATTGTGTGAAATCGTATAGAACTGCAGGCACATTTTCTCAAAAAGATGCATTTCTCACATGTTCTCACATATATTATTCTGTTTCTCACAATTTCTCACGTCTTCTCACATTTCTCACACTGAGTCAAATTTCTCACCCTTTCTCACACGCGGACCATTCCTAATATTGCATATGAAGTGACATTTCACTATGGGATTAAGACATCTCGAGCGGCTTAGTGCTGTCGGTAATATTAATCGATTTTATTTCTTACTTATCATTATTGTTGCTGATTATAATTCTTGTCTATTGTTAATTATTTACTGATACATAAGTCTGTCAAAAGAACGGCTCCTTCAAAAATGTGAAGTGATATTCATATCAAGTAAAATGTGATAAATGTCGAATTTTCGGCAATATCGGGACATTATCTGTCTTTGAACTGTTCAAATGCCACAATGAACTATGTAAATGCGGCGCAGTGTAATGCATTTCAGCCATATGGCTGCTTCAGTTTTAAGGTAGAATTTTGAATTGCGCTTTGCTAAATGCGAACTTAACAAAAGTAATCTGTATGGAAAGTGTGAGTGAAAATGACAGCAGTGACCTTGTCGACTGGGGCAATGCGGTTCCGGTCAGATTTAAAATTTTCAAATCTGTTGCACCCCTCTACCCTGACAAAGTACCATTAATAACTCAACAGAAAGATATCCAGACTTGAACAATCCGTCTCACAAGGACTTATCAGAGCGGCTCGGAATGGCCCATACTACCCTGTCACAACTAGAGTGGCTGAACAAGTGAAGGACTGTACAACAGGTTGATCTGAGCTTGTTTATCATGGCTTTGCCGTGCGGCTGATAGGCGTCTACGACTGCAAGGCAAGCCAGGACAAGAAACTGCTCGAGCAGCTTGTTATGCAATCCTTCAGCTTGTTCAACCATTCTAGATGCCACAAGCTAGTTTCGGCTGTGGCTGCTAAGGGATGTTGTGCTTAACTTGTTCAACTCTGAGGACATTTCTATCTAATAAATTCAAATATATTAAACATAAAACCACGGCGCGTCAAGTAATCATCCCTGTGCGTCATTCGCACAAACTATAAAAGCTCAATACAAAGCAATGACAGCGAATTAAAATTGATTTTGTCGTTTACTCAATGCGAAAGCTGTACTGAGTTTTCTGGAGAACTGGCTACAGTAGTCACAACTAAGTCGCAACTTTGATTCTACGAATTGATAAACGTAGTCTGTGAACATACGTACAAATGTTTAGGCCTACATGCAATTCAGGATTTCGATATTTTTAAAAAGGTACCGCCGAAAATAAGACCTAGATCAAGGAAGTCAGAAAACAGGTTGAGGAACACTGACATGGGTGTTATATATCTTCCCGAACTTCTCTTGTTGCGATACCCAGTCGAAATACTTACATGTAGGGGAGACCGGAGCATTTTGCCCGTCGGGATAAAGTGGCCGCCCTTTTTTCTGCGTCGTTGAAGGTTAAAAGGCATTAGGCATCATAAGGTCTAAATGGGAAATGTTTTAGCCGCCTGACTTTAATAGCTTCCATTCCAGCTGTCCAAACGTTTTTTAAACTGAAAAACGAAACTTTTGATTTTTGGTCAATTGTTGCACCATGTCAATTTTGCGTAATGGTTGAATCAAACCATGTAGCTTTCAACTTGATCGCATACTCTTTAGTGTGAGATGTACAGTGCATCTTCGATTATTCGGATGGTCAAAACTCAATAGGTCAGTCAAAGATCCGGATAAGCGAAATATCCGGATAAGCGAATTTTTAATTGATTGTATTTGATTATATACCAAGATCCCCGTAGAATATGATCTACATGTATCCATATAATCTGCATGTATGTATATATCCATCCTGCATTTCTACCTAGAATGCAATACTTATTATATTTGACTCCGATTCTTCGACTGTTTAATGAAATTTCGAGCATCAATTGTACATGTTTGCTATATATTCACTGTCGTTCCTATTAAAGCACATAAATACACGTACACAAACAATAACCGTGGACTGAGACCATGAATTGAAAGTGATTTATCAAAGCGGTATCCCAGCTTTGACTAGCATGCACAACCTACTTAAGAATGCTCCAACTATTTAGCTGCTTGCCTATTATTTGACTGTGGCGAGAACCTCACATTGAGCAAAAATTAATTGCTGGTAAAGCAAGAGTACTTCGTGTATGTGTTACCTAAAGAGGAGAGCAATGCTAAAATGAACATTCGATTCCATGTATGTACATGTAAATGTTTTGATGGAATCACGGAGAATCGAACGGATTCTGAAATTATGTCCGGATAATCGGTATCCGGATAATCGAAGATGCACTGTATTTGCATTTTTCCACTGTTCGCTATAATTGAGTAATTTGAATTTGGAATTTCGTACACCAAGTTTGATCCGGCAAAGTCGCACGAGCAAAGTTTGGTGAATCATGCATAATGCAAAATGACACGCCAATACACGCTCAGTCAATTTCTTCGTCCGTGCTCAAATGGCTTAAAAGAAGAGTCATAGATCAAATTCACATTTCTCGATTCATCTGCGGACCTATCGTGATTGAAGGACAGGATCCCTCCACACTCAATTGTGCACCCATTGCGGAGATTTACATATGCACTGGCAAATTCGACCAGTTTCCCCAACAGTTAGCCGACAGATTTTCAGTAGATATGACTAGCTATGTGTCTTGTTTAGCTAGGCACATAGGCTACCTATTGAGTTTTTGCGGGCTAAAGATCTAGAATGGAAAAGCTTCTTTGTTTTCGTCTGTTTTTTGTGTAGGCTGATTATGGTAGCTAAGTATCAATTTGATTAAAGCACATTTGATACACAATATTTTTATACCACTGAATTTTCAATCACATTTCTTGTAATTTTGTTCGTCATGTTGTGCTTATTTTTTTCTCCTTTTATCTCATGCATTGTGCGAATCGTAATACCGATCTTAATAGTTCAAAAAATAGTTTTCTATGACAAAACCTTACTTTGAGTTTTGTAATTTGTATACTAAGTAGACCTAGGTTGACCTAGGCCGCCATATATAAGGCTTGCATGTGCAATTAGTGTGTGATACTGATATGATTAAAGCATGGAAATGTTCGAAACACTGAAATATGATAAGCTGATCTTATCCTATACAATATATAATATATATCATTATATTACATAAACTATTATACAATATTATATCATATATATTCGAGGATTTCTCACTTGAGACTTTGCAAGAGTATTGCATGGATTTTTATGATACTTGGTGTGGTGGTGAGTGAGGTACTGTAGAGCTTAAGTTTGGTTCCATTGCGTTTTCCGCAAAGATGCGTAGAAGGTTTGGCTCGATGTTTTCTTTTTGAATTGATGTTGCTTATTTTGGCTCTATAGTAAAAATCATAAACCCACCGACACACGACTGCAAAGTCGATGCTTAAATTCCCACGCAAAAATAAACAGATGTAAATAAGTCATGTATATCTTGTGGTGAGTAATTCCAGATCAAACAATGCTAAATACGCCCACAAGCAGGCGGTACTTCTTGTACAATGATAGACAGGAAAATAAATTCCAACTTCGTAAAATTAAATTGAAATTAATGTCAGCTGTTTTCACAATAGCACGCAGTAGCAAAAGTAGAAAATATGTATGTAATGAATTATGTACATATTATGTATATTAGCACATTAGTAATTTAAATACTGGTGATAATGAAAAAACAGGAGCAAATCCAGCATCCAAGAAGTCACAGTGTTCCGATCGCAGTCGTGTGTGGGGATTCCAAAATACCAAAAATCTCAGTACAGTCATTAAATAGAATCGTTAATATCCTATTGCAAAGCATGGATGTATGTTAATAACATGGTATATCGGTAGGGATTCCGTGGGTTTGTGCAAAATCCGAAATCCCAGGATTAATTTATTAATTTAGTGGTTATTTTGGCAGTAATTTATGGATGTCTATTTCGCCAATGGATACCGAATAGATTTTCGAATATTTTTCAATCTCCATCTTTGAATTACTATTTCAATAATGTAGCCGATATATCACAGTTGTGTCAGCATACTTGCATGTGTGATTACATGCTTACGCCTTTTATGTTTTCTAGTACATGGTAGAGATTCCACAACCCTGGAAAATCTCGGTCACGGGAATCCGGGAAGGAGTGGAATAGTAAATATGCTATGACAACACATGAGTACACTAATCATATGGGATACCGGGATGTGGGAATAGTAGAGAGTCGGAATTGCCAAAAGTCGCTTTACTTTCAATAACACAATTGACAAGTCGACAATTAATAACGGCAACGTTGAGAGTAACAGTGAACAGTTGCGAATTCCTGATTTTTGCACTTTTAATTTGCAATTTGCTGAGATTCGGGTTTGGTAAATTGAAGACCCGGGATTAGAGCCCGCCAACAAAATCCTGACTTTTCTTGATTCTGGGATTCGGGATTAAAAGCTCTGACCCGGGATCGAGATTGGGAAAATAGGCCTATAAGCATGCCACCTGCAGCTTTAAGTAAATGGCAAGATAATTTTAAAGTCACAACTATTACCTCAATACATTTCACTAGTACATTGAGATTCCAAAATCCCAAACTCGGGATTTCGCGATTGAATAATCTGTTGTATGCCTTTTTACCTTTAAGCTAGGCTAATGCTGTGAATAACAACTGTGGTCAAATGAGAATAATTCTTCCTGAAAAATTAATTCCGGGATTGAGTTAACTAGAGGTTATTAATGTTAACAAAAAATGTGGGCTAGTGAGAAATTTGCCTCTTAAAGATGTCAATCCCGAGGATTAGCTCTGTTCTGTAAATTTTTCATGTAAATTTGAATTTTATTGATCTGTCATTCCGATTTCTATTCTGATATACAATAAACACCATTCTCTCTCTCTCTCTCTCTCCTAATCCCGGTACTGTGTAGGCCTACTTCGCCAATGATAATCTTCAAATTGGTCATGCTTTCAAATATTGCTTGTTAGCCTTTGCAAATGATAAAATCAAATATAAAGTCTCGACCTCTGTTCCATTGGCCTCATCAATGGATTATTGAAAACGAAACGCACGATTAGATTGAAGCGCGAAGAGGCTATATCTATCGTGTATGGATTTCTGGTAGTTTTATCTCCGCCAATTTGTCTTACTTTAGATGGAGTACAGCTATATTTTTAACTCCTCAATCCCAGGATTTTTACTCTCCAATCCCGACTTGATAGTCCCGGGATTGGAATCCCCGGTCGTGCGAGTGTCAGTAAAACTGTCAGCTAGAGTTGCGTGTCGTTCTACTTCAGTGACTTTTCAGAAAGTGTCAGGGGCCGTTTTACACATGTATGCAATTTTTTCACTGACACTCGGTTGTGGCAACTTCTAAAAATGTCAGCAATTTAGTGTCAGACGAGAGTGTTAGTAGCATTTACACTTGCAAGTTCAGTGGCAGCAACAAAGTGTCAGCATGCAATAAGACTTTGCGTGTAAACGCACTTCAACGCAGGCTTTCCGTGCTCAGAATTCTTAGAAGTCATGCAGAAATACTGTAAAATAGCGATGATGTCAAAGAAGTGCAACGATAAATAATTACTCTGATGTAAATTCCTAGTAAACAGTTTGTTAAAAAGACCAAGACGGAAAAATAAGATCAAATATCAAACACATGAAATTCAAGCACTAATAAAAGACAATAAGAAAATATTTATGCAGCAAAAGTGAACAGGAGTTTATCCTCTCATACATCCACGTTGTACGTGAATGAGGAGTCGGTTACGGCTGAGAAGTAAACTACTTCTATAAGAAGCGAATTTCGCCAATGGGCAAAGCTAGAAAGCACGAAGTTGAAAGTTGAAAACACCAGAAGGAACTGAATGTATTTAAAATCGATTGATTAAGTTGCCTGTTACTAATGGATGAGCGAATTATAGCTACAAACTATCATGATTTCAGGAACTATTAAGACTCAATCTAGAAATCTGGATCTGATTTTTGAAATAATTGAAAAATTGTCAGTCATTCGTGGTAAATAAATAAATAAATCTTGTTCATACTAGGTAGTGTTTACAATGCTTACTAAATTTCATGCCACTTGGTAAGTTACTCACCAAACGAGTCGCCCGGCGTCGACGACAATGTATGCTTCTCAAAAAAAGTACGATGTACCAAAACCATGACATGAGCAATCAGTAGGCCCCTAAATTAGTGATTGAAGCAAAATGCAAGATGGCAATTTGAACAAGTAAGAATTTCATCGTTGCAGTCATCGATCGAATCCGTAAATTATACATTCGTGCAAGATTGCAAAGGGACGCTTGTCATTTTGAGACTGGAACGTCCATTGCGATTCATAGCCTCCCTCCGTTCGTTAATGATTGATAGTGACATTGGCATATGCTTGAGATGCTGAATTCTCACTGAAAGTGACTAAAAACGTCGGTTGCGGAACTGCGTCATTAATAATTACTCTATGTGCTGCACAGATCAGGGCTTCGAACTCTTTCTGACCGAATATGATATAACGAATGTTTAGACGGTGGAGATCTAATCAGTCAATATGTGTTCAATAAGTCACGTGGTTACAATCTAAGTGGCAATCTCTAGTGCCATTGTAAAACACATAGAACAATGTAACCATTGTTTTCGTAACTACAATGATTGCTTTAAAATCATTTACCGTGGAAACTCGGACTTTGAGATTAGTATTGTTGAATCTATAAAAATTTTTAGTAGCAACCCATTGCTTAACCGAACATTAGGTTATAATGGTAGCTCTTATTTCTTAAAGATATTTAACTAACATTATCTATTGTTTAATTGTCTATACGTAGTATTTAAATAACCCTTTCTTCGTTGCAGATTGTAACCACGTGACTTATTGAACACATATTGACCGAATATGATATACTTCACAATTTACTAACTGATATAAGCAGAATTGCAAATAGACCATTTGCAGGTTCGTGAGCTTCTATTTTACCGGGCTTTAAGACATACTTTTCAGACTGTCCTTTATCAAGTCTCTTGGGCCCAACACGTGACTTACTAAAACAGCGAATTACACTGCATACATGTACATGTACCCTAAAATACGAACTCTTGCTAAAAGTAGGCCATTACGCAAGGAAGAATAACTCAAACATGTTATCTAAAAAATAAGAAAAGATTGCTTTATACATCAATATACCATCCGATCTTTTGACAGAGCTACTCAGGCTTCATTTGATGAGGCCTCAAATGACTTCTTATTAAGACTTTTTGCTTATAATGAGTTTTTTGCACTCAACGATTGCAACTTTTGAGTCACCCGATTACATGCCATCTTTGAGGCAGGCCTACAGAAGCTGCAGGGCAAGGGGGCATGGACTAATTTGGTGCGCTGACTAGATCCTCTTTCCTGTTGAGATTTGGTCTACAGCATACTTGATAGAGACGAAATTTTCCCCTTGCCTTGAATCATCTGTGTCTCAGGGATGAGATTAATCAGACGTCTAGCTCAAACTTTAAATGAGTTTAAGAACAAAATATGGTTTAATGTCGATTTATGGTCTTTGATTTACAGATTTTCCGATAGGTTACGGCTAGCTACTGGATTTCCTTACTTCACTGATTTTCCACTTGCAAGCTGGTAGGTCCAAGACTACAATAATTAGTTACATATCAAAGTCTTCGAAGTTTTCTGTAATTCTTTGCTTGCATGAGCTTGAGGGCAAGAATTTACGTAGAAGTCTACGCAAGTTATTTAAAAGTCTATTTGAGTACGTCCTGAATAACTTAGATAGTCATTACGGACAGCGATGACATGGAAAGTTGTAGACATCAATAGATCGCTGCCAAATTCCATTATTGTTTTCTGATCTGAAAATTTTGATAAAAATTATAGAATCTACGAATTGTTTGTTCTTGAAAATTTGGTGCTTTCCCGGGCTGAGGCTTTAACATACAGGGACAATTGATGGAGCTTACATTTCCAGCTCCGCGTGAGATTCAAAGAACTTTTCTCTGTAAACCTGAATTCACAATCCCAGTCCTTATCATCATACAAACGGGAAATTTGGCAAAGCAAGGCCAATGATCATTTCAAGGTATGTTGTCGGATCAACATCCAGCTAACTCATGCTCAACCTCAATATTCATTCGAAATAGGTTGTAGTTGCAAAAGCGTAGTAGATTTTAATCTTCTCAGAAGAATGGACACTTTAATGTAACTGCTCATTTCGTAGTGCCATATGGTGTCACTGAATCTTTCAATAGCCACATAAATTGCATGATTACTAGGTCTTAAGCTCTTTTTCTTAAAGGGTATTGGTATAGCTGGATAACAGTGGCGTATTCTCTGTGCCTGGGGGCCTTCGGCGCAGGGCAATAAAAAATCTAGGTACCAATATGTACATTACAGAAAAGTAACATCATTACATTGTATTTATCTTGCCCTGATTATTTTACACAACTTAGCCATTTTTCAAATCTCAATATCAGATCATAAACGCTCATATGAATTTTGGCTCGCGCGCGGAGCAGCTGTTTCACTCCATTAAACACGCACGCACAAACAGACACAATTGTTGATGCGCTGTTCCCATTGATGTATCTGATAGCGCACAAACCTCTAATCATAGTCGCAATATCGTCTTTCCCTTGCCGGTAGACACAACAAATCCTCGCGAACCTTCAGCGGTACTGCAAATTAAACGCCCCAAACTATAAGAAATGATCTATTATTAGACTATTCCATCTAAAAGCCATAGACCGCAAGAACATGATTTCCGTGTCCTGCCTTCACTACAAGTGTCACACAAGAAATATACTAAATCAATGCGAGATGGAAACTGCTCATGAAGGAAATAAAAAGCAAACATATCTTGACAGCTATAAAAATGACATACGTGAGTGATTGACAGGCTGTAATAAACTATTCTACATGTATTGTGCTTCCTTGAGATTCACAAAGTAGAATGGTGAGAAAGACGACCAGAACCGTTATCCGCAATGATAACCATCGGTTTGAAGTGGAGCGGGGAGGTCAGACGGTTTTAAATAATGAAAGAGAAATACGGATAGCGACCTGGAATGTTGGCAGCATGAGTGGAAGATCTGGTGAAGTTGTGGATGTAATGAAAAGAAGAAAGATAGATATATGCTGTGTTCAGGAGTCGCGATGGAGAGGAAGCAGTGCACGATGGATGGGGATGCACGGTTTCAGGTATAAGTTCTTTTGGCATGGACGTTCGGATGGTACAGGTGGTGTTGGAGTGCTTGTGAGTGAACCCCTGATAAATCAGCTCGTGAACATCATTCGCCTTAATGACAGAGTTCTTCAGATCAAAGTCAAAGTGGGCAAGAGGATTTTGAACATTGTCTCGGCGTATGCCCCACAGATTGGTAGACCGATCGAAGAAAAGTTGGCGTTCTGGGATGATATGCACGAGATCGTATCCTCTATCCCTTCTGCGGAAATGGTGGTAGTTGGCAGTATGTGGTGACCTAAATGGACATGTTGGTAGCGCTGCAGAGGGATACGAAGAGGTGCATGGCGGCATGGGCTACGGAACCCGCAATCAAGAAGGAGAATTCATTCTTGAATTCGCAGATGCAATGGCCATGGCTGTGTGCAATACCTTCTTCCGCAAGCCAACTCGTCACCTGGTGACATTTCAGTCTGGTGAGCACAAAGCACAGATCGACTACATACTCGTAAGGCAATCAGACAGACGCCATGTTCGCGATGTTAAAGTGATAGTCGGAGAAGAATGTGTAGCTCAACACAAACTAGTCTGCGCAAATTGCGTCATTCGAAAGCCTGAGAAGATCGGAAGAAAAAAGTACACACCTCGTCTTAGAGTGCGGAAATTGCAGCTTGCGGCTAATAAAAAGAAATTTGAATAAATAGTTCTATCGAAAAGTGAAGCTTTACTCGAAGCGTCACATGACCCCGATAGTGTATGGTTAACCATGAAGACCATATTGCTGGATGCAACTGAGGAAGTGTGTGGCTGGACTAAGGGCCGTCCATCACATCGTGAAACTTGGTGGTGGAATGAAGACGTTGAAGAAGCTGTTTCTTTAAAAAGAACTCTGTTCTCGAAGTGGAAGACGTCAGGTTCAGCTGATGACAGAGCCCAGTGTCAAGAGGCAAAAAAGGAATGCTCGGAAGGCAGTTTGGGAAGCTCAAGAAATCAAAAGAAATGAGTTAGCTGACGAAATTTGCAGGTTTGACTGATGACTTTTCTGTCAATGTTGGTTTGCATCAAGGCTCCGTTCTCAGTCCGTTGTTGTTCGTGCTGGTGATGGACGCCATCTCAAAAGACACAAGTGTTGCATTGCCTTGGGATGTGCTATATGCTGACGACATCGCCATTGTGGCAGAGAGTGAAGAAAGACTGCAGCAAAATCAGTCTGTGTTTCATCCGTGTATCAAAATCCATCCGTGTTTCAGAATGGAAACACGGACTCGCAGAGAAAGGACTGAAAGTTAATGCGTCCAAATCAAAAGTGCTCATTTCGTCAGTGGGTGGTAGTGAGGCAGAGCCATCAGGAAAGTTCCCGTGTGCGATATGTAAGCAAGAAGTTGGCCAAAAGTCAATAAGATGCATTCAATGTGCTCTCTGGGTCCACCGTAAATGTAGTGGCATCAGCGGCAGCCTACGACTACAGCACATGAGTTCCACGTTTAAGTGTAAGCCATGCAGAGGCCAAATGATAGAACGTCCTCAGCCTGCCAACCTGTTGGTCGACAGTGACGAGCTTGAGATAGTTTCACACTTCTCCTATCTTGGCGACGAACTAGAGGCAGGTGGTGGAGTAGATGCTGCTGTCAATAGAAGAATTCGATGCGGCTGGGGAATCTTCAAGGCGTTGATGCCGTTCCTCACTTCACGTACTCCGTCCCTCCACATGAAAGGAAGAGTATATGATGCCTGTGTCCGGAAGGGTATGGTATACGGAAGCGAAACATGGGCTCTGAAAGTAGACAGTCAACAACGTCTGGAGAGGGTGGAAATGCGCATGGTAAGGTGGATGTTTGGCACGAAGCTAAGTGACAGAAAGCGAAGTGACGACTTGAGGCACATGCTTAACATCGAAGCAATATCCGATGTTATCGTACGAAACCGACTCAGATGGTTTGGCCACGTGATGCGAAAAGAGCCCGAAGACTACGTCGGCCAAGTTGTGACATGGAAAGTAGAGGGAAGAAGAAGAAGAAAAGGTCGACCTCGGAAGACATGGAGTGACTCTGTTGCCGCTGATCTCAAGCAGAATGGTCTCAAAACGGATGACGCCAACGATCGTCAACGCTGGCGCTCTGCGATCCACAGCATTGGGAAGAATTGTCCAACCCTACGAAGTCGGAGAAAACGGACGTTAAACGCATAAGTATAAGTAAGTAAGTGAGAGAGATGAGCAACATGCATCTTTCAGGTCGTCATGAGCAAAAAACATCACATTTTCATTGCAGTTTGAAGCTTAAAATGCTCGGCAGACAGGGCCGAATTGACGAATAATAAGCTTAGGTTCGCAAGCTCACAATGACACCGCTAAGAAGAATGTCTGTCATATTAGACTAAAAATAAATGAATGCACATACAATTATAAATCTGCATTTACGACAGTCTATTGGACTTCAATGCAGTTATCACCTAGAAATCCCTAGTTTTTGCTTATCACATGCACTTCCATTTCATTGTGTAGTGATACACACCATAGCGTTGAACATACATGCATACTCAAAGCTTGAAAATTCACTGAAATTGATATTAACGTCTAATTAGTCATTTGAATGTCTCAAAACTCAAGTTGTCTGGTGCATTGTCTGGAGTCCATTGTGAGACGAAAGCTTATGGTCTGAAAGCACGCTACGCCACTGCTACCTAAGTAAATCGTACACAGGAATAAGCTCAAGTAGATCTATATAAGTTTTCTATGATTCGATTCGTGAATCACGACCCGACTCGATTCGTAATTCCCTGTCCGTTTAGTCCGCGAAGCTAATGTGAAATAAAGATCGCTTTTGGTATAAAAAGCTTTATCAATGGCGGATTTGGTCCACAGACGTCTTCCATTGTCTCTGATTTGGTTTATTAATACGATGACACTGTCTCACAGTCGATGTATTTCTTCAATGTGATAAGCATAAAGCATGTACAGATCATTTACCGTCATATGAGGATACGCTAACACTTACTTAACTTACTGCAAGTTACGGTTCAGTCAGTGTCAGTTAAGGCATATTCATACTTGTGCGCGTTGCGCGTCCGTGTGATGACGTATGCCTCTGGCGAACAGCGAAATCCACTGTGAATCTGTGCGTAATCATTGTGTAGAACTTCAACGGACCAACTCGTTTCATTTGTAAGTATTTTCTTCTATTCTGGTCTTAAATACAATACAGGAAGGAAACTCAAACGTTTCCCAATGAATTTAATCAACAAACTATTTATGAATTGTGACGTTACTCTACCCATGAGCATTCATGAGTAGCTGCATGTGTCAGTTTTGAACTCAAGCGCTCCACAGGATCAAAAAAGCGAACCTCTGACATCCGAAAACACTGGTGTTGAATTTTATTATCACCAGTATCCCCACGGTGGGTTTGAATTCGATTATCACCTAAAAAATTCTCCAGTAAAACTGGTTGCAGTTTCTGGTCATGCTTAGTCCATGTTGTCGAGAAATGTCAATTTTGAAAATATTCATTGAGCTATTTTCGAGAAAATTCAAATTTTAGATTTTTTGAGTATGAAAAAGAGCATTTTTAAATTTTTTCATGAAAAATTCTCCAAAGAAGCAGTTTGCATTTTTTTGAACATACCATGTAAGCACACTTGAGAAATATCAATCCTACAAATTTTCATCGAGCTGTTCCCAAGAAAATTCAAATTTTTAGTTGTTGAGTAGTATCAATATTCATTTTTTTTACTTTGATAAAAATATCTTTGGAAAACCTGTTCACGTCTTTGAATGTACTCTGCTATATGCAGGTGCAGTTGAAAAAGGTCGAACTTTCTTGAATATTTTTTATCAAACTCTCCTCGAAAGTTCAAATTTTAAATTTCTAATTAGTTCTGTTTGTCTAGGCACGGAGTCTAGTTATATCTTAGTCTATATATAAGTCTAGTTAGTTCTTATTATGATAGAATTTGAATTATCCCATACCAAATAGTAACTTTTCAAGCAGAAAAAGAATGGCAAATCCCGTTTCTACAGTTGAAGAACGAAACTCTATTTTAATGATAAATTTTACTTATTAACATGCTGTGCATGTCGACTGTTGAAGGCAATAATTGCCGAAAGTATAGCTTCTTCTAGTAATTGGGGTGGTGTCTGTGATTTTGTAGTTTTTCCATGTTTCAGAAAAGTCATGATGACATGACTCGACGAATTGTTCACCCCACGGCCCCAGCCCGGTTCCTTTCAGTTCACAAAACGGCGGCACGTGGTAATGATGATGATGAATAACGTTCGCTAATGATCAAGTCAGGAAATTACTGCTATTTTGATTGATTATTGATAAAGTATAAGAGACTTAACTAGTGCGACAAAGCAGGGATGCGGAGTCATATCATTTTGATAGGACTCCGACTCCGGCCTTTGATAGGACTCCGACTCCGGGTGGCCAATATATAAAGCTTTTTGTAATAAAATATAAAGCCAATATATAAGTTTTTTTGAAAAATTAACTGTTAACCTACATCATAGATCATTATAGGCTTACCTGAACCTATTTGAGAGATCATTGCTGTATCAATTATCAATCCTTTTCGATGAAAGTTTATCAAATGTCGCTTTCAGTTGGATGCATGCGACTCGGCTCCTCCCATCTTCTTGATGTGTGTTTCACACGGTTTTTCTTCAGTCTCTACTAGGCAGGAAAATCGCTATCCTTCTCAAAAAATGAGTACACTTTCGATTTTAATATGCGCTTTAGAGGACCCATCACACACGATTAACGTGAGGGTAAGAGGATAATGTTCTCAAACAAACTAGTATTTCATTTTTGCCTCTGATTTGACCTTTGGCGCGCAGGTGTGATCGAGGCTAGGAAGGCTTGTCTTCTCTACTGAATTACTGAGTGAAAAAACTATTCCTTTTTCATTATCACGGGTCATTCCCTCAGCTATTTCAAGCTTTGTATGCACTGCTGTCTCTGTACTTTTGTTTGACGGTGAAAATTGATATCATGACAGTGACAGCTATATGCACGAGAATAAATAATTTTGTTTGTATTATATTTCGGGTCTGGTTATAGGCCGGAGTCCTATCATTTGATAGGACTCCGACTCTAGCAAAAATGATAGGACTCTGGGACTCCGACTCCGCATCCGTGCGACAAAGGAACTAAGAAATGTACCGGATGTTGCAACTTTCCTAGATATTTGCGCGCAAAGAAGAAAATTATATTGCATGCAACAATACCAGGCATGAAAGAAACATCCACCTCAGAAATCAATCCAATAATTTGAGAGTCCGTACCTCGCCACATGCATGTGCAATGCATTTTTAACTTGCTTTAAAAAATCATAAAATAATCAAACCAGTAGCCTAAAATATCAAGCAAGTCAAATTATGACAATTACAATAAATTGCAACCAGAGAAATAAGATGCTTGAAGAAAATATTCTTGTCTAGAAAAATTCAAAAATTAGTAGAATTTCTCGTGTAAAGGATTCAGAATTAGAATTTTCTCGGGAATAGCTCGATGAAAATTTGTAGGATTGATATTTCTCAAGTGTGCTTACATGGTATGTTCAAAAAAATGCAAACTGCTTCTTTGGAGAATTTTTCATGAAAAAATTTAAAAATGCTCTTTTTCATACTCAAAAAATCTAAAATTTGAATTTTCTCGAAAATAGCTCAATGACTTTTTTCAAAATTGACATTTCTCGACAACATGGACTAAGCATGACCAGAAACTGCAACCAGTTTTACCAGAGAATTTTTTAGATGATAATCGAATTCAAACCCACCGTGTCCCATATGTCTTTCAAGAGACTATGAAATTCTACAGATATGTTCAGTAGTCGAATATAGCTTTTGTACTTCCTATACAACATGGCGATAGCGGTCAAGTCGGAACCTTCCATGCGCGTTGACAAATTGACAAAGTATGAACTCCAGGCAATGTGCATCCGCACAGGAGAATATTTTGGGGAAGAAACACAGCATCATGCGTCTGCTGAGTTGATGCGAGTGGTCACGTGAATATGACGCTGAACGCGACGCGCACATCAATGCGGACGAGTATGAACCGGCCTTTATCCACCACTAAGTTGACACACTGTGTTTATCGATTTTTCACCGTTGCCTAAAGAATGAGTTATGCCCAGCCTGACCAAATGATTTCGGACAAAAGCAGACTTGATTTTTGGACATGAAAAATCGACCTAATTTCACCTTAATAGGGACAATTTGGCAATGTGCTACCTGTAAGGCTATAGATCCAAATGCACCTAAGTAAAGTCTTCGTGTATCGTACATGCAGAGGTAAATGTCACAAGATTAATATATGTGGTCAAACTACTTTATTTTCACTTTTTATAACTTCTAAATTAGAAAATGTCACATTCAAAGAAAATTTCATGACATCACAAATTTCCTTTTTTAAAAAACTGTCTATCACAGATGCTGACACGGCATCCCTGCGTTTCTTGGAAGCCTGACTATCTTCCTCCAAACGCACTTTCCTTGCTCGAGCCTCCGCCAATTTCTTCTCAATCGCTTCGATTTCGGTCTCCGTTTCTTGTATTTCCTTGTTCAGGACTTTATCTGATTTCTTCTCATAAATACCAATTTTTCGCTTGATTTCTGCAGCTTCGTGCATCAGAAGTTCTTTTTCTTTGAGTTTGAATCTCTTTTCTCGTCTTCGGTATACAAACGACTAGCTTAGCTCATGCTTTTCAGTAGGTCGTCCGGAATTCTGAATTTTTCAAGTGACTCACGATCAAGGTAATCGGAGGCCAATCTAATTCCATCGTAGAGATTATCATAGAACGCAGATTGGTAGTCACTTTCATGAAACTTCATTTTCGAGAATCCGCTTTCGACTGTCACATTGTGGGGTACGAACAAAGTTATGGTGCTCATCAATTGTGTAAGCGTTGGTGAGGTAGAAAGTTAATTTGCTTTGAATAACGTCTCCAATGGCTTTATCACTTCGGAATCGGACTTTCCTCGCAGTACTGCAAGCTCGTCAGATGCGGTAACACGATTCAAATTCAAGGCCGCACACAATTTAGAAAGATTTCTAAGAAACCTATCGTTGAGTTTCTGGTTTCAACAAATGGCACCGACGAACGATTTCCGACTACAGCAATTTAGAAAATCTTACAAGAAGACGATGCAACTGCTGTTCATTGAATAAATTCCACCTTTCGCTTATCCATCCAATTTCACGCTCACTCACTTGATTCATTGCTGCATTTATGTGAGGAGACTCTTTATCATAGAACAATTCCTTCATTTTTGACTGAAAGTTCCTGGGTGTTCCATCTTTGTGATACAGAATCGGAATGTACTTTTGCGGTGTCATCTCCACCGAATGCTACATCATTTTCCCAATATTCACATTGTTACTAGTTTTTCCACTTTTAGACATGATAATCATATTATTACTTGCGCATACGTAAAATGGTTGATTTTCTTTGAACTGACGCATTTCAGGTCTCAACATATGAATTTCCGTTCAATTTAAAGAATATGCTGATAGAACTCTTGAAAATCATACAAATACAGCAATGATAGAAAAAAGCAGACTTGACCAAAAAACGATCAAAAACAGACTTTGCAGACTAGTCTGCAAAAAGCAGACCATTTGGTCAGCCTGGTTATGCCACTATTCCATCTGGTTCACTCAGTTGACGTGCAGCTGCATTGTATATACTGCTATTGTATACATTAAAAATACTTTTTTGCTTTTCTAGATGCTTCGTAATTAGTGACATCTGACTCGCGAACATTCTTGCTACAGGACTTACCGGATATCATTTGTAAAAACTGAATTTGAGACAAAAATACTAAATTGTATTTCAGTGCGATTGAATAGACATGATAGATCCGTATCCATTCAAATAAATCATAGTCCACGTAATTGACTTGTAGTTCGCGCTTAGTCCGCGATAAGTAAGTAAAGGTTGAGATACACTGTTCTACATTGCATTACCAGCCAATCCATTCCAAGATAACTAGAGGATCTCGAGTGAAAATATTCATAACGTATTTTATTGCACCATAATGATTGCATGTATTTCCAAGAGGTAATAAATCTACTACAAAAGCAAATACAAAGTTATAATTTCTATATGACATACAAATTTGGAATACCTGCAAGTCGCAAAATATGAAGTTCATTCATTACGGCAATGAATGAATATCCATAACCACTTTATTCTGAAAGTTATCGAAGTCAATTGAAGTCACTATGTTCACCACTGGCCAATCGCTATATGAAGATTTATCAAATGTAAGTCTCCTATCCACAACCATCAATCCTTTTGTCAGACCATCCACAGAGACTGTGCAAGGCAATTTTTCGGATTCAGTCACTATTTCTGGATAAAGTAAAACTCCTGATATAAATTGATCTGCAAATAAATACTCTTCCGAATCTTTGTAATATCTTTGCCGAAGATCCATTTCCGCGGTGTTAATTAGGTTCAAACACTTTGATTTCTTTGCTCCAAGAACATGATTTCTCCATGCCTGAATAAATAAAAAATAAAATATGTATGTATGAAGTGTGCGTTGGATATGCCAGTTATTACGAGAAGAAGATTTTCTCTCATTCAAGTAAGACGAAATTCAGAGTTCACACAACTTAAAAGTCATGCACTTTATTCAGAGAGATAAATGTACCAGAGTACACGTAAAAACATTAATTGTTGTTATAAAGGACATGTACTTGTGTATATATATATAGGGAAAGGAAAGGCGCAATTCCGAACATTTTTATTGCTATTTCACCAGGGATAATGACAATATAAGGGGCCATCCATTATTCAAATGCAGTCAATCTTTTTTCAATGACGTGTTATTGATTTACTACTAAATATAGGTCTATTTGCAATCTTAATTGAATAAACATGCAGTACATAAATACTTAGGCTATGTAATATACTGTTAAAACTATGTTATATATGTTCAAACCGCATGTTATTCAGGTAAAAGCAATGAAACCTAAACATAATGAATATATCGAAAGTACTTCAAAAATGCGGACGTTCTAAGGAAGGGGGGTCAAAAGAAGTGAGGGGAGTCGAATAATGACATTTTGCAGACGTCCTGTAAGGATGGCCCCTAAAGCGTGCTGTCACTAAAGATCATCGTGCATCCCGTTTCTCGTCATACAACACGATGAAATATTTTTCAGGCAAATTCTATTTGCCTGATTGATTGAGCGCATGTGATTCATGCTGCATACCTTTCAATTTCTGAGTCGTAAAGCTTTACCTAGTCTATGATCATGAGATATTGTTCAAGCGCGAGCCTAATTTTCTGTAATAAAGGAAAACATACTTTTCAATACGATTCTGTAGGTTCTTTCCAAAGTTACATTACGATAGCGTGGACGCAATAATATCTGATCAAGTAGTTCAAGGAAGTATATATTTTGCTATGTTAATCTCGTGACGAAATAAGAGTTTGAAAATCCACTGATAAGTTAATATCATGGCAAGTTCTATTCATCATGTCATACATCATATATTAAGTTCTAATATCATATCTTCAGAGTAAAAAGTCGATCCAAAACAGTCTCTAAATTTTTTCCAGAAGATTGATGCATAATATTAGTGTCATTCCTCCCTGGTGCCATCGGAGTTAATCAAATAACATCTCGGGATTGTTAACTGTATGAATAGATTATTAGTAAAAACAGGGGGAGTAAAATACCTTCGTTAACACAAAGGAATGGCATTGAACATGTTCATTAAGGGAGGATAACAGAAAATGACCAAGACGTTGATGATTTGCTGATGATACTGCTGTGCTTTCCATTTTCTCTATGATTATAAGCTATTGACTGTCAATCAGTGTATATGTACTCAGCAATACAGATTTTATAAGTAACCCAAATTTGAGAAATCTATTTTCTTTAGGAACTAAGCATCGAGTATCCAAGCCCATGAAAATGTATGACATGTACTCGTAATCGTGAGGTATCCACTTCACATCAATGTGATTCATCTTTTCATCTCGGTCTGTCCAAATTAGAAATGATGGCTGACGACAACAACCTTGTCAAACGGAAGAAAATATCTTTAGAGCGTTTGGAGGTCAAGTTTTCCAACAGACTAGTGGCATTCCTAAGGGAGGGAAATGCAGTCTCCTCTCAGTTGATCTGTTTTTACTACACTGTGAATTTGTTTATATGCAAAATGTACTGATAAATAAGAAGATGGGACCGGCTAAACTGCTATCTAATACTTCTAGATACACCGACGACATCTGTAAAATTAATTATTAACATTTTAACCAGGTTATAAAGCATATTTACCCTGGTAGCTTGGAAGCGAGCAGAAGCGGTAGTAATAAAAAGGAGGTTGAATACTTAGATGCTAAATTGAGCATAACTAATGATGGTCTACGAACTTCCGTGTATCATAAAGTAGACGATTTTAACTTAGGTGTTACACCCCTAACATTCAAAGAAAATATAATCCCTTACAAAATGGGTAGCCAAGTATTTAACGGCCAGCTTATAAGATATGGTCGAATTTGTTCATCCTTTGATGATTTCGTGGTTTCTCTCATCAATACTGCAGAAAGATGCTTCCACAGACATACAGAGCTACTCTTGAAATTTGGATTGTATTCGGTTAGACAGTTTTCCAAGTTCAGTTTTTCTTTTTTTGCCGATTTTGACACACCGATTTGGACCGAAGCCAATTTTGACTAACCCGACTTTTGACTTTGTGGAAGCTGTGCAATTTCACTGTGCTTGGCTCCACTCCAGTGGCTTAAAGTGTTCAGGAATTGGGGCCGAAACACGAATCCAACCTGAGTTCCTGCTGATGACTTCCTATTAAATATTCCTAAGGGTTATTTCATTACATTTTCAGTAATTATTACATTATTTGTTTGCACTCATCTTTTTGCAGTTTACTCATTCATTTTACATAAGTTTCCTGTGAATTTTTTTCTTTTGATTTATACTTAATAACTTTCAATTCTTTGCGCTGTTTATTTCCTTTTTAATTAATTAATTTATTCATTTTTTTCTTACAATTTTATTTTTCTTTTGTTACAATTTCGATATTCCACTATAATCGTATTTCACTAATCATTTTCAGTAGTTAATCTTTCAGAATTTATCACCTTTCTTTTTTAAATTGCTGGTACGATCTACATTTCAATATTTACTTGGTTAGTTTATTTTCTATATCAAGTTAGGCAACAACGTGAATGATTTTCTTCATTCAGAAATCTCCTTTCCCATCTGCAGTGAAATAGGTAATTGATAGTATCTTCCGTCGTGTATAGATTAAGCTTATCATGAATGTTTGCGAATTAAGACTAGATAGGATGGGGTACAGACCGGTCCTCTTGAGAGGTAGATTAAATTTTATGAATAGTTAGTCATTGATTGGTCCATCAACAGCAAGTCTAGTTCCCTATTTCATTTTCTTCATGGACCGTTTCGAGGTGAGACGCTGTAGGTCGATTGTAACAAGTTCAGTACCTATACAGCAGTTTCGTATGGATATCAATTTTTCTTCAAAGTTCATTACAGATTTATCATTCTCTACAGTAGGCCTAATCTTCGTTCATTTTATGTAGTTAACTGAGATTCCTGGAGGATGATGATTTTCACTTAAATACTCTTACAAGTAACTAAACTGATTAGGCCAACTTGATAATTTGACAGCTACAACTGTTGATAACTGATATGACCCAACGTACAAGTACTTAACGTACACATACCGCATGCATAACCTAAGGTAGCCAATATTAGGTTTACCTTTTATCAAGCCTCACTGTCAAGCATAAGTAACAATATGTTGTATTTCAATCGTATATGATGTTCATAGTTCTATAATCTAAAACATAATACTGTTGTTAATTAAGAAAAAGCAGGTTCTCTCCCAATTTTTACGACGTTTTATTGAGTAAATAAAAGAGCGAGTCACCCGACGCGTTTTGTCTATACACAGACAGCATCAAGGGTTAAATTGTCGCTGTACGAGTGAGTTTTTATATATAAATCAGTCAGTGAAAGCAGCTTATCTGGACTGACAATCATAGCTTATTTTTTCAGAGATAATTTCGAATAGAGTCCGCAGTATACAGCAGAAGATTATTTGAATTAGTTTGAAAACCGTTAGATTCTGTCTGCGATTCTGATTCTCAATGTTGACCATTTTAATAACTGAATGCACTTTTCAATGCACTTAACACCACCAGTCAATTACCCAGCTCATGAAAGATATCAATTCAACGCAGAAAACCCTGCGGCTGCAGGTGACTTACTCTCTTACACTCCTACATACAGGCAACATTGTGTGAAGCTGACTCGACATACTAACAGAAAATAATGCAATGTGAACAGTTTGTAGATTGACAACTATAGTTAACTAAGGTCAGAAAATGTTTCATACATTTTACATTTTGCCGATCGTGGAGACTTTAACTGAATTGAAACAAAGATAATTTTCAAAATTTAGTTCTTCTAAGAATGCAGTAAAAAAAATTCCATGCAGTCAAATCTTACTGATCGGCAATACCCGGGACTCATTTCCATGATAAAGTCAGCTCAATGTTCGAGAAGTGTTTTCTATGAAGAATAATTCAATACATATTGACCTACAGAGTAGGCCATGTCGACTGCATGTTTTGCAAAAATGTGTTTGGGATGCGGATGAATACCTCGTCTTTTTATTGTTTCTCATTACAACAATTGAGTCTACTGCACACATGTGGTGCCAGCTGTTCAATGAATACATGATACTTGAGTGTCAACTGAACGACAGTACCTAATACATCGGATGTGTATGAGATGTCCTCATTGCCCGCTTCATTACTTGTCGTGAGACGAAAACATTTTTTGTAAACATATCAACAACTGACATTTTTCAGCAATTGAATGAAATAAGAATATTTTTATACCTGAGCTGCTGCTGATACGTAGGTGAGGTATACCATATATGAATGGCATACACATGGCAACTCGATGATCAAATGATGTAATAGCTTCCTCGACACGGGCACACCGTAAAGTCATCCGCAATTGAATGAAAGTAGCATGAAAACCAAGCAAAGTGAAGAAAAATGAAGAATCGCCAGAGCGCATTTTAATGTCAGTGGCTAGTCGTCAGAGGTACCCACGAACATGCCTCAGCAATTAGTTGTCTAGATGGCTGCGTAGATTTGAGATGTGCAGAGTGCCATTCGAACACGTTATGCCAGACCAATACAGCAATAGCAGAGACATGACATGACAGACATTGATTTTGAAAGTGACTATTTATTGATACGTTTTTTAGAATCCTCAGGCAAAGAAAGATGAAGAATTTGAGCAACATTGAGCAAAGGATCCGATCACCCATTGATAGATGCTTAGTTCATCATTAAAGAAAAAGTCAACAATCCGCGAAATGTGCAGTTGTTATTTATTCTTAGTACTGATGAGTTGGATGAATTTCATTAACCATTTCGCGCAAAATTCCTGTCTAAATGCCTAATGCCACAAATGCAATACGTCCGTTAAGAATCGATTAATTGCCGCTTTAACGCATATACAGATTGATTCATAAAGATGCGAATCACTCTTGAACATGAACTGAAATTGAAACTGTTCATCGCACTATACATGTACATGTACATGTATATTGAAAGATCAGGAGCTGGGGAAGCAATTTTCGAAAAACCTAAGATAGCATCATAGCATTTGATTCCAAGTCAAATACTTCAAATGTATATTACCGCATAGCTTGCAGTGCATCCACCAGAATTGAACGAACTATGTTATTTGAAGCGCGAGACAGTGAGTTCAATTGTAGGAGGAAGCACAATAAGCTATGCGGTAGTATATTTCCTGCATGACATTGAGTAATTGCACAATTGAGAGGAAATGACAAGATTTCTCAATGCAATCAATAAGTATAGATTGTGCATGCAAGGACCACTTTCAAAATGCACTGATAAAAATGCGAAGAACTGCAATATCATGCTGAAAATTCAAATATCACATGTTACATGAGTACAACATTATCCCGCTCTAAATGTACAAAAGCTGCATAAGCTAGTAAAATGCATTTTTATAGATTACTGCAATCTTCGTGTTTACCGAGATTCTAAAAGTACGCTGAATGCCAATCATCCGATCAACCACATTATTGCCACGCAACTGCCTTCGAAATAAAATGTGATATTTTGAGAGTGAGATAAAGGAATTTTTTCCCATGCTAGTGCACTCATTGGAGCCATAATTAGTAAATATTTCAACTAAAAACGTGCAAAATGTCAGTCAAAGGGCAGGAAATAAGTACATATATGACATCGTTGCTGACATTATCAGCACGAATATTCATGAACTTTATCTACTGCGGTAGACTGCAATAACATGTGTAGTTTTAGCTAAAACTTATTTCGTCATTTTTACCTCTCATTTACACCCGGACAATAATGGATTGTCGACAATCCCGTCTCTAGAGGAGCTACATTGTAGCTTACATTTAGATCTAGATACGCCGACTAAGGCCTGCTTTACACTGGCAGTTGTGTGCTGTGCAGCAGATGACGAAGATGACCTCGTTATGAAGTTTATAGTAATTTCTTCTGACAAAAAACATGACGTCAGTGCTGCAGTGGCAGTTCAGGTGCAGCTCAGCGATTAGACCGAAGCATATTTCTTTGCAGCCTGCTGCAATGATAGGGTCATCTGATTGGTTAATTTTTTCTATTTTTTTCGTTCCATAACTCACCTTGGCTGGACATCGCAGTAGCTGACTTGCTGTTCGCAATGGAAATTAGGTGCTCCGCATGCAGTTCTGTTCCACTGACATGTTATGCTGCGCTTCAATCATGTGACGGGCGTGTCACTTATCTGCTGCACCATTAGCGACTGCCAGTGTAAAATAAGCCTACGTCGTGAACCTTTTGTATAAAATGTAATCACAGTGAAATGATTGTATCATTTGTGGAAAGAGCGCTTCATGAAGGCTCGAATCCATCCGATTTCTATGGTTTAATCGAGAACTTTTGACGTCATCGTAGGAATTCTTGTTAATGTGCCGACATTCAAGTAAAAGGTTGCGATGTGGGTGACTGATTGTCATGATCTGACTTCAATGTTGGAAAGTGTCCAATATCATAGAGTTATTCGCTTTCTATTCCTACAAGGGAATACAAGAAAAGATTTTCGAACGGTATTGATGGCTGTCTATCAAGAAGAATGCCTCAGCTGGGCGACAATAAAGAGATGATTCAATGAACTTCAACTTTATGTCAAGAACATCGTAACTATGGATGAACTCCACTTGTCTCTCTTCCTTCTGCAGAATGAAGAATTCTGCAGAACTGCAGAATGAAGTAGAACGTTTTTTAATGAAAAATCTTCAAATTTCTTTAGAAATGCCTTCCAAGACCTTGCCGTTCGCTCGAGGAAGTGCACTGAAGCTGAAGGTGGTTACTTTAAAAATTGTGTATGATATGTGATAATTTTTCAGTGAATTATTATTGGATAGACTTATTCTGTGAAATGTTCACGACTTATTGGGCGCATCTCCTTACCAAGCAAACGAGTGAAGGAGCTCATGACACTTACCAGTTCCAGCTTCCAGGTAATCGTGACCTAGGAATGCTTATATTTGAATTTGACATAAGCCAACATAGAAATCCAGTCAATGAATAGTTCATGGGCTCCTAATTAAAGGTCAGGTCAAAGACTGTAATATTCAATGACGGAAAGCTTCCCCATCTCAGCATGTCATCATTTTGGAAACAATTATTTTGTCCTCAACGAAGATGTAAGACAATTTCTATACATTAGAAGATAGGAGATGCCATAGATATCTTGTCCTGGTGACTATCTTTAGTTTGTCAAATTTCACCGAGTTCGAAGTCTTTTACATCTTCCACTGTGTTTAATCAAAAGCAGTAGAAATGGTGAACCGATTTCATTGCCCATGATTGTCTCTGTGAGACGAAACGTCGGGTTTTACTTACTTGCTTTCATTTTATTTTTCCATGCTGCAATAAAATCCAAGAAGCCGAACAACTTGTTTTTACAACCAACACGCATGACAATGGAAGTGAAATATATTTGAAACGCTACATTTAATGAAGTCCATGCAATAAAATTAACCAAGAAATTATACATATACAGAATCACACTTAGTCACATAGTGCACAAATAGCATCATGACTAAAATCAAATTCATAGTTCCTTGCTCTCAAGTTTTTAACATTAATTCACAAGTGATCAACCTCAGAGACCGCTATTAAATTGCATGTTAGAAGTGTTCAGCAAGGCCTAGAAATAACTGATTAAAGAGCAAGCTCTCATGTTTCATTATCTACTAAATGTCATTCTGACCTTGCAGAAAAATGACATTGACCTCATTGACCTCATCAGAATGTGTAGCTCTGGACTTGTACGTAATGCTCTTGTACGCATTAGCACATAATGTTTCCAAAACAGATAACAGAAGCGATGGTATACAATCAAAAATATCATAAATATATAAGTGTTACACTTCAGTTAAGACCAGCAGAGCCAGAATATCTAGATGAATATAAATTCATAAAATCAACGAAGATTGAAATCAGACGCGGGTTTCTGGTATACTGTGCGTGCAGGTTGAATTCGGCTATTGGAAAAGCCACCTCCACAGCCCTGTGTGTGACAAATCAACATTGCCACTCGAACATATAATGAATGAATTAAGTTTTAAAACTCAAGTTGAAAGACCTATATTACTTCTCCTATAGTCTTAACGTATCTTGGATACTGCAGTGATGCAAGATCACCGATGATTTTTTATTTGAGTTATTATTGCCGTTATGTATAGTAATATTTCCTGTGATGATAACCATTTACATCACCCATGATGCAAATTTAAGAGCAATTACTGGCTTTGGCAATTGTTAACGCATTAATTTCAGGAGGTATTACAAGGGATACTTCCTTTTGCAACACATAACTACAAGTCAACAAAAAATTGTTATTAAAGCGAACTATTTACCTTTCAATCATGTCGGCTGAAAAATGATTGCTGTCTTGCACACAGCTTCGCATCGTATCGCATAATTTCAATTTGTATAACTCTTTGTTGTTCATTTTTCGTTTTCCGGTTGCGCAATTTCCACACTTTGTAGCGTATCATATAACACAGGTGGATTAATTCGCATAAACCGTGTCTGAGAGTTTGATGCAAAGGCTAATTGATGCATGGACCACGCATGTAATGTCAAAGAAACTGTCAGTATTGTACATAAATTCTATCATTATTAAAAAAATATGTATTTCTCATATCAATGAGATAAATGGAAGATTATAAAACCTATTTGATTAGGATAGAATAACAGTGTTAACATCTGTTGAATTCCAAACGTCAATTACAACCTCCATCAAATAGTTGTGATATAAACTCAGTTTTATACGAAATGAAACAATGGAAAATGGTTATTCAAGTCGATAATATGTGAAATGAGAAGTATGCGTATATTGTGCAGCATATCAAGACAAATAAAGTAAAATTTTTCGACAAAAAATTGCTTTCGTACATGTTCATGTCTGCATTTGATATAAAAAGTATCATTAAATTATGCCCACTACCTATATGCCTGTAAGGAAGAGTGGGGGACATTCAAAGAATGGAGAAGGTCGCGGTTTAGAATAAGTAAGTTCAATTGACTGTTTACGTCATGAAAAATAAGATTTGAAGAGTATTTGTATAATTCGGATTTTACATCCGCGTGCACACAATTTGAAATTAAGAAAAAAAATCACCGTTTATGCACGAAGTTGCCCAAACCTGTTCATTTTAGCAGTTAGGGTGCATTTGTTTATCACTAATTATACATGTACAGTGAAAAACCAAACCAAATTGAGTGAAACTGATTACAACTTTGAAAACATTTTGCGAAACTAAACGATATACGTTTACATGAGTTTGTGGATTGATGTCATGAAAAGCCCTGTTGAATGATGGCATCTAAATATGTTGCAGAAATTACGAAAATCTACTCTGGCATGGAACTCTTTTTCATCCGGCAGACATATTTGGATAAAGCAAAAAAGAAAAATATCTAAATGACAAGAAAATCCCGACAGTCCACCAATTTAAGCCACAATGTATTCATATGGCATGTTTCACGAATTCGAGGTTAACCATATTATTCTAATCGATGTTGACTCTGATGCTGCATTTTTACATTGCACAAAGTGTGTTAGAAAGTACAGATTGTATTCGACAGCTGACTCATTTTTTAATTCAAGCTGTTATTCACACCTTAGGTGTTCAAAATGGAAGTGTTATTCCGAAATATGAGTAATATCATTTTCATTTGGCATTTCATTAGCTCTTTGGGACGAAAACGTAAATCATGTTCATCGAGTATAAACGCGCCTTTATTTAACTGTTTTGTAAGTGTCGAACCGCATTCGAAAAATAAAACCGGCAGAGTAAATGGTCTCCCGAAAGACGATGCTACATTTTTCACAAAAATCAAATGAAGTTATGTCTGTTTTTCAACAAGCAAAGTCATTGACGCGAAGATTGTGATTGTTTTCCATTTCTACTAGCAACCTTACTTTAGTTGAACAAGGAAAACGTCACAAATCTCTCCCGAAATACATATAATGCCGAATCGAATACACACAAATGTTTAAGTAAAATATGATAAAGGTAAAATCGGCAAACGTTTCGCGTCCAGACGCTTGGTCACTGCCTTACTACACTCTTTAGTAAGGCAGTGACCAAGCGTCTGGACGCGAAACGTTTGCCGATTTTACCTTTATCATATTTTACTTAAACATTTGTGTGTATTCGATTCGGCATTATATATATTTCGGGAGAGATTTGTGACGTTTTCCTTGTATTCATTATGCGCCTCCCGCCTCAAGCCATTACATATGACATTCAGTTGAACAAATTTCTCGAAAAGCTGGCTAAGCTATCAATAAATTCTGTTACATGAATTGTCATATTTTTTTGAAGCATGCTTAAATTCAACGAATCCTTTTCATTACCTTGCGTCTGCAATTACTGGTCTGCTCAGATACATCGATATACATTAGAGACATGCCATTTTAAACACACACACACAATCCCGATTTCAGATTTCCCGAATCCAAAAAGCCATCATGGATTATAAGAGTAATTAACCAGTCAAGGAACTGCAATTCGATTAAGATAAGAAGACCGCATTAGTAGGGTACCTATTATTTAGCAATTACCAAGGTTGTGGTATTCAACAATCCATGTGGCAAAGGTGAGTTTTTCGGCATGATGAGAGAAAAAATTTTCCGCAGTGCATCAGCAAGAAGTCATAGTTCCTATACCAGGGTGTCTACAGAACTCTTGAAAAATTTTCAGTTCTCCAGGTTTTCCCGATTAGCACCCTGTATAACAAGTAAAATACTTGTTAACGGAAGGTTAAGTGTGCTTAAGTCACAGTCGGCCACATATAGCCGAACTGAAGGAAAATGGCACGTGGCTATATCGCTAAGAATTTAATTGAAAAAGCGAAAACGAGAGAAAATACATAAGAGTAAGGGATTTCTTGAATGAGAGCGATTTTTCCCTTCAGCATGAGATGTGGCTGAAAACGTGAATCTTGCGCTTAATGCAACCCTCAAGCAGCTCAATAGCAACCCTGACTTCACTTAAATGGTGTGAGTCTAATCTTGGCGTGTACACCAGATTTATCACAAGATTAATAATTTTGATCTTATATGTTTGGACCCAATCGAGATTGAATATTGATCTCAGGTAAACCGAAGAATAGGATTTTGTCCAACTGTGGGCAAATGATAACCAAATGATGCTTAAGGATCCTAATATGACAAAATGATGTATAATGACAGATTCAAGATAATTGCTTAAGTGTGGATTTTTGAATAGTTGCCTCTGACGATTGGAAACAAGTATAAAAGTGCGCTTAGGTAGAAAGTCACTTGCATATCATACTATCCTCATTCAATTGCTAATGCACCTTGTAATTGCCTTCCACGTAGGACTTCCAGCTTATTTATTCACACGTTCCATTGACAACTTACTTACTCTTACTCTTCGTTTATTGTCGGTTGGACCTCAGGTTTGAGGGTGCGACATTTGGACTACGTCGATTCTTGTTCGCATGAGTGCGCCTCCTCCACACTGTCCAGTCTTGCGCAAGTCGAGATTTGAGATGTAGGAGCTCCACATCCTTCCTGACATTTTGCATCCATTTTTTCCTGTGACCGCCTTTGATGTTAGGAGCCGGCATGTCAGGATCGATGACTCTCCCCGGCCACTTGCAGTTAGACATTCTTTGGAGGTGACCGTACCACCTTAGGCGACTTTGTCGCAACTCTGCATCCAAATCGTTCAGGCCAAGCATCCTTTGAAGGTCGCACATCGAGCAACGCTAACACAGCTTGACCGCACTCATCCGTCGTATCATGGAGTTCTCGTTCTTGGTGAGGCGTGCTAGATCTTCTGCTTTGATGGGTCATGTTTCGGACGCATACAACAGTACGCTTCTCATACATGCCTTGTAAACATAGCCCCTGCGTCTGAGAGAAATCCCTTTTTTCGTCAGGACTGTCAAATAATCAAGGAAATTCTTCCAAGTACTTATACGGGCAGTTACCGCCCCACCACAGCCTCCGGATCTCCCAAGAACATCCCTAAATAACTAAAGTCCTCTACAACTTCATATAAGTCGTTGCCAATTGCCATCTGAGCGACCTGTAGCTGTGATGTGAGGAGTTCTCCTTTGCAACGTGAGCACTCAAAAAAGGGTCAGCGTGTAGAACTGGCAGATCAATGCATCTACGGTGCACTCATTTTCGGCAAGTTGACCAGCGGATCGAGTTCCTTCCCACGCCCTTCCTGTATACATTACAACATAATGGAATATTCACATTTTGTGGGTACATTTGCTCCGGCGTCCCGAAAGTGTCTTTTGGGACATACACATGTGCGGATTTCATTAATAGCAGTAGGCAATCATTAGTAGTAGTTCACTGTAGTGTAGACATTATGGAGCATTTTGCACATTAATTAACAAAGAAAATATCAACCTTTGATTAATTAAAAAATTCAAACACAGACTTAGCTTGTTTTCTGATAGCAGCAAAGTAATGTAGCAAACGTAGTCATGCAATCTTTTGTTGTCTTCCAGACAGTGTCACTTCCACAGATAATTGTCTTGAATCAACCAACATGAAGGAAACACGGTTGTACAAGTAATATTTCGCTAATATCTGCATTTTAAAATTAATAGACCTTCACTTGAATGTAAGCGTTTTAAAGTTTACTTTAACAAATTATCAAATTATCAAACTATGTACATAAACATTGCAGGTAGTTATCTCATCTGATGCTGATTTTATGCAATTCTGGTCATTTTTCGAACTTTCTGTACTTTTAAAATACATGCACTTTTAGTTGGAGCCTTTTAATGTGAGTGTTTCAAAGTTTGCTTTAACAAATTATCAAATTATGCACATAAACATTGCAGGTAGTTACCTCATCTGATGCTGATTTTATGCAATTCTAGTCAATTTGCGCTAATATCTGCACTTTAAAATTAATAGACCTTCAGTTGAATGTGAGCGTTTTAAAACTTGCTTCAAAAAATTATCAAATTATGTACATAAACATTGCAGGCAGTTATCTCATCTGATGTTGATTTCATGCAAAATGGATCTATGGATGCACTCATGTCCGATCTTTTGTTAACTTATTGCGCCTATTACATTGATTAACTACCCTGCAACTTTTTCATGAAACCGACACAACAAGTGGTAACTATCGATTTGAGTGCGAGTTATACAGCGTCACAATTTTGCTGGATACTTTGATGAAAGAGCCAAAGATTTAAACCGGCAGTGTCAAAATTAAGCGAATCAACCAGAAAATGATATACAAAAATCGTTAGAGCATGAATTTCAACAATGAAAATAAATAAATAACAATCATAACCGATATCATGACAGACGACAAAGAAGATAAATGCTACAGTTAAGTTAACTAAAATATCTTTTCATGAAACAAAATGCTTATTGACAGCCCTCTCGAAACTCTTTAAGATAAAATTTATTCAATAACTTTGCCGAAAGAATGTTTGAAATTTTAAGGGCATTTTTAAAATTTACACGTCATTATAGCCATGTGCAAGAATAAGCACATTTTTCACTGCTTTCGTTAGGTGAGGATGCTTCGCACCTTCGTTTACATTTTTTAATCGGAAAATTTTACCCCAAAAATGGTCAATGCACAATGGATGGTCGCTGTCAGATGGCGGAACATAGTATATACGAGAAAATAATGTCAATCGCAAGAGGGTGATCGTACGAGTTCACCCGCAAGATGAATGTTTATCAGGGCTGCCTTATCAAAAATAAAAACCGAAAAGTCAAATCGGAATGGCCCCCTTAAATGCGCAGTCGTGGGCTCCTTAAAGTAAAATAAAATTACGATCATTCGATATCCCACAATCCGATAAGTTTTGAAAGTGTTCAGGCAGAAGTTGGGTCTGTTGCAATAAATATGCTAATGAATCCTCAGTCAGCAAATAAATAAATAGCATAATATTGCCACTGATGCTTTTTCAATCATCAGTTTTTACCAGGTGCACCAGGTCCACCTCCAGAAGACCGCAGCCAAAGTGAGAACAAGAAACAATCTTTTAAGTATGCTGGCAGGAACGACATGGGGAGCCAATGCTGAAACTTTACGAGCCTCTGCTCTTGCGCTGTGTTATTCTGCTGCTGAATACAGCGCACCAGTTTGGAAAAACTCCACTCATTGCAGTTCATTCGATGTTCAGCTGAACCAAACCATGCGCACCATTAGCGGCACAATCCGGTACACCAATGCGGCATGGCTACCAGTGCTTTGTAACATCCCCCCTCTAGCACTCCAAAGAGAGAAGGCAACATCAAACCTCCTGGAGAAGCTTCAACGCAACCCCGACCTTCCCATTCACGAAGACCTACGGAACCCACCTGCCTTGCGATTGAATTCCCGCCATCAGATTTGGAGAAAAACCGCCTGTTCAAAATTCGACCTAAACCTGGCTTGGAAGGAGAGTTGGCAGAACAGCAATGTGCAAAATAAATTCCTGATCGACGACCCAACAATGCAAATCCCTGGCTTTGATCTTCAACGAGACCAGTGGACCCTGCTGAATCGTTTCAGAACAAGTACCGGCCTTGTAAGAATTCTCTACATCGCTGGGGAGCTCGGGAATCCCCTTTATGCACCTGTGGAGAGGTGTAGACGATGTCGCACATCGTGGAGAAATGTCCGATCAAATCCTTCCGTGGCCTCCAACACATCCTTCACCAGGCCTCCAATGACGCTATCCTGTGGCTGAAGAACTTCAAATTTTTCTCGTTGTATTTCTGCTTATTCTTTGTGCTGTCTTCTAGCATGAGAATATATATATACCAGGTGCACTAGAATGCATGACTCGAAAAACTACTATTTTCAAAAGGACTGCTTTTGAAGGCTAGATAGAATGTACTTCTGAGACTCCTTCCCCTCCCACAACGCTTAACCAGCAGGAATAAGCAGCTCAACTGTTTCAAAGATAAACTTCATTTCGTTAAAAATTTTGCATTAAAAATCAAAAGGCATTATTCTCGTGCAGCTTTGTCATTTTCTGTTAATCATGCCATGACGTCACACGATACAAGATCTCGTCTTTATTGTGAAGATTTTTCATGAAACCACTGGGAATTGCTATTCAGCTGTTGGATGTTTAGAAGACTGCTTCTGCAGAGCGGTCTGGTCACAACAAATATCTTCACACAAATTCCAAGGATCAACGCAGTCTAAAAGCTTGGGTAGGCATATCCTTATGCGCAATTGGGCCATTTTTCTTTCGAGAAACTGACCATGGTAAAAACTTCCTTTCCATGCTGTATAAAGTGATACCGAATGTCATTGAGGATAGGAGCATCTTCATGCAGGATGGAGTGCCAGCGCACTACTACCAACCGATCGTAATGATTTTCTAAATCATGGATTGACCGCCTTGACAGCCTATGGAATGGCTTCCGATATTACCACCTTTAATGCCTCGTGACATTTTTTCCACTTGAACACGTTAAGGAAATGGTGCATTGGAGTCATCCTATGCATTTGGATGAACTGGAAAACAAAATTTGCATCGTTTTTCAACTGATTGACGAGCGTAGAGACATACTCGTGCGATGCTGACCGAAGAATTAGATTGTGTTCGGGCAATGGTGAGCACGTAGAAAATAAGCTGTCATAGTGGTGCTAGCGCTACTGGCATCAACAACTAAGATTGCGAACCCAGTGAGATCATATTTAAATAGAAACGAAAATTCATGTATTTAATGGTTTTATCTTTATTGTAACTTTGTCATGATGATTTGTCCAATTATGACATGAAATCAATCGACCAACACTTGCAGTTTTTATTTTAAAATGTAAGCAACTGCTTTCTTTTGAATTATAAATAACTTAAAGAAAGTCATCACTGAGTCGCTATTTTCCATTTCAAACAACTTTGAAATGATCAGTGAGAGAATAGGGAATTGATAAGAAAGTGACGTTGGGGCTCACTGTGGGATATCCTCTATATTAACAGGAAAGAAAATTATATCATAAACAAAGTTCAAAGTAAAGCATCATCCGCCAGGTTACACGAAAACAATTAATCCATGTCACACAGCATGAATTGACGACTAAAAACTATCGCACATTACAGACACAATGCTAGTTAATATGATATTTAATCTATAATGATGCCCAGACCACCGAAGGAAAAAAGGCAAGAGATGAGAGAGATATTTAATTTAAGCCATTACGAGAAGTAGTGTACTAACTTTTCAGGAACTTTAGCCGTGCAGTCAGTATGCCTGTAAATAGTCAGTAACTCACATGCAGATAAATCTTCATCCGAACTATAGACATCTACAATTGATGAAATGCATGTATTTGAAATCTCAGTGTCTAGAGCTTGGTTTTTAAAATTGATATTTGCAAACAAGAATGCAAATAGCACAAAGGTCAGCTACCGAATTTCCAAGCACATCCACCTACTGATGGTTTGCGTGGAGAGTTACAGATTCCTTGCAATAGGGTAAATTGCAGTGGTGGGCAGCGATAAATTTTCCGATGGGTCCGATAACGATAAAGCGATAATTTTTTTTGCTAAGTCCGATAACGATAAAGCGATAAATTTTACGCAAAGGTTAAAGCGATAAGCGATAACGATAAAGTCCGATAACGATAAATCCTGAAATTGTCTCTACTAACGTCTATAATTGGCTCATTTTTTGCTACTAAACCTCTACACTGAATTCACTAAAATAAATGCTGTTCTACATGATGATTTGTTACACGACGGCCATGCACAAGCATGCACTCCTTCGATTCCATGTCTTCTAACAACATCGAGTGCTAGACCTCGAGGACATGAAATCGAAGTCGTGCCTGCATGCATATACAAGGCCATGTGTAACAATAAATTATGTTGATGCACTCTTCATTGGTCTGGGCCTTTGGCCTCAATAATATCGTACAGAAACCTACAAGTACATGCCTAAAATACAACATAGGCTGGTATTGAATAAATAGGAGCATTGATGAAAGACACGAATTGAGAACTTTATTTTTAACATAAAAACCATAAAAACAACAAGCTACATGTATCGGGTACCACGACAAACTTCACCGCACCACAAAGTACAATCAGAGCAGAGAGGAATCATACAAATACTACACATCATCATCATCATCCTCATCGGCCCCTCCTGGCTGCAGCCTCTTGCTGAGGTGGAGGTTTCCCTTCAGAAACAATCTGTTCAAAATTCTGTTCAAAATTGTCATCACTGAGACAATCCCTCTTCGGCCTCAGTACGTCTCCAGCCACGCTGAAGAGACGCTCTACTCCTGCAGAGCTAGGGATCCCGGTATTGTACTTTATGAAAAGTGTTATCCAGTGGGCCCTATGCTTCGCAGGGAAGTGCGACTTCTTCACAGTTGCCTGAAAAAAAACACATACATCATTGCAATCTTACATGTACACATTCTGCAATTACACATTACAATGCACCGAATTATCACTTGCTTGTACACGGTATGCTCATGGTGCATGAAAGAACATGGCAAGACTTTAAACACATTGTTAGGCCTACCTCCTTGCTCCTCTTCCACCCTTGCAGCTCCTTTTTGAGGTCTTCCTGCAGGTTATTGTCGCGGTTTTCCTCGGTTCCATCCTCACACTCGCAGAGCTCGGCAAAGGGGTCATCGCCGACCTCCTGATGCTCCTTCATCGTAACTTGGTTTTCCCCCTCTCTCGCCTCCTCCTGTCTGACGAGCGCCGTCATCTCTTATAGGATCCTCATGGATATCTCCTCCTTCATATGCGGAGCCATGGAGCCGAACGTCGACATCCCGTAGTTTGGATGAAGGGCAGATGCCATGAGGAGATCCATGTTTCTAAACATGGAGCTGAATCTGTAAAGCAAAGTAATTAGTTTAAACACGTAGCGGGACATGTGCATGTACTTATTGCCTATAACAGGGATCGGCAGGCAATTTAGGCCACCATATAGGCCGTGTCAGGGCCAGGGATCAAGAAGGCACACTAGGACAGAGAAAACAGGGAGTAGGCTACAATGCTCCTGTGAGGAAAATATTGCTTTACTAACCATCAAAACAAATCAATCGGAAGCATAATACTTCTTTGAGACAGAGTCAACGTCCATTGATGATAAATTTGGCTCCTAAATTTGCGAGCACCTGTATAGTAAAGAAAGGGAACAAAACTACACAGCACAAGAAATATGCATGTGTACATTTAAAGCTGACATTATTAGCACTAGCTAGGCCTGACAGGCTAGCACCTAACAAGGCCCAACTGGAACACTGAATAGGCCATTTATGCCGGAGTTTGCGCGACTCCTGGCTTATAGAAAAGTAAGCACCGCAAACATTAAACAGAGAATAAAATACCGGTACCTCTTTATGTTACAGAATATAGGTGAAGTTGTTGAATTTGTAGGCCTACCTGTTGTCAAATCCTCCTTTGTTGCCCTCTTGTCGGAGGAGGGCGCGCACCAAGGGCTGTGCGTAGATGAGGGCCTGGTCCCTTTGCGATTCCTCCATGCGCTCCAGCGCCACTTTCATGAGAGTGAGGTTGGGAAGCAGTGCACCAAGGTAGGCGTTCTGCTCCGCCTGTAGCCGGTCCAGACAGTTGGCGACTGGCCTCATGACTTTGCAGAACTCATGCAGCACCTGGTGATAACGTAAAAAACTCATTAAATTGATAGCATAGCAGGCACTAAAACTTGTAAACCAAAAGCAAAAACAAAAACATTATTATCTACATGTAGGCTCATCTCAGCTAAAATGAAATTTGCATCAGACTACTTTGGTACTTTACCTGTCTGTCCTGGTCGTCGAAGCCGCTGAAGGACTTCCTGCTCCGGTTGGCGCCCCCCTCGTTCCGTAGAACTTCATTGACGGCCTCCAGGCGAGCGTCGTCGTTCATGACGCACTGTAGCAGCACGCTGCACGCGTCATACAGAGAGTTCCATCTGTTGGTAAAGTGAATATTGTTTAAGAAATGGATGAGGGGGCTGGAAATACCACATCCAGGCGCAATCACAAGGTGTGGCTGGTCGAGTCAATGGCTTGACTACCTGAGCGGCTGTCGGCCTCTAACTCACTACCCAGGGACATGAGGGAATTCGAGTGGGAGACGGGGGAACGTCTGCAGATCCCGAACTTTCGGAAATGTTCCGCTTCTTCTCTTGAGTCACACCACTACTCCTGTTCTCAACACGGAAGAAGTCCTCCATACATGTAGTCCTCTTGCGTGACATATTGCAGTCCTCTTGACGCTGAAACTGAAACAAAAAAATCAGTGATTTTATTTTGATATATCCTCGGCTATGACAAAATAAATAATACACATGCTTGTATACAGCAGATGTAGCTGCAATGATATAACCTTAAAATTCTTGCGATCCCGAAATTTACAAGACAGCTAAATATAACGCATATATACATGTAGTTTCATTGATACAGCGTCTTATAAGCACATGTATGTGTATGTATTTAACTAGACTCTGCAGGATGATGGTAAACATGTTGGCAGACAATGAAAAAAATGATGATCGTCGACTTTATCAGCTTAATTGAAAAGTGCGCGCTCAAAAAACGCAATCTATAAATAAGTATTTACATGTAGCCTACTTAGTGTGGCCCATAGTCTCAGTATACCACCATGGTGAAGGATGACGATCGGATTGCACTTGTCTCTTAGACGTAAATAGCATGTAGCAATTTGCAACTCCCAACTCATGTCCAAGCCTGACAAGCAAAGTCCAAAATTATAATGTAGCTATCTGTGGGACCTCACTCGTAAAGTATGAACATCGAGGGACAATACACTCATCATTGTACCTAGCTAGCTACCGGATAAGACCTATATAGCTTCGATAATTTTGCCAGCCTAATCAATAATCATATCAATAGACTACACAACAATTCAATGTTCTTCTTCTTCTGCGTCCTTGGCTGATGAAGTTCTAGCGGCGTCGCTCTTAGAAATACCAATTAGCCCTACGGTAATTATTAAATTGCACCCTAACTATGCTACGGTATGCCTACATTGCACATAATTTTAAAGTACATGCGTAAGATGAAATAAAAATTTAATAATTAATGTATTTGCAACGTAAACAATAGATATCAATTGGGCTATTCCATCAACCCCATCCCGTGGGTACGTCGATTTATCGACAAGCTAATGCGGTATACTGCAGCATAATAGAGCGTGTAGTGTTCATTAAAGTTGCTAAAAAATTGAAAAAAATTAATGTAGCGCTCATTACAGTTGCTAAAATACTGAAGGGAATTGATATGTCCACGGCACCGCAATTCGAAAGTTAAGGAAATCATATTGTTGTATAAACTTACGATACATACGTATATCTACACGGCTGGAAATAAATGTCTATAAACGTAGGGTAGGCCAAGTGCCAAGTGATCTACATGTAGGCATATGTACGTGCAATGCCTACGTACAATGTAGGCTACATTATCAGTCTACTCTAGAAACTATGAAAGATAGTTATCTACAAGTATGTCATCGTCGCTTTATATTGTTCAGCCTGCGCTAGCCTTATGATGTGACTGACATTGACTGTGATACAGTGGCGTAGCGTGAGTTTCTTGCGCCCGGATGCGAGATACTCATTTGGCGCCCTCAGCCTCCGTGTTAACCATCTTTGAATCCTCCCAAATTTGAGCAGGGGTTCGTTCCCCTATCAGGGAGACCAATTCCCCGGCGTTCATCTCATTAGAAATGAGAATGGTCAATCAGAATTGCTAAAATAAAACAATCATCTCATTGGAAATGAGAAGGGTCATTGGTCAATCCAAATTGATAATCATTAACAAGAGATTTAAAAAATTGTGCGACTAGTTGTTCTAGTTGTTTACCACAGAGTATGGGCCTGGCCTACACAAAAGGTAAATATAGGAACTATATTTTCCTTTTTTTATGCATATGCGACGTATTTTTCTACTCTTATAGACGATGAGGATTTAAAAACACTACTCGACTGCTTGCAGTCTAAAAAGGTACGATTTTGGAAAACACTGTGTTAAATGAATGTTGGTAGTTTCTCATGAATATGCGCATACATAGTATGATTAATAGATTATAAAAACGTTGCATGATGAGCTGATTGAACGTTCGATGGTAGAAGACAAATGCACTTTATCACTTGATGAGCAATACCGACTGACACCGACTGCCATCTAGACGCGAAGAAAAAATGATTCTCATTGAAACGTTCAAATACGGCTGTCAGGGGCCAATCCTCTTTACATCTTATTCGACAACTTACCTCAGTGAGGTCGACGTCATACTTGCTGTCCATGGATGACGACTATTTCGAAGCTAATCGATGCGAAAGGCTTTGTGTGAATGCACGCGCACACACGCAGGATCAGAAGTCGGGGCACATACTGTGATGAGTGAAAATGAAACAATCTCATGCTTTTATTAACGAGTACTAATTCAGTAGAAATGTACCAACTCGCTGTTCAACTTACCTTCATCTAACCCTTTAAATCGTAGATGACCTCAACGAGGAATCGGAACGGGATCGCGCATTGATATTCTTAATGCAAGAGTTGTGAACTATCAAGCACTGTGTGGTGTCAAGGTGTGATCCCCTTAATAGAGCTTAGTAATACCCGATGCAATTCCAATTGACGCTTTTAAGAGTCACATTCGAGCAGTTAATTCAAATCGTAGAATGTTTGTCTAATAAGCCAAAGAAATTTTTGTTTTTTAAAAAAATTATCGCTTTATCGTTATCGCAGGAAAATTTAAAGCGATAACGATAAACGATAAATTTTGCGATTCTTTGCGATAAACGATAAGCGATAAATTTTCGGCCAGTCCGATATTATCGCTTTATCGCTTTATCGCTTCATTTATCGGAACGCCCACCACTGGTAAATTGCAATGATGACGGCTAAGAAGCCAAAAACGTTTACAGTTCCGACTGGAAAACTTTACAAGTGCTTGTAGCTCCGGCAATGATTCAAATCAAAACGTTCTCTCATCTCTTGTATTTCAAACATAAAAAATGAAAAAAACAATGACATATCCAAAAAAACTTTAAACAAGATTGTGACAGCTACTTGATTAAAGCTCAGACGCCATGGCATAAGTAAACATAGCATCAATACGAAAGGAAATGCGTATCACTTATGCAGTTGTTTGCAAAATTTCAATTTTCGTTGGTGTCTTAGCCGAAATTCAACTGCTCTTGCAACAGGTAATCGAATATCCATTCGTCACGCCCGTTTCCGAAACTTTTGGTAGATTTCTCTTTCATACTTTTCTTTTTCTAGCACGCCTCTTGAAAGGCGCATTTTGTAGAGAATCAAAGCAATCAAAACTCCATACGAATGTAGTACAACTTAATTGTCAAGCATTCCCACCTAAAATTATTTCTTATTTTGGAATATTGATTACTTGCGTTGAGTCCTGTTTCTTCATGATTGACGAAGGAATCAGTGACTTGCAATTGTAGATGGATCTTCTGATCAAGTGTCACGCGGATTTTTAGAAAGCACCGGTTTTGAAATTCATGGTTGTTAAAAATTGAAGGGCCCCTTCACGAGCTGAATAGGCTCCTTCACAATCCAAAAGGGTTCCCACACAATGTCAAGAGGGCCCCTCACGATCTCAAAAGGTCACCTTCACAATCAAAAAGAAATACCTCACGATGTGAAAAGGGTCCCTCTCGATCTCAAGAGGGCCCCTCTCGATCTCAGAATGGCCTTTTCACCATCTTAAAGGACCCCTCACGATCTCAAGAGCGCCCCTCTCGATCTCAGAATGGCCTTTTCACCATCTTAAAGGACCCCTCACGATCTCAAGAGCGCCCCTCTCGATCTCAAAATGGCCCTTCACAATCCTAAAGGGCCCTTCACAATCCTAAAGGGCCCCTCACAATCCGAAAGAGTCCCCTCTCGATCTCAAAAGTAGGGTTAAAACGATATCGATACCGATACGATAATATCGATATTATCGGTATTTTTCCGATACCAATAATATCGATATTTCTAAAAATAATACCGATAGAAATATCGATAAAAATATCGATAATAATATCGATACAAATATCGATAATAATGTCGATACAATTATCGATAATAATATCGATAACAATATCGATAATGATATCGATAACAATTTCGATGATAATATCGATAATGATATCGATAATGATATCGATAACAATATCGATAATTATATCGATAACAATAACGATATGAATGTCAATACCATCACCGATGATGACATCGGTATTATTTCTAACAATGCTATCGATCTTGATAAATCTTGAAATTGGTGTCAAATGACTTATATCAGAGTTGACTTATATCATTCATAATTGCATTTGTGATAGCTAATAAAATCTATAACTTCACATGATGTTTAATCATTACAAGACTTACCATTTGCCTTCAGTTTCTTCATACTTACCGATCATACTTTCAGTTAGACTAATCAAATTTATCATTTTCGACATTAGAACTTGGCTGATGTCTGATAGAAAATTGTATACGAACGTCATCGATATAGGTGTATTGTACATGTTGATTTTGCATAGACTAAATGATAAATATACGGATATAGCTATCATAATTAATATCTTGATGCCAATATTCAGATCGATACTCACAATTTTTTGATCTTTAATCGATTTACAGATAGTGAATAGATAGCGTTATATTGCATCGATATTATCATCGAGATCATTGAATATTATTGTCAATATTGATACCGTCATAAATGTCGATATTAATATCAATAGAAATATCGATATTAATATCGATAGAAATATCGATAAAAATATCAATAGAAATATCGATATTAATATCAATAGAAATATCGATATTAGTATCGATATTAGTGTCGATATTAATATCGATATAAATATCGATATTAATATCGATAGTATCGATAAAGAATTTTGAAATATCGATAATATCGATAATAAAAATTTCACTATCGTTTTAACCCTACTCAAAAGGCCCCCTCACGATGTCAAAAGGACCCTTCACAATCTAAAAGGGCCTCACAACGATCTTAAGAGGGTCCATCATAATTTTTAAGGGCCTCTCACCATTTCGAAAGGGTCCCTAAAGTGCTTCAGACAGCAAGTTACAGTAGAACCTCCATATTACGGACACCGTCGGGACTGCGCCTTAGTGTCCGCATTTTAGAGGTGTCCACAATATGGAGTTACCGGTGATGATACGAACATTATTCGGGACTGAGCTTAACTGTCCGTAATACGGAGGTGTCCGCTGTATAGATAGAATGTCCGCAATAGGAAGTTCCACTGTATTTGTTCCTTGGTGGAACATTTTCACACTATCTAGCTTAGTCTAAAAAAAGCCGGAAATCCGGTTAAAACCGGAAGAGTGGCAGCCCTGGTTTATTGTTTTGTTTGGACGTTTTTGTTACAATTGATTCACTATAATGGCAACAGGCTTGAAGTTCAGGGTTCATGCAATTTCTGATAGTGGAGACACGGAAAACGATTTTCAAGTCAAATGAAAGGAACACAATCAGCAGTCGAATTCTTTGGTAACATTTGGGAATCAATCTCTAAATGAATTGATTTTCTAATGAATCCAAATAATTTTCAACAAGTAAAATTGCCTTCACGTCATAAATTCCAATAAGATAATACAAAAAAGTTCTCTGAAAATCCGCCAATTTCAACATAATTGTATGATATAATTTCGTTCAAATTCAAGAAAGTGGCAAATCAACGAGAGATCTGGAGACAACGCTTTTTATTGGTAGAATGTGAACTGTTATGATTACAGAATTAGCAGACACGTATCAATGGCACAAGGTGCATTTCCTGCAAGTTTTAAGTGAAGATAACGTTTTTACTTGAGTATAACTATTAAGTTCTCGTTCATTCCCTCTAGTATTTTCATAATACGGACAATGTACATCTCAATTTCATGAAAATATGGGAAATATATGATTCTTCGTGGATATATAGGATGTTTATAGGATTCCTATATTTTTATAGGAAATATGAGATCAGTAGAGGGCCCGACTAGCAATTCCCAGTTTTCAGTCTATCGCACCTTTCCTTCTTATGTGTTAAATCTCCTTATGAGTTTATATGACCATTAGAATTATTTCAAGTAGTTTAAGTAATGTATTGAAGTAATATACAACCATAGACCAGGAGTACAGAAAAGATTCTGAATTAAAAATACAAATTCTCTGAATCTCTAAGAGACCACTTAACAACAGCTGATATTTCGAATGGTATCGATTAATTGAATTATTCAAACAAACATCAGCTGAACATGAATATAAAAATATGTTTGTGAGCAGGTCACAACATTTCCCCCTCTAAAACAAAAGATTCATTCTGCATACTACACATAGAATATATGCATAGAATAAGTAAGTAGCCTAATCACAGAACTAGTATTACATTAAGCATGCATTAAACTCTTTCATCAGGAAATTGTAGGAAATTGTATCAAATGCAAAGGAATGCATATTATGTAATGTAATCACGTAAATACGCAGGAGATCATCTGTTACGACCAGGCCTTGTATGCGCAGGAACAGTAACATGTGATTCTGGCACTGGCTCAGGAGAAAGTGTGAAATCACTGGACACTGTTTGAGGAACAGGATTCAAATCTTCAGGTTGAGTAGTATCAGGTTCAACTGTGATCACGGAATAGTCATCGTCACTGGCACGAACTTTTCTCAAAATATTGCGGGAGTTCACGCAAAAACCATTGTCTAACCGAAATGTGTATGGTCCGACTTGACTGATGATCTTCCTCTGGCTTTTCCCTTTCTTCGTAAGAATACTGTCGCCAATTTCATAGCGTGCTGATAACGACGGCTTTCGTCGACTGTCGATGTAGTCGGCAGCTTTCTTGCTTCGATCTTCGATGCGTTGTCCAACGTCAGTCTTTATGTCATCGTCGAGAGAAAACATCGCAAGGCTGGATTTCACATTGAACTTAAAGACAAGTTCGCAAGGTGCAACACCAGTCGTTGAATGTTTTGTTGTGTTATAATTCAACACGTAGGAATCCATTATTTCTTGTAAATCTGAAACACTACGCACATTCGAAACCTCCAAGATCTTAGAAATATTCTTGTTTATCCGTTCAACCACGCCATTACTTTGTGGATTGTAAATGGAAGAGCGGCGGTGAATAATAATACCTTTACGGCGCAAGAAGGAAACGAAGTCGTGTGAGATAAATTGAGGTCCATTGTCTGAAGTTATGATGGTAGAATGTCCGAACACGGAAAACGCACAATTGAGAAACTCAATTATTCTCGCAGATGTTGCAGAAGTGACAACTCGCACCATAATCAACTTCGAATAGCAATCGACCAAAACAATTATATAGCAGGCTTGATTGGAAGAGTTGAAAACCGGTCCTTTGATATCAACGGCTAACTGATGCCAAGGCTTGTTCACATAGTTGGGAATTTGGCAGGGAGATTCTCGGGATGCTTCATGGCAGCAAGGACAGTCTTTAATCAGAGATTCGACAGAAAAATTCAAGTTCGGCCACCAGTAGAATTCTCGTATGCGGGATTTACATTTGGACATCCCCATATGGCCTTCATGGGCGAAAGTTACAACTTTGGTCTGTAAATTGGCTGGAACGACGAACTTGTCATTGCGACACACGATTCCGTCAATTACCGTAAGTTCCTGACGAACGTTCCAAAAATCTTTACAGAAGTCAGGTAAAGAAGAGATCTTACAGGGCCATCCATTAGTTATAAGCTGTATCACTTCTTGAAGTACTCCATCATCAGATGTTTCCTTAACAAGATCGCTAAGTGTCACCGGAAGCAATTCATCGGAACTTAATGACACGGCGAACAGCTCTTTCCCTGAGTCTCGGTCTTGGTGAGGTACTCGTGACAGCGCGTCTGCGACTGAATTCTGCTTGCCCGGAATGTACTGTACGTCAAAACTGTACTGCAGCAGTTTTGTTGCCCAACGGATTACGCGGCATGGTGCACTACCTCCTTCCACTCCATTCATGAGAAGTTGCTTCAGGCACTGATGGTCAGTGCGTACTGTGAAGTGCCGGCCATACAGAAATTGGTGTAGTCGCTCGATTCCCCACAGCACAGCCAAAAACTCCTTCTCTGAGACAGAGTACTTTCTTTCCATGTCAGAAAGTTTCCTGCTCAAGAAGTACACAGGGCGTTCTTCACCTGATTCGTCTTTTTGGGAGAGGATTGCCGAAACACCATATCCAGAAGCATCTGTTGTGAGCACTGTAGTCGTGTTGAGGTCAGGATTGAAAAAGGCAAGTGGCACGAAATTCGCAAGCGACGCTTTCAATGATTCAAAGTCCATCTGCTGCTTCTCAGACCATCTGAACTGGGCATTGTCTTTCAAGAGTTCATACAGTGAAGCAGAGTGGAGGGTCGCGTTAGGAATGAAATTACGGTAAAAATTCGCCAAACCGAGGAACGATCTCAATGATTGCTTGTCATGTGGCACTGGTGCATTGATGATGGCGTCCAAAGTAGAAGGTAGAGGCGAAACACCGTCGGAACCAATCATCCTACCCAGAAACTGTACTGACGTCTGTTGGTATATGCACTTTTTCTCGTTAAGAGTCATGCCATGTGAAGCAAGTTGCTCAAGCGTCATGCGCAGGCAATGGTCATGCTCTTGCACTGCTTTACCGAAGACCAGGATATCGTCCAAGTAACACACAGTGTTCAAACAATCGCGGAGAATATTGAAAATTACCTTCATGTAGGCGCTTGGCGCGTTTGCAAGTCCGAACGGCAGCCGCTTGTACCTGAACAGTCCAACGTGCGACGTAAAAGCAGTGAGGTCGCGTGATTCTTCTCGAATCTCGAGCTGATGATAAGCCGAACGTAAGTCCAACTTAGAGAAGTACTTAGTTCCAGCAAGGTTCGAAAAAATCTCATCAACTGTCGGAAGAGGGTGTTGATCCACCACTATGTGTTGATTGATCTTTTTGTAATCAACACACAAACGGATCTCACCTTCGGACTTCGGGACCACTACAACCGGAGAAACGTATGGAGATGAATCAATCTCCTCGATTATGTCATTAATCAACAACTTCTTAATTTCAGATTCGACTGAGCTTTGCAAGGCGAACGGAATTCTTCGTTGTCTTTGAATCAGCGTTGTCGGAGCGTCAGGTTTCAGTTTGATGAAGAAATCATACCCAATGAGTTTAGGTAATGCAGGTAGGCCTGCTTCAATTTTGCTAGACGTTGATTGGCTATTCTCACTTGACTCTTGATTCGGAGTGTGCGGAACTGCAGCGTACGAAATCATACTGGCATCGTTAATTGTTGAGATGCGAGTGCTAGTCGGAGTATTTGTAGCTCTGTCAAAAGATCGACCAATCGAATAAGTGTGCAAAGTACCGGTTCGCTTATATCTACGTCCGGTAATGGTAAGCTCAAGTTCAGCAATGGCATCCACACCTAGGATTGAACCATCACAGTCAATAATCAGAAAGTCAATTTGAGCACTACGGCCATTGAATGCACAGGTAATGTCAGGTAAAACTCCTATCACATGAATATCAGTTTGATCATAATTTTTCAATCTTGCATTTTCGAAAGTACTCAACGGTCTGTGAAAATACCGTACATAGTAGCTGTAGGGCAGTATAGATACATCTGAACCCGTATCCAATAGAAATGAAAGTGCAAAGTTTTGTTGATCAGAGCTGATATCAACCATAATGAACGGTTTGCTGACAGGGTGAGTACCAACGGAATACTGTAAGTGATTCATATTCACTGTGAAAGTCCTTTGGGTACTGTTACATGTGCTGACTTGTCTATCATTGTAATTTGAATTGCTTCGCTTACTTGCATTGTTTAAACTATTGCACATCGAAGAATAGTGACCAACTTTTCTACATGAATTACATGCTGCATTTCTTGCAGGACATTTGCTATCTGACGCTATGTGACTACTTGAACCACATCGGTAGCATTTACGCGCACTTGCGTTAGAATTGGAAGGTTTAGAATTTGAGCTAACCTTTGCATTTTGAGAATTGAAATTCTTTTTCTTAGTTTGAGAAATAGCTGCGGTACATAATGAATTCTTACTTGAATTTAGAGAATTACATAACTTTACACATTCACTGAGCGTTTTTGGTCTACGGATACGTAGTTCTGAACTGACAGACTTAGGAACTGTTGCTAGAAATTTTGCAATTAGAATCTCCTCTTTCGGATTTGTTGAATTGAAATTCTCGTACAACATTTGCAATTTTGATGCGTAATCATCAAATGAACCACTGAACGTAATATTGAAGAAGTCCAAACGGTTCAAAAATTTGTCCTGAGACGAATAGCGTTCCTGCATGAATTCAATAATATCATCATATACAAGATCACCAGGAAAAGCGCTAATAACCGCTTGAAAAATACTTAAGTCCAGATTTGTCATAAGAAAGTCAACTTTTGATGTGTCTTCAATTTTAGCCATACGTGTAAGCATTTCAAACTTACGCAACCAAATACGAAAGTCGCATTGCTTGCAGAAAGGTTCAATTCTTTGTTGAACTGGAGCAGACATTATCAAATAGTTTTTAGAAAGTATTCTTAGAAAATCTGAAGTAAAATTATTGACAAATGTTATACTTATCCGTATTGTATTTCTGACAAAAACCTCAGAGGTGTACTGTTGTAGGTTCGTTTTTACCTCGTCGCCATGTTAAATCTCCTTATGAGTTTATATGACCATTAGAATTATTTCAAGTAGTTTAAGTAATGTATTGAAGTAATATACAACCATAGACCAGGAGTACAGAAAAGATTCTGAATTAAAAATACAAATTCTCTGAATCTCTAAGAGACCACTTAACAACAGCTGATATTTCGAATGGTATCGATTAATTGAATTATTCAAACAAACATCAGCTGAACATGAATATAAAAATATGTTTGTGAGCAGGTCACAACATGATGCAAGCTAGGGTAGAGCTAGCATCTGTTCATCAGTTTAGCTAAATTTGATATGTCTCTATTCTCACATTCATTTTGCAATTTTTGTTCGTGTTTATGAGAGCAGTTACTTTCAAGCTTTTTATATTTTTATACCCGTAGCTAATTATGTTGATCATAGCAATTAAATGTGTTGACCTTGGACTTAAAACATTTTCTATTCTACGAGTATAACGGAACGAATTTGCACGCATACTCAAAATTGATGACCCATTATCATTAACTGATGTCACAATAAAGTCATTAGTTCAAAATGCATGTGCAAAAATGGTGAAGCTAATTGGAAAATAATATTAGAAACATCTAACATGGAAACTTTTCAAAGAAATCAATTTCTGATCAACGCAGTTGAACATAACACAGCCACTTGGTACAAAATGTTGAAATGACGTTTTTTTATCAACATACATTAAGATCATCATTATCATGCAGGCAGAGCTGAAAGCGGGCCCGAGCCGGACTTTGTTATGAAATATCTAGCACCCGGGGCGAGATCTGTCATGTCTGAATTTAAAAGGACTTTCCTCACTTGATCGCTTAAATCTCTGCATCAATTCATTTGATGGCTTATCGACATGATTCTAAAGCAGTAAAAAGTCATAAAGAGCCTGCGCTCGCGTGAGCAGCGATGCAATAGTCGATCCACAAATAATTCACACTACACAACCAGCTGCTTATTTTCTTCCTATTCTCAATAAACTGATAGTAGTGATAAACTTTCTATGACAGTTCACCAAACCTTGCCAGATTGACTGGCTGACGTCACTCAACATATTTTCTAAGTAACCGACCGATTCATGGACGGCTCGGGTATTCCTATTGTTCTCACAAAGATGACACATCTCCACTATCCATTCACTCTTAATAAATTGTCGAGTGAAGGATCCTCGTTCGAATTTGCATAACATTTTCAACTTTTGTTAACTATCGTCGTGACGTGACTTGTGCTCTTATCTTAGACTGATTATTTAGGTGAAACATTATGGATCTTGTATCTTTATAATTATTTCGTTTCCACAGTATAAATCATTTGATAGAGTGACCACATATGGTGCGTTCAAAACATCATCAATCCTTACATGTATAAGCCATGGATGGAATGAATATCACAGTGAAAAATAGTCCTATTCTACAAAATTAATCGAGTATGAATATAATTCAGACGCAAATCGCGAAATATACAGTTTATATATACAAGTCCGAAATCTGACAACAAAGGTCTGTCGTAATTGATTGAATATCGAAAGAGAATGACAGCTATTAAGTCAATACAAGACACCAACACCCTTGATTCCCCGACCGCACTCGCCTGACCTAGGAATCGAACCGAAGTCCGCGGTGGAGACGAGCTCGCACCTTCTTCACTAGGCCACGCTGACGGTTCAAAAGGAATGCGAGTGAAGGCAGAAGTCATCTCTAAGTGATATCTCGTCATCTCTAAGGTGCGAGCTCGTCTCCACCGCGGACTTCGGTTCGATTCCTAGGTCAGGTGAGTGCGGTCGGGGAATCAAGGGTGTTGGTGTCTTGTATTGACTTAATAGCTGTCATTCTCTTTCGATATTCAATCAATTACGACAGACCTTTGTTGTCAATCTACACTGTGACGTAGTCGTATGACATGCTGATATGCTGTCTCGCTACAATATGAACGCTGTTAGCGTTCTGTCAATAATAATAGGACAATATGCTGTCGATATCACTTAGAGATGACTTCTGCCTTCACTCGCATTCCTTTTGAACCGTCAGCGTGGCCTAGTGAAGAAGGTGCGAGCTCGTCTCCACCGCGGACTTCGGTTCGATTCCTAGGTCAGGCGAGTGCGGTCGGGGAATCAAGGGTGTTGGTGTCTTGTATTGACTTAATAGCTGTCATTCTCTTTCGATATTCAAGTCCGAAATCTACATGTATCTATGAAGTCTAGTGTATTGAAATGTAGTAGAATAGTTTAGTGAATGACAAGTAATCCATTCATAGTACTTTAAATACAGCGCTGAATATGAACCTAAGTTGTGACAGTGCATATTTCAAGATTTTCTACAATCTGCTGCAGATGATTATGATTTCATTTCAGCTATAACTGCAGGCCAACCTTTGCATTGAGGTGAATCATACTACTCATAGGGTATATAGTTACATAATTTTGGTAATGAAGAATGCAGCAGATTTCATGATGAAATGAAAAATAACTTTCTTCCACCGATTTGTATTACAATAGTAAAATCAAAATCAAATACTCAATATTTCGCTGTAGGCTTTCTCAAGAGTCAAGAGTATAAGACTGTTGTAATACAAATCGTTCGAAGGAAGACGTACGTAGACGTACTCATTCATGTTATCCCGTACGACTATGTGAGGCATATCAACGTTTTACGCACTTACAAAATCGACCTTATAAAAATCGGGAACTGTACTTGAGAGTGTATCCCTTTGTTTGACCCAAACACTTAAAAATGAAACCTTGAGCTTCTTGGCACTGAAATCTTATGTCAATATGTGCCCTGATCCAACATTTTTGCCCCCGTGCCCAAAATTCGTTCCGGCATCCCTGCGCGTGAGTTTACAAATTATGTTTTCGCGCGCCGTCAAATCAAGTGACTAGGATCTCTCATTCATCTAAGAAAGTTATGCAAGATACGGTTGGCACAATCCAGCACATCATCATGGATCTGAAGGGAGCAGACATTTGCATCTAAAAGACAATTGATGGACAGAGAACATGTTTTGTCGACTAGTTTGCACATGAGAGAAAGATTTTCGTCCATTGACAGGTCAATGCGCCCAAATTCTATGTGAGGAATTTCATACCTTTATCTCAATTAATGCATCTCTTGAATAGATTAGGTAATTGAGGATTAAGTCTGGTCGAGCAGCTAGATGTTGCTTTGCGACTCTATACGCTGTAAATATGTCTTTTTGATTGAATATGTCAAGTATGTCACGTTGAGATGATGTAAACAACAACAGATTAGCATGTGACATTTCTATAGAATTTTTTTATCAAAGAAGTCGATTAAACATATTAACCTTCGTCCGAGTTGCCACGGAATATACCCACTTCAGACCACCAATGCAGAAGGCGAGAGGGACTTCTCGAAGGTCGGTTTGATTTGTACGTTTAGAATGCGGGTATAGAAAAAGATATCGTCGCTCACATTGCTGAGATTGAAAAGCTAAACTTTTGACTTTATGACTTCTTTTCTTCAAATTCATGTATTCAATGTTTTCGTTTTACCTTCTATCTCACAATGATTTGACACGACAATAACGAAAAATTTAACTTCATTAACAAATGACTGCTTTAGTCTTCCCTTTTCAAGGCAAATACATGCACATGTACCATGCTGGCCAATAAATTAGAATAATACTCTTTGAAACACTGATCTTTAATTCTTTTTGAAACATTGATTTCAACAAATAATTAGTCAATGATGCCGATAACTATATGTTACGTACTCACAATTGAATCACCATAATATGATATAACACTGACCTTTGAGCCGTTTTCCAAATCAGTACTTTGTTTGCCCCCCTTTTGCAGCCAAAACTGCTGCCAGCCTACTAGGCATCGAGTCAATGAGACTTTTGAGGAATTCAGTCGTAATGTCGGTACACCACACAGATCTGATCTTTCTCCTTAGATCAGGAAGAGATGTTGGTTTTTCAGCTCGGAGACCTTCTTCTTCACAACGGCCCAACAATTTTCGATTGGTTTGAGGTCCGGAGAACTGCCTGGCCAATTTCTCAAAACTTGAATGCCACTTTGTTCAAACCAGGCCATGGTCGATTTAGCTTTGTGTGCCGGCGCACCATCATGCTGAAAGATGTCACATTGAAGTATCTTCATCCATTGAGGAACTTTCTCCTGTAGTATCTCCTTGTAGACGGATGCATTTATCGTTGAATTATCTGGGAGAAACCACAAGCCACCTCTTCCAAGTCCCGAAATGCAACCCTAAATCATTTGAGAAGGAGACTGCTTCACTCGTGACACGGTGTATCTGGGGTTATATCGCTCCCATATTCTCTTCGGACCTTACTCGCAAAGCTGTAAAACTGTTTGATGAGACTTTCATCAGAAAACAACACTTTTCGCCATTGGTCAGGAGTCCAGTTGATGTATCGCTTTGCAAAAGTCAGTCTATCAGTAATGTTCTTTTTTGATAATCTCGGGTAGTCGCTGGATGACAAGAACGAAGTCCCATATCACATTGCAGCCTTCAACGAATAGTTCTGTTGCTCACAATCACTGATTCAGGAAGTTGGGAAATAATGAAAGAAGAAGATGCTGTTGGATTGACTTGGACAATTCTTCTCATTAGTTTGTCAGAACGCCTTTTAAGCCCGGTTCACATAACCGCTATTAGCGAGCGAACAGCGCTAGTAGCATTAACGCAAACAACAATGTGTGGCCGCACTTAGCTTTCAGCGATCGATCATCGCTATTATCGATTTCAACCACTTTTATAGCATTCACGTAAAAGCAAAGAGCTAGTGGCGATGATGTATGCTGCAAAGAAGCTACGAATTGCTGTGGCGGTTCCTCTTCTCGTACGCAAGCGGAAGAAAAGAAGACGATGGTGGATTAGACCAGCTCTTCAACGCCGCAACGATTTTGGAGAATACGTTGGCCTTCTTCCTCATTTGCGTGATAGAGATACAGAAATATATTTCAAGTATATGCGCATGACTCCGGCACAGTTTGATGATCTTCATTCAAAAGTACGACATCGACTTTCGACGATATCATCAAGAAGACCATCTGTTCCAACTGATGAAAAATTAATGATAACATTGTGCTACCTTGCGTCTGGTTGTCAGCAAGTGGATTTATCGCTACGTTTTGGAAGAGGAAGGTCTACGATATCTGGAATAGTTTATGCCACTGCCACTGCTATTTATGAAGAGCTGATGCCAACTTATTTAAAGTTTCCTGACACGCAAGACGAATGGTTAACCATAATCAAAGGATTTTGGGAGAAATGGCGGTTTCCCAATTGCATTGGAGCGATCGACGGAAAGCAGTTCTCTATCCAATGCCCCAAGAGAAGTGGTTCTTTATTCTACAATTACAAGCATCGCTTCAGCACATTGGTAATGGCAATATGTGATAGTGAATACAAGTTCACATACTTGGAAGTTGGAAGTTACGGCAGAGAAGGCGATGCCGGAGTTTTTTCTCGTTCTCGATTGTTTGACGGTTTGGAACATCAACGATTCAATATACCTGAAAGCAAGTTTGTAAATGGTACGGACTTTCACTCACCTTTCGTGTTTTTGGGAGATGAAGCATTTCCAATGAAATCATATTTGATGCGCCCTTTTCCTGGAAGAGGTGGAAGTGTTCCGTTGGATTATGTCACGCGAGTGTACAATTATAGACTTTCACGTGCTAGGAGGACTATTGAGAATGCCTTCGGTATCCTATCGGCAAGATGGCGTCTTTTTCTAAGACCAGTCATTGCCGAGACTAACCACGTGGAAACTTTTATTCGTGCTGCATTCGTTCTGCATAATTACTTGCGCACGGCAGATCCAACTATTGAAGAAGATATTGCAAAGCGCTACGCTCCTTCTTCGATGTTTGATCAAGAGGAGACGAATGGAAATGTGCGTGAGGGTCACTGGAGACGCGAATTGACTGAATCTTCAGGAATCGTCCGAGCAAGGCGGCTTGGTGGCAACAGAAGCAGTGGGGAAGTGCGGCAACAACAAATGGCACTTGCAAACTTCTTTGTCAGTCCACAAGGTGCAGTATCTTGGCAATCAAGTATTGTGTCTGGTGATTAATATTGTATTTCTTATGATTTCGTGTGTGCGTGGCGAAAGAGACTGATCACGTTGTATTAAACTTTCGAAATTTAATGAGACTACATCTGAATATAATTAGTCTTACTAGTAATGCCTTCTTTGGTTTTGGGGATACTTTTCATTCATAAAATGATGCTGTCTCATCAAACCATTAAAGAGAGAGTAGTTATCAATTTACGAGTAATATTATCATAATCATTATTTGTCCTGTATTACCACTTTAACCCTCATTAGTCCACCAAATGAAAAAGCCTATTTGCCCAGTTAACTGTAGTCCAAGCATCTTTTCATTGTTTTTTAATTATTTTCTTAATTATTAAATTATGCCACGCCAGTGTTTGATAATTAACTACAAAATGTAGTCTGCTTGGCAAATTAAAATGATTTTGAATTTGTTTGAATTATCCAAACCAAATGGAAATTCTCACTATGACCAATTACGCCCTGAGTATATTGGTCATAGCATCTTATTGCCATACGAGTCATGCATTACAAATCATCTTTATCTTAAAAACGAAAAAACTACTAATGTAGTCTGGTGAGTGCTAATACGCAGTCAATACATTAAAATATTCCAATGCGAGAAACCAAAATCTAATAAAAAATAATACTTCGAGGAAAACTTTTTTATTCCGTATATTTTTACAAAGTAGTCATTCGTTATCCGCTACATAGTTATCCGTTATCAAGAATAGTGGTTGAATCACAAAGAAGAATACAACTGTCCCATAAATGATTCTGTAGATGGATGGCCATCATCACGAGATCCATCTGGATATTGACTTTCCATGTAAGAATTTCTTTGTAGCTTATATAGTTCGAACCTTAAGTGTGCCATAGCATAGTCCTTCTCACGTTGTGAATTCATTCTTCGAACACCATCCCCGATGGCTTTGCCAAAAGCGGCATATTCGTCGTATTGGTTTTCGGTTTCAGTCAACTGCTCGACAAGTGTTTCAAGAAGGACAGTATCTGAAGACTTTCCACGTTTCCTAGTGTTTGTAGTTTTAATTTTCGGTGTTTGTATCGCATCTGTCTTGCAAGGTGATTCGTTATTTACCCCAGGTGAGTTTCCATCGAAATTAAAAGTTTGTTCGTTGGAATAAGGGATGTTCTCACCAAATGCGACTCTTCCTGTGGCATAATTTCGTTTGATGGAATATTTGACATTGTCTCCTTCGGCTCGTTTGGTTCATCAAGAAATGTCATTCTTGAATACACATCTAATCGCGCTTTAGTTGGTTTCACTGCGTTACCACTTGGTTGCTTTCTACTGTTCTTATATAAAAAATAGTCTCTTTTAAGACTGCGAAATCGTCTGATGCACCACTCGACCGTTTGCCCAACTTCTTCCGCAACACATGCCCATGCCAATTGTTTGCTTTGGATGTCCTTGAATCTCCGACTCGCAATTTCATAAAGTATCTTCCTTTCGCTCACCTTGTCAATCAATAATTCATCCATCGCACTTTCCATTTCAAATGACAAATTCAGCTGTGTGCGTTTTACAAAATAGAACACTGCTCTAAAGTTATTGGCGGCCGCTAATAGCGACGATATTGATCGCATCTAGCTTTGAGTGTCAACGCACGTTGTTCGTATCGGCCACACCGAGCTGTGCGCGCCCGCTAGTAGCAGAGGCTAGTAGCGACGTGAGTCAACGCACATTGCTAATAGCGGTTATGTGAACCGGACTTTACGTACAGCGAGGTCTTCCTGGAGATTTGCCCCATTCGCAAGAACCGCTTGAATCATATCTAGCCAAGCACTTTTGTACTGATGACTGAGAAACTCCAGTGTATCGTGAAATTTCAATTTGAGTAACACCTTCATCTCTCATCTTCACCATGCACGAGACTACATCAGCAGACACGCGTTTCGTTCTCCCCATGATGCACAAATGAATGTCATATACGAAGACTATGAACGCAATCGCCCGTTTAAATATTCAAATCAGATATCTATGTTATCCCATTCAAATGAATCATAGCACTCTATTCGGCAAACAACAATAGATGAATGAATAACTGGGCTCATAGCATGTCTTATTTCTAGTTGAGAGAAAAAATCCAACTGCATCCAAATTTCATCAACAGATTATACCATTATTTTAATATATTGGTCAGCATGGTATAATGTATATTGATTTAAGTGATTTTCCATAGGAAGCATCTCTTGCCTGAGGTATGATATACATCACCAAGCATAAAGGATGTATTCATCTTGAATGCAACATTGCGGACTTAAAGTGTAAAACACCTTTGTCAAGGAGAGAATTCTACAAAAGGACAAGTGAAGTTGTTATTTTACTGCTCTGATGTTTATTTCTTGACACTTCTTTTACTTGGCAATCACTACTTTTACATCGAAAATTTGCAAAATGATTTATTTAATTATTGTATCTTTAACTTCATCTTGATTTCGCATTTCATTATTCAATTTGAACTGTTTTGAATGTTTTCAAAAACCTTGTTTCTCACTCATATTTGAGGAGCCTCGGGTAATTTATCCCAATCCCAAGATTAAAACCAATGTAAAATCCTCAGATGCTTAAGACGCCCCTATTAGATGCATCAAATCAGTTACGTACGTGTATTTTCCGCTTCAATCCAATATCGATATTCAATACATAATATATTTCAATATTCACTAGGCCAAAACAAACACTGGTGGATTGTCTTTATTGGCAGCAGTACGAGGCTGCATCTTCAATTTTGCATATTAGGATGGCTTCAGTATATATATCTAGTAAAGAATATGTACTTGTACTTGTTTCTTGTAAGAAGATTTCGATATTTAACAGAATCTGTTAGGGATTTGCGAGTGATAAAAAAATCGTCTTCACACTTCTGATATCATTATGCGAAACGATTCGACTCGAATGTGATGAAGCACAGCACACTTTCTCCTGAAGAATGCGTGAAATAAATTTTGCAGGATTCACACAATGCATTCGATTATTTTTTTCCAAATATTTTGCAATTAGTGGGAGCATCATAATTTTTTACAATGAGTGAAAAATGAGCATAAGCATCACCGGAATAGATTAACTGGCAAAGGTAATGCAGAGGCATAGTTAGGAGAAAGATATAAAAGTTTGAGTCGTGCTGAAGATTCCTTGTTGAACATCAGCTATTGTAGACGCTACATATAGTCAGTTTGTGCCTTTCTGAGACGCACTAAAAAGTCCTCATGGATATCTTTCTCTTCTGTACCAGGCAAACTTGCAATCTTTCATAAGGTGCTAAGGTGTGTAGTTTGTTTAGTACTCATAAACATAACTTACTTGTTCACAATTTCATACATATTTCATGATGGGTAGCGAATGTTTCATTTTAAAAGAAATTTCATCGAAATTATTGATTTATGCTCGATCACATTATAAGCGTTTCTGAAGTTAGCTTACCCAGGTCGACTTGTACTTCAAACATAACTCCCAGCCTACCAATGTAATCGGGCTTTTCAGCTCATGGAGTACTATTTTGGCAGCATCAGCGTCGTATGTGAAATTGAATTCACCATGTGGCAGACAATTTCCAGTGCCTGTAAAGAAATTCGACATTGATTTGCATGACGAGAAAGCTTTCAAAATATGACAAAAAAGTTTAACGTCACTACTCCCCTATACTGGGGGCTTCGACGGTACTTTTCTGGAGCGTTGTAGTACTTTTAGACCGGATTCCCTTCCTGTCGACTTCCAATGACACTTTAGGGGCTTGACGTCTGGACAGACAGATCGCTAGGCACTTAACTACTGTGCCACGGAGACAAAAAATTATGCTGATTGAAAGATGTCATAAAGCTCAAATATCCCCCTCAACCATTCATGTACAAATCGAGGCATTCTAATTAGAATTACAATTAAATACATGTAAGACACCATGTATTTATCAAATCGGCTACTGCAAAAGTTAGGCGAAAGGAAAATCCCGAAAAATATTAGCAATAAAAATTGGCATTGTGGATTGAAGTGATCTGTTAAAAGTTACTCGTTATTTGTCTATACCAGGTATTATGTCGATTTGACTGCATGTACGTGTGAAAGTATCTCCAATACTATCAATGTTAGTCATCTGTTTGTAAGTAACAAATGCTACATCTGGAGCATTCATTTATCGCATTTATAATCAAGAGCTGAAGAGCCTTATCTAGACCACGAATTTTAGTACTACAGACATTCACATTGCTCAGTTTACACACATGCTGCTTACAATGCTGCTTCTCTAAATAGCTTTCACCGATAGATTATTCATGCGAATATTTTGTACCGGTGCATTATGATGATGGCGTAAGCAGCGCTGCCGCTGCGAGAATTGTGAATAACATGGAATACACAGAAGACATCACACTAACAGCAACCGGAAAAAATGATGCTCCTTTGGCGTGTATACAAGGAGTGCAAATATGAATGAAACAAGGGTACATAGGGCAAGGAGTGCAAAGGGACTGACAATGAATTCAAAAGGAAAAAGAATTTTTTTCCACGACCGTTTAATTGAATTGAACTTTAATTGGAACACTTCAGACGCCATATTCATTTTGAGGCAAATTCAAGAGAAGCATATGGCCAAAGATAAAAATCTCTCCATTGCATTCGTGGATCTGGAGAAAGCCCTCGATCGAATACCAAGAGAAGTGGTTCACTGGTCTCTTCGAAGCGTTGGAGACTTGGAGTGGCTGGTAGCGGCCGTGATGTCACTTTACATACACGTTCACACATTTGCTAGAACACGAGTTGGCGACACTGACAGCTTCTCCGGGGCGTGTGCGACCCTGGATCCATAAACGATGTAGTGGCGTGAAAGGAACTTTAATGCAGCTGCGTCTCATTTTTATGTGTCCAAGGTGTTCAGGACGGCCTCAGGTAGATCCTCCGAGTGAGTTTGATGAGTTATGTGTGGATGGTGACCGTTTCAGCTCAGTTAAGTCCTTCTCCTATCCTACCTTGGTGATGTGTTGAGTGCCGCAGGAGGACCTTGCAGTGACTTCGATAGTAAGGTGTGGATGGAAGAAGTTCCATGAACTTACACCTTTCCTGACATCCAAAGCTCCCACCATGAAAATGAAAGGCCAAGTGTATTCTGCTGGTTTCCGTAGCGCGATGGTGTACGGGAGTGAGACGTGGGCCGTGAAAAGTGATCAGATCATGAAGATTGAAAGAACGGAAAAGACAGTGGTGAGAAGAATGTGCGGTGCGAGGCTGGCCGATGGACACATAAATGGAGACCTAATAAAGATGATGAGCCTGGAATGTATTTCCGATGTTCTAGACTGCGGTGGTATGGCCGCATTCTGAGAAGAGATGAAGGTGACTGGACGAAAGATCTTTCCAGTTGGAGGTCAAAGGCAGAAGGCCGAGAGGAAGACCACGGAAAACATGGTCGCAAGTCGTCTCCGAGGATCTTCACGCTCTGGACCTGAATACAGCAATGGTCTACGATCAACTGGAGTAGAGGCGCACCATCAGAAAGCCGCAACCGTCTGACCCCATTCAACGTGGACAAGGACGAAAAACGGGGAATTAAGTAATTACTCTACCGACCGATGGCCATCATCAAAAAATGCATGTCCGACATTGAATGCCAAGACTTAAATTAACAGTGCGAACGAGGTTACTAAGTTGGAGAATTTAGAGTTGAGTTTCAATTGTCTAGGTGTGCTATTGTACAATGACGTGAAGGACGATGAAAAGACAAGAAATGGGCCAGCCAACAGTGATGTCTCTGCTGATGAGTTGGAAATGTTTCAGATAAGGTTCGATGACAACTGAGTTAGCAAGTCAATTTGGATCGGACCGAGTGGGCAACTCTTGTCCAGCAATGCCAACATGGGTCGCCCTCGGCCTGAAGGTCAGAAGTTTATTGTTAACAACTGTGGACAAACTGACAACAATGAAAAAAATACATGAACATTTATCAACAATGATAAAAGCAACTAGCCGATGACTGAGGGAAGGTAGTGTCGCGAAATATTTTAGTATATCTTCCATGTATCTGGAATTCATCAAAGGTAGTTAATGTGTTAACACATGACATAATATATTATAAAACCTGCATATTTATATATGTATGCATAACGGTATTAAATATAAATGGCATATTAACCTTCCAAACAATTGTTATGGACTTAATCGATGTATACCTCAAAAATGTGTACTTCATCAGCGCATGTTTGTAATGTATGAACTCGCGTCCCCCTACCTAGTACAGTAGTATTTTAATCTTTGGTGAACCGGACAGGGAACATTCATGTAGATGAAAGAAATTACTTTATGACAAACATGTAAGTATACGGAAAATTTCTCACCTATAATGATATTTGTTTAAGTGATCAACTTTCCAAGAAATGTTTGACCGGTTCACCTCGAGTTATTAATATTAAGCGATGCAAGTGAATTTAGAGGTTGACGCCTTTCATTATAATTCCACCTGAGAACTTGTCGTGATGCCATTTGTGGTTCTTTCAATAACACAGAGGATAAACAGATAAACATGTTTCATTTCGCTGTTTGCGTTTACATAGAGGTTTTACATAGAAATTGATCTGATTTGACTGGATCTATCAGCAAACTTCAGTAGCTTCAATTGTCTAGGCATCAGTCTATTCAACATAACACGGAAATTTGTCCTATCCAGATCAATTACAAAAGATATTGATTCGCTCCTAATGGCATCATATTTCGAACACTTTACGATAATATGGAAAAATCTTCAACTTTATCTGCTTTATAGTATTTGCAAATACATTTTTCATGACTCTTTCTGCTTCCATAGCGTCCGATTTCAACCACTAAATCACTGTTGCCGCTTCTTAACCTCAAGAGTTCGGAAACAGTATTATTATTATTAGACCTGAAATTCAAATAATGTTTCATGTCGCATTCAAATCTACATAATTCTAAGTAATTCAATCTTTTGTTTTTTTGTTTACCACTCTACATCCATTGTTCCCTAAAATAATGTTTTAATCTTTGGAGGATTGATGACTTGTATTTCGTCTTGTCAACTAGAACTTGATTATTCCATAAATCCTGTAGATCGAGTTTATAAAGGAGTTTTCTAGTTCTCACACACCAAGTGTTTAGATAAGTACGTTGCTCTATGTTCGAGACGATTTCCTGGTAAATGTTTTCTATCAATGATCGTTCGTTATTTGCCATTGTTTGAAGTCAACATAATAAAGCAGTTTTAAGAAATGATATTCGATTGGCTTGATTCCATATTCACCGATTACACAATACGAGTCAATTACCAGACATAGTGGTAAAAAAAATAATAAAGTAGTTTCATTTCATTGTTTAGAACATGGTCATCAAGAATAAAACATGAAAGTCTCCATATTGGATAGAATCGAAGGAAATGAAAATGAACGAAAAAGAAATGAAATGAAATTTATAAGTCAATTGATGACCGACTATCCTTTTGGCTTAAATATGCAGCACGCTTTACAGCGGTCACCTATATTTGACCCTAAATCTCCTATTTCTGTGACCACTATGTCTGGTAATTGACTTAAAGAATCTATGTGTTATTCTATCTCTTCTGTGTCTATGATTCTATGCATGCAAAGTTTTTTAATGCTTGCACCATTTGAATTTTATATATTTTTGTATGTCTTTCTATTCCTGATGAAGGATAAGACCGGCTGTTCCACTCTTATCCGAAACCGGTAGAATAAACATTTAATAACATCATCTTCGAGATTTAATTACGACGTTCTCGCAAACATCATGTCCTTTAAAGATTTCTTTGTCAGGTATAAGGATTTTTCACTTCTAATTCGGCAATAAGTTTCCTGATATTTTTTGATGTCCATCGACCGAGATGTTTATAATTGTCGACTACTTCAATTTCAATTATTTCATCGTTGAACGGATTTTTCATGAGAATAACAAATATAACAAGATATAGCAAATTAACTGCAAATATTGTGTTTACTTCCACGAGGCAAGAAAAATATCGCTCCTTTAAGTTTAAGATTATTTTAATTTTTTTGCGAAGTAAAATTCACTGAGGGTCAAGAGTCTTGAGAGTGACCATGGAGAAGAAATACATCGACGAAATCTACTTCGCAAAAATTATCTTAAATTTGAAGGAGCGATATTTAACTTACCTTGTGGAAAGTTACATAATGAAGAACCTTACGCATAAGAAAACGGAAGATCTAATTGCAAGTACAATATTACAAATTGAACTCAATGTATTTCAACCACAGAATTAGATTCATCTGCGCGCTTCGGTTTCCTAGAAATAAAGAATTGTATGTAACCTTAACATCGAAATGGCACATCACAGAAATGGACAACTTGCTCCTTCTCGAATGGATAATTCGTGTATCGATTGCTATTGGGAAAGGCAAACAATAAGCTGTCAGCAGAGGACACCAGGCCCAGTGAGAAATGCTGTGATATCACTTCGCACACACCAAAACACACATCCCTGTCTTGGTTAACATTCGATTGTATGCACTATACAGTAAGAAATGCCGAGGAGAGGATGTGAAAACATAAAGCGAACTAATTTTTTCGTACGCCTGCTACATTTTTAATAATGATCGGAAGGGCCAACATTATGTAGAAAACTTGTGCGCAATGATGCAATGATCTGAATTCGATTCTGAAGGAATCTTGGCAATCGAAGCACTTTGCTGGAACTCACATTAATCCGCAGGCGACGCACGACTTTTTTCCTATCTCTGTAAGGTATTAGGAATTCCTTTTTGCCCACTTAATAGGTTCCTCGATGTGCCGTCAATTTCGTATTAATCACACTTCTAGCAATTCACAATTCTAGCAAACCGAAGCAGATAAACAAAATATTTAACTCTGTGATTTCAACAGTTGAAATGCATGGTTCGATTGACAATATCTTACTTGCAATCATTTAACAATCATCATTTTTTATTTTATCTAGAAAGTATTTGTCAACTACTATCTAGACATATTTCATCAACATCAAGTACGCTGTATAATCGAGATTTGACTGTAAACTAGTACGAAAGCTGTTAAAAATGTTAGAATATACGTTGACACCTTGATTGATGGTATTCATCAAACGAGTCGGAAAAATCAATGTTTGAATTGTCTAATTGTCTTATTATTTATTGATCTCCAGCAAATCTTTGACCAACATATTGATCTTAAGTGAACAGCTGGTGAAGAAGGAAGAATAACATGTAGACGCAACATTTTAATTATAGTTGGAAGAAATGTCTTTGCAAAGACAGTCACCTTGGGAAGAAATAGAAAGAAGGGTGCAGCAGAGCGGAGTGGGCATGGTCACCCATGATTTACCACTCCAACTAATTACTACTCAGTATTGAAAATGTTTGACTCCTTTAAATGATATATTCCTTTTCACTTGACAATGGTTCTGGTCTATTGTCAAAATTAGTTGTTGAAAGATAACTAGCAAGAAGACATTTTAAAACTTTATTATTCTAACTTAAGAAGGCTGTCAGAAAAGGATGTAAGCAAAATAAACTCAACAATATTGCAGTTACAAGATTTATGATGACTTGATAACTATCCTGACCGGAGAGAGACGATTCGGTTTCCCGATTTTTGATGATCTCCTTGAAGCTAAGCCGTGCGACCTAAGATTTTGCGTCCTAAAGTTGAGCTCATTTTCAAAATTTTCACTGAAATCGTTAAATTTGTCCCGTTGGATTTTGAAAAGTATTTTTTCGAAAGTCTGAAAATGGTTACTTCTTGTAAACATTTTGCATGATGCATGTAACTTTTGACGAAACAGATCGATTTCCAATGTGAGCACATTATTTGAGAAATGTGAGTCTATGAACAATATCATGATAATCTATTATGTCATATAGGCTACATCGAATGTAGGATTGGAAATTAAAATGTTAAGTAAATGTTGCCTATAATTTTCTAGTAGTTATAAGTAGTCGCTTCTATATCTTTTCATAATAATTTGAATGTCTAGTGTCGTCCATCTTCACATAATTACATAGCCCTATGGAGCTACTAACAGCTGTTGAACATCATTTCATAGACACATTGGAAAGGCTACTTTTGAAGGAAAATCTTCCACATTTCTTATGCGCATATGTTTGACTTATAGACTATTCTGCGCAGGGCCTACACATCTATCTTGTCGTTCTCAGATAAGTAGCTTCCTAGTACACTCAACTCGTTTAGCATCGCAAATAGAAATAATTCAGGAGATAGAATAAAAAATGTCCTCAGACATGATTTTTGAGGACATCTTTCAATTATTTGTCCAGGCGAAGGGGCACTCTGCAATCTTAATCCATTGAGGATATTTCTGTCTAAAGTTAGGTAAAACTTCAAATTTAAAAAGAAAAATGTCAAAATTGGTGATTTTGCATCTTGAATTACTTTTTACAACATGGTGATGAATTAGTTGGGGCAAATGAACATCACGATAAGAAAGCTCAGACCCTAAATATGTTGTATACTGTGAAATTCATGTGATTTGTAGCATTGGTTTGGAAGTTAAGGGGGGGACGATTCAGTCCTGCGTGCTTCAGAGTCTGGTATGGATAGGGTTAAAATGAAGGTCTGAAAATCCATTTACCGTAAAGTGGAAGCCATATATGCCTACAATAAGATTGTCCGTGTGTAGGCCTAATTTGGTTGGTTTCAATTCTTCTAAAAATTGTAGCTCTTTCGCAGTTCTTTCACGTTTGACGATGCTGAATGTCTCTAAGGAATCTGCATGTGGATATGTTCCAGCAACGAAATGTTTCTATCAAATTAAAGTATCTTATAATGGCTTCGTACAATTGCGGAACCATTAGTACATCTATGGGGCGAACCGACGATTCGGAGACCGATTCAAAAGATATGTAAATAAATAATTTGTCAATAGTCAGATGTTGAGTACATCATCTACCACAAAGACCTTCTTCTTGCCAAGTTCATATCCACAAGTAGAATACAGACGGACATTCAATGCATATTATCAAGAGTGGGAGAACTACAGAAGAGAGAAAAAGCGCGGATGTTTTGTCCATCATTCAAGTTATATACATGCATGTACTAGAAAGCATTTTTATAAGACATTTCAAATATTTCGCAGTTTTGAATACTTGATCTTTTTAATTTTTTCTAAAAATGGCTCGCTCAACCGCTCACTCACGACAAAAAATCAGCGCTCGCTCGCTCATCCGCTCATCAAAAACTTGAAAAAATGCCGCTCGCTCGCTCAAAAACACTGCCAATAACTTAGCTGGTGCTTTCCACATAAGACTGTTTTAAGTCGCAAAGGAAATCATGAAAATTTTCTCCATTTTTAGGGGACTGATTGAGGCCTCTGATTTAGTCCCTATCGCGACCGCTCTTAGCGTTAAATCAGAGACGAAGACACATATTTCACTCTCCCAGAGTGCTGCATTATTAATCAAATAGAAAAAAATCAATCCTGCCTGATGATAACAGGAACCGGGTAGAACTCGAAGACGCGCAGGTTCGTAGCAGCAATGGATAGGGTGCAGTGCGTTCTCCGAGATTCCAACGTACAGCCTCGTTCCCTGTAGAAACTCGTGCTGCCGGTCAACCGAGATGATTTAACAACTTAGTTGTCAAACATCTATCATTTATCAATCAAGTGAAACCTTTTAAATTTTTCCAAATTGAACTAAAATACTTTTATATCAAAAAGCGTTTCTTCAATTGTATTTCAATACTTCTTCAACACTTCTCCTAAGCATCTTATTGAAAATGAGGCACTTATAAAGGAAGAAGAGATATTGAGTATTGAGAGGATCAGTAGGTTTTGGGAGATCTACAATTATGACACACTTGCATTCGTTTCATCTACACTGTCAAACATCACTTTTTCTCGCAAAGTGACTGAAGTCAAATACATAAAACATCAGGTCGGAGCCGGAGCCGTGGTATTTTCTGTCGGCTCCGGCTCCGACCTACCAACACGGCTGCCGGAGGCTCCAGTTCCGGCTCCGAAACCTTGGTTCTTAGACTTCTAATTATGGGTTGCTGGAATATCAAACGGTTCTTGATGAATAATCAAGTATTTGTGATTACCATGAAACATTTCTGGAAGTGCCGAAGAAAATAAGGATCAATGTCTTGATTGCTCAAACTGCAGAACCACTAGAACTTTTTCGTCAAAGTCTATAGGAGTAAGGCATAATTAACACATCCGCATTTCGTTCGACAACTTGTCACATGTTATCTAACATAGCAAAGGCTAGGAAGTCAAATTTCATATTGTTGTAGTTTTACAAGGTCACTTACACACCAGACGTTACAAAACAAAAGAATATCATTTAAAGCAATCTTTGCTTCACAACATAAGGTAGGTCATGAGCTTATTTTGTGTAATAATCAACCATTGTTATCAACTAAATTGGCCCGATGATGTGAAGAACGAGAAAAAACGCCGTCGGTATTGTATAACGTTTCGCTCACAAAGCTTAGTCAGACAAAATGCAACGATGAAATATCGTGTAGCAGCACATAATAGGCCTAATTGATGAAGTGAAATTGACATAATAGGAATTTGGCAAGCGCTATTTAACTATGATGCTTACTAACCCTATTTAATTATGAAATGCGAGTATTATCAACATAAATATTACGCCATATAATGTTTTGTTTTACAGAATTTTCACCGCTAGCACAGCAATGAGTCATGAAGAAAGGTGGGGGTTTACTCAATGAAAAACTAATAAATTGTATTACTTTAAATAAATAAAAGAAAAAAACAGATCTTCTAATCTGATTAAGCTGTCCCCATCAGAAACATGTTCGCACGCCTCTTGAAAGTGTGAAGATTGTATTTGTCGGGAAAGTGGTCTGGGGAAGCTGATTCCAAAGCTGTGCCGTGCGAACAAAAAAGCTTTTCGAGCGACTCACAGTACGTGCACGTTCTAAGCTCACATGATAGCATGTGAGTGCATTAGCTCTGCGTGTGCTTCTGGAGAGGATCTTAGGTTTGGATACACACTCATCTACTGCAGAGCTGCTTCTACCGAAATAGTACCTGTAGAAGAGACTGAGTGAAGCAACATCCCCTCTGACGGAAAGCGACTGCAACTTGTTAGCAAGTTTTTCACCCATAAGATTCTTGACACGTTTCTCAACCCGTTCAAGGACGTCAAGATGTGTTTGTGGGGTGTCGGCGCACAGGTGACAACAATATTCCATCAGAGGACGGATAGTGGACATGTAAAGATAACAGACAGTCTGTGGTGGAAGATAGCTGTTGGTACGAGAGACTACCAGCGCGTTGAGTTGCCTGCTTGCTGATGGACTGGATGCACCGTTTCCAGGACAAGTGTTTCGCAACCGCCAATCCAAGGAAGGAGATGGAATCTTGTTCCATGATCCTATTATTAGACATCTTAATGCTATGATGACCATCATCTCCTTTAAGTCGTGAGTGTAGAACACTCTGAGTTTTTGAAGGATTGAAAGAAAAAAGCCATTTGGTGCCCCATTGGACTTGTAGCCGTTGTATGTTCTAAACAATAAAATCTCAGCTCCACAATCTCTCTCACAAATACACAAATACCCTACTCTAAATGGAAGACGTATTCATTAGATGGAAGTAGAAAAAAATGTGGATGATGATTAATCTCCGAATGTCCGATCTCACTCAAAAAAGCAGTCTGGTGTCATTATTCATAGTTCTTCAGTTGCAATTTGAATAGAGAGAGAATGATCAAATAATTATTCTTTGGGATAACAAAAAATGTTCATAGCTGACTTCTTAACAATGCGGTTACTATCATTATGATGACAATTCACGTTAGAATTAGCTTTTTGATCGTATTATTAGAGCTATTAAAACAATAATAATAAATCTATAATATGTATTTCCGTATCCAAACTTGTATTATTTTTAGATCTCTAATATTTGTTTTCCTAATATTTACATTAAATGCGCATATTTGTACATATAAAATTGCATGCATATTTCAAAACATTTTATTTGCACTCGTGCCTCACTATTTGCTTCAGTGGCCTGGTCATCAGCCATATCAGTTTATAGCAAATGGAACAATGAATTGCATTGTAAACAATTGCAGCTGCATTCTTTGATGCTGAGCAAATCGATTGACCATTAAATTCATTCATGATAATTAATTCACAATTAACTCACCGTGATAATTACCACCCATTATATAGACTTCTTTAAGCCGCGCACCAAAGTCCGGATCCATTCGAATTGCCATTGCGATGTTTGTAAGTGGTCCCAAAGCCAACAACACGAGCTCTCCTGAATCAAAGATAAGTTTATGCAAGACACTCAAACATGACATTAATAAATTCTATTAAGTCTTGAATAATATACATGTAGTCTCTATAATAAATAAGTCTTGCTTGTGACTTTCCATTGGTCCTAATCAATAATCGTGAGGACAAACATAATTAAGATCGATTAACATAAAGACATGGAATTGAATTCTATATGTACCAGTATTATCCTCATTCTTCCCAACTTTATGGAAATTTTTATGTCCTATTTCGAAATCTGCTCTGCTCCTAAGACAAAAGCCCCTTATTAATCTTGATGTATCAAGATGAAAAGCATTACCTTTTCTGAAACGGATACTTTTCAGAAATTCGAGAATGCAAGTACTGGATGAATATTTGAAAGCAATGCAATCGATTTTTTTTCAAATCTGGTTCGGGTTTTTTCGTGAATTATATTCAGATAATACAATTGCCGCAATTCCCGTAGTAACACAATGAAAATTGATAGTCTACTTACAAATGATAGGGAATTTAGTCGATTTTGGCATTTACATAGGTATATTTCACAATCCAGTCGTGAGAATTGTGTCATCTACGAATACTTCCAATGTTGCGATGCAACTGCACAACATTTTTTCCTCATTGTAAAATAAGTCATGTAAGCGCTAACTGTGTGAGAAAGCAGATCTTGACTTCCCAAATTAACAAATATTTGAATAAATTCTACACACAAATATTATGCTATCAAGTCAAGATATAATTACATATTAAGTAACATGAAGTCACGATACTGTATATGAAGACTATCCATATGAAGATTTAGAGCCTAAAACTGGAGTACAGGGATGCGGAGTCGGAGTTCTATCAAATGATGTGACTCCAGACTCAGGTCGGTATGTAGTTCGACCGAAAGATGAGGAAAAAAATTTCCTTATGAATAGCTGCCGATGTCTTGATATGATGGCGTGAACTCATGCCTTCATCAAACAAAAGTACAATCAATGGTGCAAAACCAGGTCGAGGGAGCTAGACGTGAAGTGAAAATAGGAAATGTCTTTTCAAGCACCTAATTAAAAAGCGATTTCTTGAAGTAAGTAATAAGCAATGACCATGTTCTCAAAACGAGAAGTACATGCTGTCTGATACTACATAACTCAAGTTATACTGGCAGTGTTATTTCACAGTGCATGTGCTTGCACGCTGTGCAGTATATCAAAAGCGTCAGCACCTCAAGAATAAAGATCGGAGAATGCCGCCCAGGAACTAAGTTAGATAGCACTCGTCGGAAAATGCTCCACATTGCTTGTACTTTCTCACAGTATCAGTATGGGAAGTCGCGAAAACCCCTTCTATGCAGTGTCTCGCGGCAAAGACCAGTCCACTCCCGCTTAGATGGTTTTGTAGCACCCACTGACCGCTAGGGAGCTTCACTAAAGAAAGAGCAGGGAACGTCCACTAGGGTTTTTAAAATTCCGACTTTTCTGATCCTAAAATTGATCCCGTATTTTTTTGCGATCCCGGATCCCGAAATTTATCCCGCGGGATTAGCAAGCTTAATGCATTTGCTGATAGCATCCCAAGGCTAGCGTAGGCTGAACAATGTTAGGCGCTATCCTAAATTCTTAGACGAGTACTTAGAACGATACACTGTACAATACAACTTACGAGTATGATACCAGATAGATAGTGCCTAAATGTCCATGACATGATGGTTATAACTGAATGAGATGTATTACAAATCTGCGGACACTCATCAACATTTAATGCTTTGACTCTTGTCATCCTCAACATATCAAACGCGTGATCTAACACAATTCGGCCAGATGAATTTGCACCATCGTACATAAATAATGTTTTACGTAATAATCATGTCAATGTATTGAGACTATCTTTTCAGCAAAGCAAGCATAAAAACAATGTCGATTAATTTAGCACAATTTTCATTCTTAAACACTCATAATCCAAGAAATGTGAATGTTGCTCCTGAAATAGATTATACGGATTCTACCGGATGTCCATAAAGTATGGAACCTTAGGAAATGATAAAATCTGACTAAAATATCATTATGCATCGCATTATCATACGCCGCACAATTACGTAACCATGAAATACAATCTTGGTAATCAACGAGTAAAAAACATCTTTCCGAATACTTGAATTTTGCAGATGTTCACCATGAGGATCGTGACACCTGAAATCACTGTTGTCAACATTGTGACAAGGGATCGCGCAAAGCTGCAAAGTCTTTTACATTAAGTCCTAAAGTTATTGATTTATTCATGTCACATATTATGACTACAGCGCATCATCTCTACTGCCGCTTTTCACTTTGGTTAACGTTTTACATGTCAAAGCGAGGTAAACAAATCAAAATATTCGGTTTTGGAACCAAATTAGATCTCACATGATGCTTGATGACATCGCTCAGGGTTCGCCGAAGGTGACTTTGCGGCGTGGTCGTTTTTCTTGGGCCATTCTTCTGTCTTGAGACTATGCAAACGGTGACACATGAAAATGTTGCAAAAGCAGCTACTGCCAGAAGTTGATAAAATTAGATGCAAACCTACAGGTTTCAACAAGATGTTCCACTATTACATCGCCCTCAAGTATAGAAATTGACTAACGAGACATTTTGATAGCTGGATTGGTCGTGAAGGAACAGATGAATGGGCTCTATGGAGTCCCTACATTGCTCAGACAGCCAGGTGTGTACCAAATCAGAATGGTGGATTTAGTTCACATACTAGAACGAATCCTGGAAGCAGTTTGCAAAGGCCGATAATGTGAAGAAACCATGATGCAAAATTTGCAACACAAAATTTCAGTTCGATTTCAGATCATGATGCTCATGGGGAACACTTAGAACACTTGTAAAATTGCAAGTAGGCAGAAATTGGGATGGCAGACAAATTCTAAAATTTGTCAACATTTTGGAGTGTCGTGTGGTCGTTCTATCGAGAGAAAATGAGCAGTTCGTTCCTAAAAAAACCGAGCGTAAAGCGCGACAGTCGCTAAATCGAGGGGCCGTTATATCGAGACTTCAATGTGTGGAATTTCCTATCTGACCGTTCGGCTCCTAGAAAAACCGGTCGTTAAAGCGCGAAGGTCGCTATATCAAGACGGTCGCTAAGCGAGGTTTGACTGCAATATCATGTGATTCAAAATTTATATTCACATGAAAATGGGAGTACAAGTTCCAGAGATCCCTCATGACAACTGTGATAATTCAATCGGATATTCGATGCCGACAGAATGTTTCACCGGCTCAAATCTACCGGGTGTCCCACAAAGATATGCCCGTAAGTAGTGGACGTTTTTAAATTTAAATTCATAAGCGAATTTTTGATTTCAACCACAATGAAAACGCATTGATTAATGAACAAAATATTTAATAGTCTGTGAGTCCCCCACGGGATACTTTTACAGCTCGTACACGGTCCGGAAACGAGTTCAGCAGATTTTCCGAGAGCTCGCCGTCACTCTCCATGTCTTTCAAGATTTTCGTTAATGCAGTACGTACCAGTTCTCTCCTCAAGTGACTAGGATTTCGTTGAAGTAAAGCATCAACTTTATCCTTCAATGTTGCACCAATTTTTCGCAAAGTTAAGATAGGGAGAGCTCCCTGGCCAAACGGTGTTATCGAAGAAGTCAGATCCAAAATTCATTAACATCTCTTGTGTTCGCATTGCCTTAAAAGCACGGAGCTTTTTCATGCAGCAAGGTAGCTTGATCAACGTCCTCTACGTTTTCCTCGTTTCTCAGAAACGGAAATACATTTTGCACAAGCATAACTTCACGAAAATATTCTCCATTCCATGTTTCACCGTCTTTTTGATCACCCACATCATTTTCTTGATGCTGAAGCAAATGAAGACTCCAATACAGGAAGGGCGAACCAACACCAGTAGTAAGAAAACGGCGAACACTCGACCGGCGCCCCCCCTCTGGAACGGCAGAGTGTCGCGGTCGGCCGCCGTGGTGCTTCGAGTCTGACTCCCCCCCCCCCTCTGGAACGACAGAGTGTCGTGGTGTGCCGGCCAAGTGGGTCCGACAGTTTCGCTGACGTCCCCCCCGTCTGGAACGACAGAGTGTCGTGGTGGACTTGGGCGACCGCCAGGTTTTGTCTTGAGGCTATAGTGTGTGATGTTTTTCGTGCAATCTGATGAATGTTGGGTTGAAAATGGGCTGTTTCGAGTGGAAGCAGTGCTCGGATATGAAAACGGAGGCCAGATTCGGATTCAGCGTGAAATTCTGCATCGGTATGGTGAGTTTCAAGTCAATCGGAGAGAAAAATTTTCGCTGACGTCCCCCCCCTCGGCACCGACCTTCCAACTTTGCTTCCAGTGGACGGATTTTGTCGTGCAATAGCTCGTTTGAAAGCTAAGAGTGAGACAAATTCAGTGAAATAATCGGCTTGTTCATATCTGTCTTCGTTTAGATGTGAGACGCCATTTAAGATTTTGGGAGATTGTCGAAAAACGACAAAGTTAGGATTTTGGACGTTTTGGGCTGTAGCGTCAAAACGAAGCATCGGATGGGAAAACGGATTTCAGATTCGGAGTCAGCGTGAAATTCTGCATCGGTATGGTGAATTTGAAAGCAATCGGAGAGAAAAATTTTTCGCTGACGCCCCCCCCCCTCTTATCGATTGCATATTCACAGGGTATATAAGAACGGGATTGGGAGAGGAATTTCACTAAGTTGAGAAACTGACTACAGGTAAGTCGTTTCTCTTGAGTTCCAATATCGGACTTCTGACTTTCCATTGCTGATATCAGCTAAGGTGTCAGACTTATAGGTTAGTCAGTATAGCATGACTGACCATTTGATGATAGTAGGCCGAAATCTTCAAACGGCTATAACTTTGCTTCTACAAGTCCTTTAGACTTGATTCACAAAACATTCGACAGAGTTTGCTATGCTGTAGGTGACAGACTACTTATAAACGTTTTATGAAAAGTACTAAAATACTGAAAAATTTAAATTCATATTTAATGATAATAATTAAAGTTTTTGAATAAAAAGCAGTCGTTTATGAGTCTGTGACTTGGGTCGTTTCCTCTTGTAAATAACTCCACCGGTTTTCATGTCAAAACTGGGGCCAGGATACCAACACAGTGATATGACGCACGCTCTGTCCGATCGAGGTTGGATTTGTGGGTCGAGGCCTTGGAGCTTGGATAAGATCCCCTCTGAGTAATGCCTGTAACGGATTCAAGAGCTTAACACCCAAACGGTTGCTGGCTTGCTATCAAATGTTTGGTAACTTAGTCTTTCAATGCATATCAGCAAATAGTATCCTATAAACACTTGCTATCAAATTTTACTCTATCTTTACAGAATTATCATGACAAAACCGAGTAACGCCAAGATGTTGGTTGGCAAGTGCAGTTGTGGCAAGATTGCCAGAGGTAGTGAGCTGAAGAAGCATTTAAAAGAAAAAGAGGGGACGATGGGCCATGAGAGGAAAGTGATGTTGAGGTTGTGTGTGTCTTGTCGAAAATGTGTGATGGGGGATGAGAAGGAATTCATCAAGGCGCATTTACAGTGTGAGAGTGGGAACATCGGAGAGAAGGGGTTCAAGACGTGGTTTGAGGGAGAGTTGTTGGAAAGGGAAGAGGTGAGGAAGGCGGTGGCAACGATTCAGGACGTGATTGGGGAGAAAGTGGTGAGGAATGCGAGTGAGGGGAGTTCGAGTGAGGAAGTTGAGTTGAGAGCGAAAATGAAGAAGAAGGATGATGTTGATTTGGATGCGGTGATGGAAGATTTGTTTGGGGATATAGCGGATTTGAACACAGTTGAAACACAGTTGTGTTACGAGGGGGATGGAGTTCGCTGCCTCCACATGACGATGAATATCAATGGAGAGCTTGATGACTTCGTCGTCAGAAAAGTCAGAAAGAAGGTTCCCAGTAAGTCTATTCTACATAATCATTTTTGTAGCTCATCTAATCTCCTATTATTTTCCTTTCAGAGTGTTTGCAGTAGTAGTGTCGGTGGACGGAGAACGACCCATGGGCTCTTTTAAGGGCCAACCTTCTAATGCAGCTAAAGCGGTCCCAAGCCCGCCACATATCCTCGGATATGGAATGCAGAGGGGAAGAAAAATGATGAATGGAATGAAATGGGAGGACACTCACGCGCCACACGCAACATAACACACTTCTCTCTTCCGTAGTCTAACAAGCTCTTTACACATGGATTGCAGTCGATTGCTATCCCTGTATCAGAAGTGTAAGCTATCTTAATTTTATTTAACACTATTTCATCCACCATTATCACCCATATGAAATGTTATAAGATTTGCAAGTTAAACTAAGTGTGCTACTATTTCCAAATGAAAAAGTATACATGATTAAATCATCCACTGAAGCCCCATTCAAGTAAGTCAGTATGAAAGCAAAGATAATACGAAACAAACATTTATTATGGCATGTATTTCAAAAGGTCTTCATCGTCAATATCGTCCCAGAGTCTGGCTTCACATAGATCACAGAAACAGTTCACTTGTTTCAATCGTTCTTCCACTGCGAGCCTCACTTTGTCGATGTACTCCCACTCCACCATAGTTCGTGGCTGGGAGTTAGGGGTGTGCCACTCCCATAATTGGTGGAGGAATTTGGTGCTGGTGATCTCCATCACATCGTCAGTATCGTACTGGAGATCCTTCCACCTCACGCCTGTTAAGTCGGGACACTCCTTCTCACATACACTCTCCTCTTCGTCGTCCGCTGGTAATGATAACTTTCGTATATTGTCCAGTCGGTACACCTCCTCTACCTTCCCCTTCGTTGGAGCGTTTGGTGCAACGAGCGCCTTTGGTGTTGAGCATGGAGAAGAGAATTTTGTATTTGGCGTTGTCGGAGGGCTTGTCATGTTGACTGTGAATAATAACTTTGAAATGTTTTCTAATTCTTAAGTATCAACAAGCAACCAATCAGAATGAACAGCCAATGAATGATGAATATGAAAGTATATATGTAAAGTGACATTCGTGTCATTTCACTCTGTCTTTGTGACATATAAGTGAAGTGTTCTCTGGCGAATTCTATATTTGAGGCGTACAAGTGAACTGCTCTCTCGTGAATTCCAAATTTGAGTGAAGTCTCTATCTTGTTGAAGTATCAACCTTAAACTTGATTTCGTTGAAATGGTAAGTTGAAGATTTCTTCTCTCATCTCCCTCAAACGTGTGCCTAATAGCATCTTCCTCAATTTCAGGCATCAACTTCATCGCCAACGCCCTCCCTTCTCGAGGAAAGTTTGGAGTTGTTGAGTCAAGGTAGGTTGTAACAATACGCTGAGACTTGAACAGAGATGATAGAATGATTTCTCTTTCAGGTGATACCAGTCCCATCTCGAGCGAGTCGGATAACAACAGCGACTCTATGTCAACATTGTCGCGGGAATGCAACGATCGGGAATGTACTGACTGTGGACACATCTTCATGAGGAAGCGTGATCTCGCCCGACACATCAAGCGAAGTGTTTGTAGACCTAAGTCAGCATCAATCTCCAAAGGTGGGGATGATTCTGTTAACGATGTCTCCTTTTCTTGCGATTTATGCATTCAGTCTTTTGAGTCACATTTTGAACTATCTTCACATAGACTTCGACATACACACAGTGACGATAGTTATACTAACAGCGCCTCCTCTATCCGACTCTCTGAAGTGTCGATAAATAATTTAGTGAGGAACTACCGGATGGAATCCTCAGAAACCATTACTGACTTTGAAGAATGGTTTCATCAAAATTCATCTTTGATTGGTGCGCTCTTCAACAATTTAGTCAATTTTAGAATGAAGGCGCTCATCTATCTCAAAATAAAATATGTAAAAATCGACCACCATACTGGTCAAATAGTAGAGAGGTTGGAGTTTCACATACCCTCCTCTCCTGCAACCGAAGTTGTAGACTGCGATTCTTGGATAAATTTTCATATCCAAGGATTAAAATTAAACATAGATAAATTTAACGAGCGTGATAGTGGTCTCGTTTTTGATGGTATTGAGACTGCCATGATTAAAATCACTTTATTAGAGAACTACTCTGGACGAGGTTCCTTTAAACTTCCGAAAAATTTAAGAAATAAAGCAGCAGTCATTTCTGTAGATTGCAAATCGCAATGTTTTAAGTATGCCGTCCTCTCCATTCTCCACTATAATGATGTACAGCATAGCCGATACCGTAAGAGCAAGTATCAACAGTGGGAGAATGAATTAAAGTTTGATGACTGCAATAGTGAAGATATGAAAATTAAAGATATAGAAAAATTTGAAAAATTGAACAACATCAAAATAGTTCTCCATGTTTGGGAAAAGGGATTGAAGGGTGTCCGCTACAACTCGCGTTCGAGTTGTTATGACCACGTTGTCAACCTTTTATTAGTAAGACAGGATGATAGTGAGGAATGGCACTACTGCGGTATTCCCAAAATTTCTCGCTTATATCACCACTTAAGAAATTCTAGCTCATCAGAGATTTATTACTGTAACAGATGCATTCGCAACTTTAGGAGTAAAAATAGATTTGAAACTCATTACGAATGGTGTAAGCGAGGTAAACTACAAATGGAGCGCATGCCCAAAGATAAGGAGTTTTCATATAGAGAGAATGGCGATGAACTAAGTCCTCTTCGTGTCATCTATGCTGACATCGAATGCTATATCGATGATAACAGCCATCGATCAGCAGCCATTTCCTGCTATGAAGTATGGCATGACCATTTCAAAAATAGAAAAAATAAAATGCACGTCTGGCAAGGTGAGGATTGTATTTACCAATTCCTACAATTCCTCGAACAGGCTGTAAAATTTCAAAAGTATGATGGTGAACTCTATCGCAGATCATTGCATATGACAGCAGATGATCAAGCAAAATTTGATAGTTGCAACGTTTGACCCAAATGTAGGAAAACATTTGATGATGATAAGATTAAGAAAGTGCGCGACCATGATCACATCACTGGTAAATTTAGAAACGCACTATGTTCAAAATGCAATTTTTCACCTAGGATGAAACGGCGTACATTACCCGTCATTTTACATAATTTCAAGGGCTACGACAGCCATATGATAATAAAAGGAGGTTTAGGTCAAATGAAAGAGTGGAAGATTGATGTAATAGCACAAACGAGAGAGAAGTTTATGGCCATGACAGCAAAAGTGCCTGTTGATAAAACTAAAGAAAATAAGACGGTCTATTTTGATATAAAATTTTTAGATTCCTACCAATTTATGACTGCATCACTGGCCTCTCTCGTACAAAATCTAAAGTCTCTTCCACTAACACAAAATCTTAAGAAACAATATCCAAATCTAACCGATGAAGTCATCACACGGAAAGGAGTCTTTCCATATGCATATTTTGATGCGATTAGTAAACTCGGCGAGACTTCTCTTCCACCCATAGATAAATTTAAAAATGATTTGACCGGCACAGAATGTAAGACCGAAGATTATGATCATGCACAAGATGCATGGATAAAATTTGACTGCCATACATTTGGCGAATATATGATTGCCTATCTTAAGTTAGATGTATTTTTGCTGGCTGATGTATTTCAGGAGTTTCGACGAGTGGCATTAGAAGATAAGTTAGATCCCGTCCACTTTGTCAGTCTGCCAGCCATGTCCTTTAAGTCTGCTTTTAAAATGACTGGTGAGACCATTCATCTCTTACAAGATCCAGAGATGTATAATTTATTTGAGCGAGGAATTCGCGGTGGTCTCACATTTGTAAATAAACATAGGTTAAAATCAAAATTAGTAGGCGATGATCAGACTCATCTTAAATCAAAATAATTTATATGGTAGATCACTATCCAAACCACTCCCTCACTCTGAGTTTAGCTGGTTAGATGATAGTGAAATTCAGCATCTCTCCAATCCTTCTAACATACTAGCAATTCCAGATGAAGGTGATTGGGGATATTATTTTGAGATAGATCTAATCTATCCAAATAATATTGAACATAAAACCGTAGATTTTCCACTCGCACCCGAATCAGGTGAAGTGACCAAAGATATGTTTTCCGACTTTATGAAACAATTTCATAAAGATTTAGAATCATGCGGTCAGCCCGACTTTAAGCCTTGCCGCAAACTTGTACTCATCCAATATGAAAAGGAAAACTATCTAGTTCACTTTAGCATCTTAAAATTTTATTTAGAAATGGGCATGATTTTAAAAAGAGTTCACCGCATTATTAAATTTAGACAGAAAGCCTTCCTCAAACCATATATTGATAGCAACAGCCAGAAACGTGCACTAGCCCAAAATAATTTTGAAAAAGATTTTTATAAGTATAAGAATAATAGTCTATTTGTTAAGACGATGGAGGATGTTAGAAAACGTGTAAACTATAAACTAGTCAATGATGTTACAAAATTTAAGAAATTGGTCTCATCACCTCTATTCATCGATAGAGACATTATCGATGAGGACCTTGTAGGTGTTAAAATGATAAAATCTGAAGTTGAGTTGTGCAAGCCCATCTATATTGGTCAAGCTGTACTAGATTACTCTAAGCTTGAAATGTACCAACTCTTTTATAAAATACTAAAACCATGTCCTCTCGTAAAAGAGGTTCGTTTGTTGGGTGGTGATACAGATAGTTTCTTCTTAGGTATTACCACTCAAAAAGATTTAAATTTCAATGAAGAAGGAAAATCTTTAGAAAGATATTTTGATACATCAAATTATCCTACTGATCACCCACTCTACTCCATCAAAAATAAGGCAAAACTTGGCTGCTTTAAGGATGAGACAGCAGGGAAGGAAATAGATGAAATGATTCTCCTCCGTCCAAAAATGTACAGTATGAAATTAAAGGATAGCGACGATAGTATTAAGCGTGCTAAAGGCATATCAAGATCATTGGTGTCTAACATGAAACATAAAAATTTCAGGGAAGCCTATAGAAATAAAAATATAACGTTTGTCAATATGACAATCTTAAAATCTAAGTCGCATGAGATCAAAACTCATACTTTTAGGAAACGGGCGCTTTCAGCATGGGAGGATAAGAGGTGCTGGTTAGAACACAACATATCTCTTCCACATGGACATCCTGTTAGACATACCACCACCCAAAAGAATTAAACTCACACTACCACATTCAGGAGACGTCTTAGCATGATCATCCTTAACTTAGTATTTTCATGTTGATTTCTGTAGATAAACACTGCTGTTTTATGTATCGCTTTAGATCGTTTCTTCCTTGTGAATATATGCCTACTGTCAGCCCATTCCCCCTATATCTGTGAAAAGACTTTTTCATATACATATTTTTATTTCAATAAACATATCACAATGACTTCACTTTGTTTTCCGAAACACTAAAGTTATGAGGGATTTAGTATCTTTCACATGGATGCACTCTTGTAAACCATTGGTAATTTTGATAGCAATAGAGGGTATAGTTTGTTTGACGACGGGATGATAGAAAATAGATTGAAACATCTTCTCGACTATTCCATATGAAGCGTCTTTATCATGAATGAAATCACGTAAAATGTATTCTTTTTTCTCACCAACAGAAGTAGGTAGAACCAAATCACTTTGAATGTAAAGGTGCTGTTCATGTTTATCAAGTGTCATTGGCGTTTCTATACCAATCGTATGCGCAGCAGTAAACACAGTTTGTAGCATTGAAAAACCAAAGAGTTTTTTCAAATTTTTACTCAATTGACATTGAATGTCATCACCCAGTTTCAGAACAACGCGTTGATTTTCAATTGAAAACGAAATGTGGTGTGTCTTTACATCATATTTACTTTTCATCACATGCTTCAACTTCTGTTGTATATAAGGATTTACTACATGAATGAAGCTTTCAACTGTATGATATAGACGCGGCATTATATTGATAGCAACTTTAGATTCTTCATAAGACTGGTAAATTTTCTTGATGCGATCGCCATAGATGTCCACCCACCATTCATCATTAACTGAATCAGCTTTAGTGTGATATTCATGAGAAGCATACACCACACCGCTTCCAATAATAGGTGTATAATGTCTTACAAAATGACGCAAGGTTGGAGAGAAATAAACTGTAAGTTTGTCATTATATTTCTGAATAACCAACTTATTTTTGTCCGCCATAATTTTCTCTCCATACTTCTTACCCACAGTCTCATTCCATCGTTTTACTAACTCAATAAGTGATAAAGGTTGAACACCACGCTTTTTCAAAATGATGCGTTCTTCACATTCTACAACATCTTCATCAAATATTTTAAATCTATAATGAAATTTGTTGATTCGATTTGAATAAACTTTTTTAACATTTGCAGTAGCAATTGACGTTAGATGTAGTCCATGACCAAAACCGAGATGTGGATAGAATTCATTATCCAACCTCAGTGTAAGACCTTTAGTAAAAGAATGAAAGCGAAGGAACTGTCTCCCACTCCAATGATAGATAGTAAACTCATAAGCTTTCTGATTTTTATTCTTCATGATGGAAGTATTACCACTGTTGAATGCCTTAATAATTTTCTCATTCCCAAATGGTTCATAATAATCTGATTTTATCTGAATCCATTCATAGTTCCACTTTCCATCTGATGTTAAATTGTATGGGAACTGGAATGCATTATTCATCGTTATTCCATCATGGGTGCGAGGAGTCAATATCATTTCTTCCAAATCATTCACATTCTGAATATTGCTATCATAGCAAATACTAGAAACGCCAACCTCCCATTCACCTTCTAAATGTAGTGGGCGATTTAATTCTACTCGATAGTCTGATGGTTTATTTTTGGGAAATTTATTCATAGAAGCATTACTGGGTAAGTAGATTAGAAACGAGTCCTTATTTTCACTTTCCATATTATTCACATTGGAAAAATATATTAGCATACTTTTGCATTAACTCTTCATTCGGAAATGGAGTGTGATACTTGTCACAGCATTTTTATGAAAAGGAATCAACGCACCAGCATCGTCATAAATGGCAATATCAATTTGTGGGATGTAGTTTGATTTCAGCTTTGTATAATGCACTTTCTTGAAAGTATGCTCAGATAAAATACTGCAGCTTTTTTACTGGTATGGTATCATTGCTAGCAATGGAGCTTCAACATCTCCCACACGTACATCTTCACCAATATTGGAATATATCTGAAAATAGGTAATACGACGCGATAGCGACATGTCTGCGCTAGCTTTGGTTACAGTACCACTTTTAAAGATATTTTGATCAAAACCCAAAATGTCCATTAGAGTTTTATCCATAATTAGTTCAATACCTTTTCCACTTATAGTGAGAGACAAAGTACCTTCTTTTTCAGAAAATGAAATATGTTGCTCATTAATAACTTCATTTCAATAATCTACAACCAATTTAACCGAAGTAATAATGCGAGGCATCAACACTCTTGCTTCATGTAAGATACCACCTAAAGGCTCTACACACTTTCTGTATAAAGATACGGTTCATTCTGTATCAAATTGATTTGACCTTTCACATGGTAAATGTTGCATATCAAATTTTCCATGAACAGCTGCAGAACGATGTCGTAAGAACTGATGAGTATCTTTTGAACAAACTAATACTAGATCATCATCATTTAATTTACTTATTGCAATATGATTAGATGATTTGATATAAGTCAATGTTGCCACTTGTTTACCATCAACTCGAAGGAGATAATTAAATTTCTTCAATAATGTTTCAGGAGTCATGTTTGTCTTTCTTGGCTTAATCACAATCTTCTTCACCAACGTCTTCTCATTTTTTGGAATAAGATCTACATAATAAGCTTCCTCTCGATATATTAACTGTTTATGACCACTTGGGTGGTAATTAACGTTAAAATTATCATAGCTTGTTAAGGCGCTAGCGAGGTAACCTAAATCATTTCTTAAACTTGGACTTAAACCAACAATCCAATCTTTCTCAACTACATGATGTACATAATTATGATCATCGTTGTGCGGAGTAGATTGGACAATATGTTTACACGCTTTATTCAGGAAATCATATATAGACTTTTTACATGATAAGAGATCTTTCTTTGTCTACTGTGGAATGTATACTAGGCAGCCCTTTTCACATTGGTAAGCAGCTGTGCGTCTCATATTAATAGTCATCACCTCATGATCAAAAGTATTGACACAGGTACTGTGAACAAGTTGTGTGACCCCTACTTCCAACTCTCCATTCAGCTGTTGTGTATGATCAATGGGAGTAGAAAAGAGTTCGGCTCGATTATTACCAAATCTCTTTGTGGCCGCATTGCTAAGCAAAATATGATAAAACGACATTTTTATATTGCTGATCTGCGGCTTTGCATAACATCATGAAGACTTGGATTTTGGACTCTCGGCAATATATCAGAGTTGATCGTGATGGAAACGTTCATTTCAAAAATTCTCATGGTCATACATCAAGAGGTATTACATTAACATGGCGACAATTTGTCAACCTCAATGATATCATGAGGGATTTGGAATATTTTGAAACATTAAGATTCATCTCCTTGGGTGATCAAGTTTGGCTTCAACATTACAGAAATGAAATTCAAATCTACCATTCTCATTCCGCAAACTGTTTCTCATTTCGCAAATACAATTGGGAGAAGTATAGAAGATATATACATCGCTCCATCGTGACATTTAATCGTCGTGAGTTCATCGCCCTACTATGCAAATCTTCATCAGACATGACTACCACGCACCATGAGTTGGAAATTAGATTCCCTACAACGTATTGAAACGGATCATGATCGAAACGTCTATTTCAAAGATTCAACTGGAAATGTGAGAAGAGAGTTTGCTTTATCTTATCGTCATTTTCAATCTCTACATCATATCATAAAGGATTTGAAATACTTCTATATGAAAAGACATTCACGTATTGGAAATCGCATATGGTTGCGCGTCAACAAACGGCGAATTCAACTCTATCATTCCCAACTTCATACTAACTTCACATTTCATCAAGGTAGTTGGGAAAGTATATGAGGAAGGTGCATCGCTCAATTTCCTCATTCACTCATTCAAGCAATTTCACTTAACTGATTGTGTTTAAAATTGAAAGGATTCTTCTTTATATTATCATTAAATGCATCATTTTCAACCATTGCCACCATGAGGAGCTTCGGTGCTTCATATCTGTTCATATTAATAGTCTGAGAACATGTATTTCCTGGGAGGAGCTGTTTTACGTTTTCCTTTTACTAGTTTTAGTGGTGATGTAGATCTACGTCGAGTTCTTCCTCTTGTTTGCTTAGTGAGTGTGGGAGGGGATGTAGCAGGTGACGTCTTAAACCAATTTGTTGGCATTTTCATCGTCTGAAGCATTGGAGCAGTAGCCATTGTTGAATCAAGTTCTTTCAATGTCTCATTATTCAAAGCAAATTTTGGCACATTATGCTTTTTCAATAGTTTAAGAAAGTATGACGGCGCTTTCTACGTGTCGCATACTGAATCAAGTCTTCATAACGTGAAGCATCAATCACTTTATTTTCATCTGTAATGATTTCTCCTCTATCATTTACATTGAGATGGGGTTCAATACTATTGAAAAGAGATATGGCATGTGCGCGAGATGCTAAAGGTGTAGCAGTCGATACAGAGTTAATTGTACAATTGATACAATTGTACATATTCATCCTGAGGAATAACAATCATGCGAGAATAAGAACTCATAGTTTGTAGATAATCATGGGAGTTTTCAAAATATCACTTCGAAATCAAAATTCTTCCGGACACTCTTGCGTAAAGTCAATGAATAAGTAACCGCATGGTTTTTCAGTAGCTGCTTGAAAAATTTCAATTAAGGCTTTTGATCCTCTGGGTGCAACTTGTCGCGCTAAAATTTCACTTTTATCTCGCGGATTCTTGAAAATAGCATAATAGTGTGTATTCAGGTTTCGTGTACGAGCTTCTTTTCCATCAGGAAACAAATTTTGTGTGATATAGATGATAAAGCACCTTTTATGATGTGCTGCGCGAGTGAACATATCTGTAACATCTTTTGAATTCTTACTTTCTTTTAATAAATCATCCAATACAACAACATCATTAGACTGAAGTTTATCCACTGCAATAATTCCTTCATGTCGAATAAAGTTGCGACTTTGCAATTCCTGAAACAGCGACGGTTGATAAATACCATAACACCAGATCACTCGATTGATAGGTTCCTTAAACAACTCCCTTCTTTTATCCAATAAATTCAGCATGAAAACAGTTTTACCTGCATGAGATGGGCCTGAGACAGTCAGAACTTTATCACATTGAAGTCTGAAATCCATTTTATTACTTTGAGATTCAACATTTGCATAATTAACGCTTAGAGCCAAAGATATTACCCAATAGGTTGCCCACGACAGGAGCTAGCATCGGAAGTATTGCTGAACGGAAACCGCCCTTTTGTGTTAGAGTTTTCCTCTTTCTTTGAAGGGTGACTTTAGGATTGGAGATGAAACGCAATTTCGTAGCATATCGCTTAAGTAACTTTCGTTGTTTTGGTGCTAATTTCTTCGTCCTCAACTTTCTGACATGAGAAATAATTTCACAAATGAATTTATCGTTAGCATGTCGTATAGCATTGTATCGCTGATTTGCTTTCATTCGTCGGAGAGCTTGAATGGCTGAAGAAAACTTTGAAGACTTTTGACTTTTACGTTTCGTCATTTTACGTTTCGCCATTTTCCGTGTTAGTCTTTGCTAAAACCTATCTTTACCACATTTGCATAGGTACTAACTATTGCGACATAAGTGGCACTCGAAATGAGCAATATCACAGTGGCTACATTTGCAAAGTTGAATGCAATTACGTATGAAACAGCGTTGACAAAAAGCATGCTTACATCTCTTGAAGATGCGCTTTTCATTTCCATCCTTTCGCTTACATACATCACAACACATAGTTTCACCGTTACTGGTAACGTCTATAGCAAGTCTTTTTGAAGATATGAATTTGCTAGCCTTTTCTAAATAATAGACACATGTACAGAAGGAATATACTTCGAGAGTGAGCAGACATAGCTCGAAAACCAGTTGTGCTACAATCAAGTACCACTGCATTTTCAATTTTTCTTTATGGAAAGTTGAATGTGAATATCTGAAATCGCTTCAATCACTAGATTGCTACCATGATGGTTAAATGCGTTAAGACGTTCAGCAATTTTTATCATATGTCTTTTAAAAAATTCTTCGGGGTGATCTACCACTTCCATTGAATAAGAAGCAAAATGGAAAGAGCGACTTTCCACCTCTTCCTTTCCAAAATGACTAAACTTAATTTTCGCAACTAATCGCGCCATGATAATGCTATCAGAGAATGTATTCATTAACTCTAGAAATAGAGTGCTAGCATCATCGACCACTGCTTCGATGTCGGTCTCATCTTTATGAAAATTTATCACATAATCTTGAACAGCTCCTTTTAAACTTTGCCTATGAAAATGTAATGTTCCGCAGTCGTTTGAGAAAGACATGATCGCCCTTTATCTAACCCATCCATTGCATGAAAACAACTCTTCTCATAGTAACATTTATTGAATAACGGTAACAAGCATGCATTATAAATCAATGGTTTGAAAGAGATAAAATAGATACAGCTGGTAACTATCATACAGCGAGCAATGATAACCATACAGGACTTTGGCAGTGTTGAGGTAAGGAGGAAAGAAGCATTGGTTATGAACGTAGCTACTACAACGAACAGACAAAATAGGAACACACAAATCCTTAAAACGTTTCGTGACTTCATGATAATGTTGATTCACTCTACTATCCCAAGGCGGGAGCAACATATCATCAATGATTAGATTGGGAAATACTTTCCTCTCCTTACCAGGATTATTACAAAAGATGCGTATAACATTGAAAGCAGCTAACCATCGTTTAAAGTCAATAAGAAGAGCACTCTCACAAGAAAAGCCATAGTCTTGCAGATATTTCAGATTAAGTCCATGAATGTGTTTTCTCGCCCATTGATCAACATTGGGATCGCAGTTGGCATGTTGATGATAGACACTAACAATCTGATATGTCCAATTGTTCATAGCAATAGCACTGAGCTCCTGTACAGGTTCACCCTCACAATCCATAAAAATGATGATAGAAGCCTAAAACGGAAATTTACACATCTAAGGAAACGTTCTATAACATATTACAAAATGAAGAATTACATCGATGCTTTTCACGACAAAATACACAAATGATATGATGGCAACGAAGAAGTAAAATGTATCTAATAAGACCACGTCTACGACACTCAAAGCACATAAGCGAATTGTCATAGGGTAGAGTTAGGAAAGGACTAGTAATTCTCCTTCTTTGATTTGCGTTTTGATGCAGCATTCTTCTCCGACTTGCGCTTCGTACCACTGCTGTTAAGGATTTGATCAATTATGTCATCCACGTTGGGTGGTTTTGGAATATATAGGATGGATTCCATATGCATGGAGAGAGAGACTATTTTATTATCCTTGTGTCGACCATAATATAGCCCATTCACTTTGAAAAGGATATCCCAAGTACCTTCTCCGAGCTCATCACATGTGATGATTGTTGATTGATCTCCATCCTTCTTATAGTAAGTACACCAATGTGATACCGGTAGGCAAATGTGATTACCATCCCAAATCTTTCTATAGGGAGTATCCTTGTCATCTCTCGCCTTCCACTCTTGAGCAAGAGGAGTAGGAATGTCCATATTTAATGTCACGTACTCCTCAATAATATCAAGTTGGCGGCGGATATACGGACTCACGGGGATCAGTATGTAGTCCCCATACTGATTGTGCATTATCTTGACATCCGTGGAAGGGAGCATTCCCGTTTGGAGTACTACGCTATGATCGTCATAACGCAAGACTTGTTTGAATTTACGCTGTAGCGGTGTAGGATTATGTACCTTGGTTGTTTCTTCCACTGGCCTCAGTTGTAGATGATCTGATCGGAGCGAACCTTGTAACGTTTGACCGTCATTTTGTCCTACTAGTGCAGCAGATGGAGTAGATGTCTGAAAATGAAAAAAGATTGTATTAAGTTTACGTTCAAGGGAGGAGAGGGAGGGAAGTAGCGACTTACCATTTTATTTGGATAATAGAATAGAGAGAGAGAGAGAGAAAATGTGCGTCCGTCACTCGTGTGATTCAACAATGGAATGATTCTCACTGTGGAAGGCTCACTATTTATAAAGAAATGCTTCATTCTCATTGGATGATGATCCTCATTGGACAATAACATCAAGCTGATTCCAAATCTGAAATCCGTTTTCCCATCCGATGCTTCGTTTTGACGCTACAGCCCAAAACGTCCAAAATTCTAACTCTGTCGTTTTTCGACAATCTCCCAAAATCTTAAATGGCGTCTCACATCTAAACGAAGACAGATATGAACAAGCCGATTATTTCACTGAATTTGTCTCACTCTTAGCTTTCAAACGAGCTATTGCACGACAAAATCCGTCCACTAGAAGCAAAGTTGGAAGGTCGGTGCCGAGGGGGGGGACGTCAGCGAAACTTTTTCTCTCCGATTGCTTTCAAATTTACCATACCGATGCAGAATTTCACGCTGAATCCGAATCTGGCCTCCGTTTTCCCATCCGATGCTTCGTTTGGGCGCTACAGCCCAAAACGTCCCAAATTCTAACTCTGTCGTTTTTTCGAAAAATGTTGAAAATTTTTTCTCGCCGATTGACTTGAAACTCACCATGTTGATAGAGAATTTCATGCTGATTCCAAATCTGAAATCCGTTTTCCAATCCGATGCTTCGTTTTGAAGCTACAGCCCAAAACGTCCCAAATTCTAACTCTGTCGTTTTTCGCCAATGTCCCAAAATCTTAAATGGCGTCTCACATCTAAACGAAGACAGATATGAACAAGCCGATTATTTCACTGAATTTGTCTCACTCTTAGCTTTCAAACGAGCTATTGCACGACAAAATCCGTCCACTGGAAGCAAAGTTGGAAGGTCGGTGCCGAGGGGGGGGACGTCAGCGAAAATTTTTCTCTCCGATTGACTTGAAACTCACCATACCGATGCAGAATTTCACGCTGAATCCGAATCTGGCCTCCGTTTTCATATCCGAGCACTGCTTCCACTCGAAACAGCCCATTTTCAACCCAACATTCATCAGATTGCACGAAAAACATCACACACTATAGCCTCAAGACAAAACCTGGCGGTCGCCCAAGTCCACCACGACACTCTGTCGTTCCAGACGGGGGGGACGTCAGCGAAACTGTCGGACCCACTTGGCCGGCACACCACGACACTCTGTCGTTCCAGAGGGGGGGGGAGTCAGACTCGAAGCACCACGGCGGCCGACCACGACACTCTGCCGTTCCAGGGGGGGCGCCGGTCGAGTGTTCGCCGTTTTCTTACTACTAACACCTCTTCCTATTCCTTCTTTGTCCATCCAGCAGTCATAAGGATCTCTCCTGCTGTTGATCTTGACAAACTCCTCACTTCTCCCAATTTGTTGAGCAACCCACTGGCGTGTGACGAAGGCTGCGCCGGCATCTTTGGCTTCCCTGAATGTGATTGCTGTTATCCGATCAACAAAACGCTTCTCGTTACTATCAACAATCTCTTCTTTATTCCAAAGTGAAAAAATGAGTGAAGTGCAGACTATTTTTGTGATGACAATAGGACTGGCAACATTCGATGCAACGCTAATCTCTTGCTAATGGCATCGATCTGATGACATCCTTTCCATTGTGTAAGGACAGGGTTTTCCCTCGTGTGACCTTAGATCAGAAATTGCATAGGTAACCCTCCAACTGACAAAGCAACAAAAGCATTGAAAGGATTCCAAAAGGTTGTGAAACATCGATATTCATGTCATTTCACAATCACAATTGGACATTATTTCACAAATCGCATTGAAATCATGCTGACTTAACGGAGAGTAGAAATATTGCCTTGTACATGTTTAAATAAGAAACTGAAAAGACGACATATTTGTCTGCTGTTCGTGACAGATATTTGTATTTTCAATTTGTGAAAATCTTGTAAATTAATACACTACCATAAAATGTTTTGAAAGGTGACGTTGTCATATTCCTATCATCGATTTGATCGCATTCTAGGTCTGTCTGATGATATTAAAGTGCAAAAAACACTTTGAAAATGTTAATTCAAACCACATGTTTTGAGGGTACATCTTTATGGGACACCCGCTAGTATTCTGGTAAATGAAATAAAATAAAACTGGCATAACGCTGCATCGAGAGAGAACCGCTTTTGTCTCTACCTTCGATATTAGCATGTTCAAGGTTAATAGTGCGACATACGAATACCAGAACGAGTACCATACGAGTACGTACCCGACTCCATTAAATCGCAATAAATTTGAGTTTCGGTCTACTCACAAAGTTTATCTTCGACATTTACATGCGTAACCAATAGCCATGTTTACTTTCAAAATGTACTAATTTGGAGGACATTGAGGTTATGTACTCTTACTTTATAAATCACAATGTGATAAGTCTACTTACATTATGAATGTTCATCTGTTTGCTGCACTGTAACAAGGTAGCCTGCCAAACCCCAATAACAACACAAACGAAGTAGTTAGGGGGAAAGATAAGGCAGACCACGATACCAACTACATTATTAAACGAAAACTGCGGCACTTCATCGCGTTGAACACGGTCAGCAGATAAACCATGTGTAAACTATTGATATGAAGATATTTAAATCTGATATTTACCTACATACAATAAGTGTGTTGGTTGCTGTTTACTCTGAGATAAATGATGAGAGCTACAGCAGTGATTTTTCAAATAACCCACTCAAAGCTGAACGTCAGGCAATTACATTTACAATATCATGAAAATTCGATTCTTCACTGATTCTTTACATTCACATTCATAATCTCGTCACACTGCCTGATCTCTCTGTTTTCAATTGGTAGACGAATGATCGATGCAAATGAAGATCGAGTGAGATTGAGAGAGAAATTGCCATCAATTTTGTCAATGATAATTTTAGCATGATGCCAACTTGCCAAGGCTATTGATAAAAACACCAATTAAATTACTTAATAAAATTGAAAAGTTTGTATTTCTGCATAAATATTAGTGCTCGCTTAATTGGGCACAATTTGTCATCTTTAATTGCATTTTCACGTACAGATCGGATATCCATCCTATTCAAGCGTAGAGACTACAATGCCTGCAGATAACTCATCAATAACGGCACTAAGCCTGAACTCAGACTGAGGGTCTAGTTGAAGACGTATCAGTCTTCTTAGGCAATCTGATGTAAATGCCCTGCAACCTAAACTATTCACGCAGAGCAAGATCCCCTTGTGAGACTATCACAGAACACCACGTGGCTATTACGATTATGCGCGTAGGCCGAGGTTCTCTTGCAAGACTGGATCAGACAAAAGAAAAATGCATTCAGTCGGAAGCAGATTGAAGGTTTCGGCAAACATAATGTTGTTGATGTTTTCTCTGATTTAGTGAGAAGTAGTAGGCCTAGAGCAGTGGTGGGCAACGCGTGGCCCGCCGACCCATGTTGGATGGCCCGCCACCGATTCTCATATCCAAAGTGGCCTGCGGACATCATTGGAATCGGTCATGTGAAAATGGCCGTATCCGACTTTGACCTTTGAAAGGCTGGATGTTGATCTTCTTTAGAATTTGCAAAAGCATTAACTAATGATCTATTGAGCAATATGACGGCATAAAAATTTTCATTCGAATGCTCAAACCATGTTCTGCTCGCAATGAATATCTTCTCAGCATGAATGTAGGTAACATAGCCATTGTCTGCGCGAGTGCTTATTCATACTACCAATAAGGTCATATTACTATCATTTAATAACACAAAACAGCATCCGGAATTAGTTAGGCCTATTCACAGTTCGTTATTCATATAGATTTTAGAATGCAAAATACAGTTCCTTAAAAGACAACAGTTTAATTGAATACACTGCTGCTGCATACATTTACAAATACTATTATGCCATGTTCTATTGCTATGTACATGTACAGTACAGCAGTCCTCAAAATTGAGCTCTAAAGTACTCAATGAATAAATTTTAAACATACCTATTTCTGCCTTTTGAAATTGATGGCCCGCGAGCTCTCTCGAGGGCCACTACTTGTGGCCTTCCATTCCAACTTGGTTGCCCACCACTGGCCTAGAGCAAGGGCGGGAAACCTGCGGCCCGCGTCACTTTTCTCTCCGGCCGCATGTTGCCTATCAATTAACACAGCGTCTAGTCCGACAGACATGTGTTTAATTTGTTTTAAATTCCCCGGAATTCTGGTTCCCTATCATTCGACACATTAGGCGTTCTTCCACAGACTGTGATTGGCTATTCGTTGCGAATCAACCTAAGGTGCATGAGATGCCGGCTGTTTGTGACACGGTTGAGCTGCAGACAATATTATGTAGATAAACCGGCGTTATGGACGCGGACGCATGAATTAAGCAAAATGGACTAAATTAGGTCAACACATGTATGACGCAACGTCTGCTTGCTCTCATTATTGAAGCCGTCAAGTCATAGCTGCTTCTATGAGGCAATTTCAACTTTCACATTACTGTTTGAGTTGTTGTGTTGTTTAATGGATAATAGTTAAGCAATCATGGAAAACATTCGCAATTTCTATCATGGCCCAAAAAGTGTCAATGGAGTTATGTTGCGGCCCGCTCTATGAAATGGTTGCCCGCCCCTGCTATACAGCCATAATTTCTGGCGTGGAAGGTCTTTAAGTCATGAACTCTTCTTGTGTTTATGCACCTTTGCCTATGACGCCAAAGACATTCTGATTTATCAACTCTCCTAATATCGACAAACACAACATGCTGGTCAATTTTAGCCAGAGTTGGAAGTGGGTCATGGGTCAGGTGGGTCAGAAAATCGTGTGGGTCGTGGGTCAGACTTCGTTCACCCACTTCCAACCAGTTTGACCTATGATAGATTTGACAATCTCAAATACTGTAAACTTCATTTGTTCGTATTATAATCATTCATGAAAAATGATTGAGTCAGTGTCACTGACAAGGGGTGATGGATGCACATAGTCAAAATATGCAACACCATTGACTTTCACAAGCCTCATGCAGTTTCGAAAGGGGGCGGAATTCACACAAACTTAAGGCTCGAAAGCAATTGCAGTCTACTGAGAGATATTGGTTGGTGAAGAGAAATTGCTTGAGTACAATTGTGTATGCTCGATTCTCGGTCGCTATGTCTGACGATACCCAATGATGTGTGACCTTCAATTCAGAGATACAGCTACTGAAGAAGTCAGGTATTCAGAGGTATTATTAATCTTGAAAATTTTCTTGCAATGTCAGCTGACCTTCGTTTTGTTTGTTTCGTTTGATCTTTTTTTGGTTTTTATCTTCGTTTTGTCTTTCGTAGAAAATATCCTCTGGTAGAGATTAGAATCGTAAATCTCTGGTAAAGATTGATCAGAGCCTAAATTATTTTTGGAAATATGTAATTGATAAAAATATCTTGATAATATGCATGCTTCAAATCTGAAGTATTTAGCCCTTCAATCTACTTTCGCATCGTACATGTTCCATGCATCTCATTGTTCATTCGATGCATGATAATCTGAAATACGCCAATTCATACGACGGTCATTGATACAGACTTAGGACATTAGCCCTGACATTAGGGGTGACTTTTAATCGCAACCGCATCGATATGATTAAACGATTAATAATCGCATCATAAAGCGATTAAGCGATTAATTTCTTATATAATTTCAATATCTACTACCAATATATTAGATAACCGTATTATTGTTATTATGTAAATTATCACTGCCTCTAAAACGTATTGTTAAGTTTTTATTCCCATGCAGAATCACCTTGTCTTTTGTATTGATGTAACTTATAATAAAAGTATAAGCCTAGTGCATAAAGGTTGTGTAATTAACGTTAATTGTATGTAGGTCTACATGTTGATTATGAAAAGGTTTCAGATCTTTCGAAGTTGAGCAAGGAGAATTGTCGATATCTTTGTGTTTATGCTCAATATGAAGCCGCAGAGTTGACGGAGATTGTCTGCTGGATGCTTTGAAGACAGAGTCACAGTAGGCACATTTCACTGACTTTTGATCACAAGGGCACTGAGGAAAATGATCCCATTTGCTCGAACGCTTTTTTGTTATTGGTAAACATCTTACTTCTTCGATGTTTCGTTGTCCATCACTAGAGTCACGCTCCCGATTCGATGCTTAGGGATCTGCTATGAATTTGATGCGGTTTTGCATTGCATGCTAACGGTGGGAGCAGGGGACTGTCCAAAAAGGACTGTCCCTGTTCAAGTTATCAAGCTCGTTGCCTAACGCTGACTCACTTATTTCATTCATTTTAATTATCCTATATGGAATATCAGTGCAGTCTAATGCTACAAGAAGACTTAAAATAAAGCATAGTTACCGAATCACAAGTGAGTCATTCATTTCCACACCTTTCTGTTCCGTACTGGAGAGCTCCAGTTTTTTTTGCATTAGGATAGAAATGCAATAAAACGATTAATCGCAAACCTGCGATTAAATGCATTTCTTAAGTATTTGAAGCGATCAAACGATTAATCGCTTTGCACCCCTACTTCGCATCAATAAAAAGTTTCGTTTTGATATTTGATTTGGTATCAATAAAAATTGGAATACTTACATGATGTCGCTAGTGATTGTTATCACAGCAAACTCGCACTTGTAGCGCCACTCATCAGTTCATCTATATGTACATTGTAAACTAATTAATGAATAACAATCTTGTCATCGTGCAATTTTCTATTCACGCTTTACGCATTCTTGCTCCATTTGATTTTCGATGAATCTCATTCTTACATCAAACATACAACCTTCTACTTAAATCTAACATTAGCGACTTTAGCGGAAGTAAATGAAATTTGAATCGATTGCCATCAGAAGCAACAAAATATTAGTTTGACGATTTTTCTGGGACAATTTTCACACATGTAGTGTATAACATAATAAATGCATGCATAAAGGATTTCGGCCTACTGCAGTCTTATCTTTCAACTTCATTTAATTAAGAAATGTAAAATTTGAAATTCAGTCTGTTGGGCCCACAACTTAACTAATCATCTCTCTACGAGTTAAATAGGTTGCACTAAAAAGGACATTCAAGAATTATAACAAGAAAAAGAATCGCTTAAATTTTTTTAGAACCTTAGGCATTTGTGGTGCATGAACTTTGATTATAAGATAATTTTGATGAGGCTACATGTCTATTTATCACGTGACAAAGTGATCAGATACACTTAAATCTTCATAACAAATCTTAACAGCAATTTTGATACTACGAGGCCTCTGCCTAGATAGACCTAGAATCTTGAATGAAAATGAAACTAAAGATGATACCAGAAAAGGAAATTGCACTCACATCATTTACCTTTGCAGCATGTGGGTCAAAGATGTGGTGGGTCAGGTGGGTCGTGGGTCATGTTTTCGTGAAAAGTCGGTGGGTCGTGAGTCACATATGCCGTGGGTCAGGTGGGTCATGGGTCAAGTTTCGTTGACCCACTTCCAACTCTGATTTTAGCTAAATTTAATCAGAGAAAGCGAAGAAAATTTTACTTTTGTCGAAAGCCTTGGTCTGCTTCCCACTGTACTTAATGCACTTTGTATTCTTTGATCCTGTCTGACAGGAAAAGGAAAAAGATAGAGCTCGACAGACGGCAGATTCACAGTAGCCCTTGGATGAACATTATTATGTTAGTCATTTTTTGACCTCGTTCCTTGCGGAAATTCCTTCTGGCAGCCTGACTTTAAGTAGGTCTGAAATAAGGAAATCACGTCAATGAAGGTATGAGCGACATTGACGTGCGTAGGATAACTGGGATTCGTGTCGGAGGGGTCTGCAGAACAAATTGTCGAGATGAGGTTATGTTACGCAACAGATCGAGGTGCTCAAAAACAAGATTTCAATCTCTACCGATTCTTGTCTGAAGTATTGTGCAATAGGTATATTTTGGCCAAAAGACTTTGAAAATCGAAAATGTTTTGAAAATATATTGCATCACTAACTGAGAATTGAATTATCTTTTGATAACAGCTCGATCAGACATAGCCTACATGTATCAATCCAACAAATGTGAGAGAGAACATACATACATGCACCCATAATAGCGACATATTTATGCATGTCGCTCACACACGTACTGTATCATATTCCAATACATGTTGACCCTCAAGATTGTAAAAAGGCGCAATTATTTATCGATTTTGACTGGTGCAAATCTTAAACTTGGAAGTCTTCACATATACACATACGAGAGGCAAAGTGAATAATTCCTACTAACCACAATATCTAAATATTCATAATCAGCAAGTCTTCTGCTGAGTAAGATTTTCCACAAAGCAGTCGGTTGCTGTTATCAGCATATGTTGTTCGATTGACTGACTGAATAAATTATTTCGAAACTTGAGAATCATGATTAAGCTGACCTCGTTTTTTTAACAGCTTGCAAATTATTTATAGATACCTTCATTATATTTTGATTTGACATTTAAATGTCATGCTTTAGAAGATACTTTAAAACGATTATGTTACACGTTGAATGCACTTCAAGAGATATCTAACTGAACTATGAATTGACCTTTTTGAGCGATGAAAACATGAAAATCAATCTATGAGTTGATTTCCGATTGGCCAATCTTCACACTGTCTATAATTCACTGAAGTAATAGCACAGACAAGCAAATATATAGCATAATTATGCATCACCTTTGTTTGAGATGTCTTTGTGTGTGTAATGCAATCATCATTTGTCGGATCCAACCATTGCTCAAAATACTTAAAAACAAGAGTGTGAGCTTGATCTTTCAATTTTTGAAAGAATATTTGATATGATTAACCAAGTCATCGCAGGCCTACCAATCGCAAAAATAGTTTAGCGACGCAGAACACGACCTAATAGGATTTTCAGTCCTCTCAAAGTGCACGAGCATTAAGAGAAATTTCATAAAACCAATATTCGAGCTCTCGATGTTTTCATCAATAAAAATGACATTGCTTTACCGACTGTAAAGCACATGTGTATCATGTTGATGAAACTAGATGTGAGAGAATAAAATCAATTTGACCAGATTTACGTATTCAGTGTACAATGCTAAGCAAACCGCAGGAATTTTAATGACATTTTTGAATGAGTTATAATACATTATCACATCAAAAAGAATTTATTCATAGTAAAAACAATGAACAACTTCTTAAAATGATAATTTCGGAATTTTCTAAGCCTTACATTAAAACAAACTCGACATCTGACGCTCCTGTACATGAAATCATTCATTTCGTATTCGTGTACACCGCACGCTAACATTTTCAGTTGCCATTGACATCTCAGCAAGTTCACTCAAAACAAAACAACGCATCCAATCTCTCCTAGTTATCATTGCTAGAATGTAGGATTTCATGCGCATTGATTGCACAGGGATGTTGGTAGTCAAATTTGAGGCGGGTGAGAAGTGGCAAACAAATTCCAGAATGATTAGAGGCCATTGGATGCCTTTTTATGCGAGTGAAATTCTTGAGATGGTAGCGGTGACTCCCATATCAATTGTGCGGTACTACTGCACATGAGTGAATGATTTCAGGTACAGAGGTGATTCTAACACCATCATTTTGATGGATTGATCGCTTTCATGTGAGTAATAAAAAAAGTGCAACAGACGAACGTGTATTGTGATGAAGTTATCGGTGATGCTTTTAAGTACGTGTAATTTATATTTTTCAACTTTGGAAAATTTCATTTTATGTACTATCAAAAGCAAAGTCTGAAATCTATTTTGTACTGAACAGCAGATTTGTGGATCTGGTCTGAGCAAATTGATATAAAGTGCACTCCGGCTAAGCTGGAACCGGATTAGCGGAAATTCCGCTTAAGAGGGAGAAAAGTAAGGAGACATTTTCATCACATGCAAAACCCTCCGGTTATGAGAGTGAGTTTTCGGAAGTCACTCCGCTTAAGCGGGAGAACGGTGACCAGCAGTAGCAAGCGAAAAGTAGGCCCTACTCGTTAATTGTAACAATGTCGCATGTATATTGAAAACATGAATCTGCATTATGTGGCACATTTTCAGAATAAGAAATACAAGGAGCCGATTTTCAGCAACTTTCCCCCCTCTGATACAATTTAGTAAAGAGGTCCTGAAAAGAAGTAATGAACACAAGAAGAATGGCCGGGAAAAAACAATAGCCTTGCAGCCCCAGGCTCCCTGTGTTTCAGCTGCGGTTATTGTAGATGATCAATTTATTGCTGACCTGACTTCATCACTTGTCATACATGGATCAGTTGACAGGTGATATCGATGCTCTTACATGCTTCAGTCCTTGTTGTCCAATATCTGTGCTCATTTGCAGCAACGTTCATTGTAGCGCTTACCCTTCAAAGTGCTTAAGACTTGAAATAATAAAACAATGTTTACGCATCTCTTTGATCAAGTAAATATCAAATAAGGGTTAAGTTCACACGCATATTCAGCTTACCAACAATGTAGGACCTACATCAACTACAGATTGCGCGGTGAAAGTCATCATAGCCTAGGTAAGAAGACAAAACTATTAATAATTTCCAGTGACCTGAAGAAAATTATCCATGACACTTATGGCATTGAGCAGGGCTGAGGAGTCGCCCAAATCTTCTTATGTTCATCTTTGAGTCCGTCTGCCCTTCCCTGGTATCGAGGTACGGTGAAGATAGTTTCCGATATGTTTGGACCAATCTGAGGCCGTATTGTAGATGATTTTATTTTTATCATAACAATGAAGATGGGAATTAGTGACCATGAATAGGTTGCCCGAAACGGAATCCCAGTCGCCTGTCCTCTACCCGCACAGAAACCAAACATTTGGCCCTGACTTGACCAAAATACTCAGCCTTCATGGATTGACCAGAACGCAAAAATCGACAAAAAACGAATTTCGCTTATTTATGTTTTCACGAACTCGCTTATATCCGCTCGTAGAAACAATTCACTCACTGCAACTTACCGAAAACATTACTTACATTACTTAAAATTAGCAGATAAATAATTTACAACTGTCATATGAGGCTCATATATCTTGAATCAAAACATGCCAATTGGATAACTCATGTTTTGCACAATCTGAGAGGAGAGTCTAAAATCAATCAAACTTATTGGAATAAGATTCACATTAACAATGTGGGATGTCGGCAGTCTGGGATCTGAAACGTTTTTGACATTTGTGCTCATGCTATTTATGACGGTGCAATTGCTGTTTGGCAATACACAATCATGTGGTTTAGAAGCAGGACCCTACACAGAGTGGTTAAATCGAAATTAAAAGGAATTTTTTTCACGTTTTTATTTTTGCGAATTTATAGAATTTCGCGAGATTCGCGAAACTGCGAGTATAACTGGCGCGGAAATTAACCGACTTTCATCATAGATAAAGCATCAAAGCAGACAGTTTTGACAAAATTGCGGAGAGTGCACTCCACACTTGAATAAATATGTCTCTCTAAATAAAGTAAAGAGGTAAATTTAAGAGGGTTCATTTGTTTAGATGAACAATTCATCCACATTTCAAAACGCAATAGTCGGTATTGTTACTTTTTTTGTCAGACATTCTGTGAACTCAAACTGATGGGAAATATACAATTCAAGACCACAAAATCATTGAAAATCTTCAAATTTTTATGTTCGCCCACCAGTGATTGCAAGATACTTTCTAAATCTCTATGGCAACTGTCCTGCAACTAAGGCTTGGCGCGACTTTACTTCAAGCGATTAGCCGATTTCCTTTGACATTTTTCTGAAAATGTGTCAATTAGTCACAGCAAGCTTAATCTAGCAGCTTGCATATAGACCACCATAATAAATGCTGGGTCGAGGAGAAGCAAAAAGGAGCTTATTACATTACTTTTTAGTTATTGAAATATAAAGCAGTACTTTCAAAAACTAATGCAAAAAAGACCTATCTGCCATAAATCGTTTATTCGCTTTTGCAAGCAACGTTCCGCAGGTCCTGCTGCTTCTTCAGGCAATACTAGCAAGATGTCAGATGACAAACATCGTCTGCCTCAAAACGACATATTTGCATTATCTTAAATTAGCACTATGTTTTGTATATCATACTGCATGTAAATAGGCTTATTTAGTCTAATGATAGAGACAAATTGTAACTACACGAGTAGATATTGTTGTAAGTCATTGTAGCACACATGAAATCAACTAATTCATAGACTCGCATAGTCCAAAACTTTTGCCCGAATTTGAAAGACGTTAAAGAAAAGACAACATTTGCGAGTTAAAATGTGTTGTGAAGGACTCACCTATCCCTATGCATATAAGACCTAGACTACATCGACGATTTGTAAACCTGCTAAGGTGAAATAAGCACGCGGAAGACAGGAACGATAACTCATTGTAGCTTATTTTGCTCGGGTTCAAGTCGTTCAGGTCATCGTAGTATGGAGGAATTTGGATGAAAACATGATTTTCAAAAATATTCAGACCATGAGCACTTCATTTTTCGCGTTGAGCTGCACTTTTCGAGCTAGCGCTCCATTTTTTTCGTCATGCTATATTACGAAAACTGCACACTACACTAGATTATCCGAACACTTAGTTGATCATTGATTGATTACTCAATCCATAACAAACAATTTGGCTTTCGACAAATAACGTACATTGATGATAATTTGCCAATAGGTTGATCGATCAAAACACCATTGATTTATTAAATCAACCTATTTTCTGGCCGATCCTGTAATGCAATCGTATACAGTGAAGAAAAATGTTGACAATGAGATTCCGGCATGGTGTTTAGAATGAAATCTTTAATATTGCTATGGCAATTTGAAATACCAATGAGAATTTTGATAGCACAACCCTGGCACAACCATGCCATTGTGCATTTGAGGAACAAGAATATTGGCTGACTTTCTATTTAACATTCTCTTCAGGACATTCAACGGAATATGTTGACGTTCGAGGGTTGTCAGCTAAAAGTAGAATCCTCAATCTCGAAGTGTTCTGAGAATTTCGAGGTGTTATGCAAACATGATATCTGCACTTCTGTGCTTTTGTTTGCACTTACACATAACAGTTGTTTGAATGTGGTTCTACACTGCGAATACCCTTTTGATTGGAAACTAAGAGATTTTTGTTCTTGGTGGACTGAGTTATGTTCCACATACCAAGTACACTCATCAGCGATGGATCTTTTAACGATTCAATAGCTAACTATTTTCAAAAAGAAAGATGTCGGTGAAATCTTACACACTTGGTTTCAGTTGATAAGCTGGAGCTACTCCAATCTCCATACACGAGAGATGTACAACGAGTAAATTAGAAAGTTCACAAATTGGTGCCTAAAATCAAGGAAGCTACATGTGCATAGAAAAGCTTTTTGTCTTTGTCCTATTATTTCAATGTTATGTACGCGTGTGCAGACCATGTAAGCAAAAATTCAGCTGACGTTCATGTGATGTCCGTATTCATGTCGGAAGAAAATTTTCTCCCTTCGTGATCCATTTTGGACATTTCACCATTAAAAAAGATATTTATGTTTATGTTACAAAAAAAGATGTTTATAAAATTTTTGATTTCTTTATCTCAGATTCTTACAGAATGCTATCCAGTGTTATACAAGCATCTTTTATTCTACTCTCTATGAGATACGATCTAAAACACCTCCTATACTGCCATTACTCGTGAAACAAAAAGTGAAAATTCATTGCAACATTAAAGCTCTCAGTTCAAAGACAATGCAACCAACAAGTAACACAAAATAACCATTGTGCTCCTGAATTTTTCTCGATTATTACCAGCAGCGCTTTAATTAACCATGAAGCTTATACGGATGGCAAGATCTCCAAGCCGGTCACCGATCGAACTTTTGATGGGGCCCATTTGTATACGCCTGATACAAAATTGTTACATTTGCAACTGCATACTTGTCGTCATGGACATAAAATGGTTGTTATGGTCAACAATGTAAAGCAAACAATTTTCAAGCAAAGATACACCCTTTTTAATTTTAGATTATTGCCACTGCTCAAGCTACAACCGATGACAAATTTGTAGATCGTTTATTTTAAGATACACGTCCGTCTCAAATATACCCATACTTTACAATAGAATCCCCCCAATATGACCTCATGCGGAAAACTATCCTATGTGATATTTTTTCAGAGCGATTCCTCCGTGATCTTTCACTATGCCGTCAAATATGGTTCGTGCGATGTGAACTGCGTGGAGTTCATGTCAAGACATTATGATCCATAAAGTTGCACTGTGAAATAGAGGTCTGCAATCGTCGGAAATTTTCTCTCAACACGACACGAAGTTATGCAGGCACAAGAACACGATGCGACACTCACACGAAGCTCAAATCACCTGCGTCTAAAGTGACAAACTTGGAATTTTTATGATGTGACTAATTCACCTGAAACAAGTAATCGGTATAAGACAAACGTTCACTTGGAGGAGAAAATTGAAGAATGTACAACAAAATAATTCGATTGGGAATAAAAGTTCAGCAGTGATCACCCGTGGCTGATCTAATAAAAAGCTGTTCATCAAACTGCTCTGAACTCAAGGAATACTGTCTCTTGTTTATGACACCCGCTGCTGAAAATGCACGTTTGTTTGTCGGTGCCAGGGCAGCACGCTCGGCCCACAGCAGCAGCTCTAAGCAGTCAGTTCAATTGCATCGAACAACTGGCTTATACGTGTGTACTGTGTATGCCGCAATGTGTGTGTCTGGAGTCAGAAGCTTAGTGAATCTACATAAGCGGAGCTCAAGTTATTATTTTCAATGCAAACATAATTTTCTTCGATGTCATTTGAAAGCACATATCTAAATTCATCCCTGGTTGCAGATTCTGACAGTGATCATCACATTTGTCGAATTGCATCAATCTGAGGGACAAATTGTCGGTAAACTTGAGTCGAACTTTCGTAACTAAAATTAGACGACCGTTCAATTTTTTATCAGCATCATCCATGCTTTCTAATCTATATGCCAAGCAGCCAAAATGAAGACCACTTGTAGTCATTTATCAACTAATGATTGTAGACAACAGACACATACAATAAACAAAAAAAATTCGACAGAAAGACACCTTGGCCTCTTAAATTCTGATTTGTGAAGACTATCTGCCATAGGTATTTTAACTTTGATATTGAAACTTTGACAGAAGAGAAGCTGTAAAAGCTTTACAAATTGGTCATCATTTTCTGTCTTACCTAGGCGAACTGAAGCTAGGTCAATTAATTAAGAAGTGAACTTAATTTCTTTCATGCAATGATATTTTCGTAAATTAAAGATAATGCAATCAAATAACGACAATGCAGCACGACACAGTGGGTAATTTAGTGAGAGATTCACACCATCTAAGACAAATGCAATGGACGATTAAGTTAAGTCGGCCGTGTCTAACTAAATGTGATCAGCAAACCATGTGCTCATAACTCTAATAGTGAACTTTTCCACAAGGACTACTGGATAGCTTAAAGTGGATAGGATAAAGAAGTTCAAACATATCGCCTTGACCTATACCATCATGATCTCCACATAAAATCGTAATATCATGACTGATGACAGATAAAGTCATACACTAAGAGACCAAATATCTACCAAAAAAGGAGTAGTTCAGGCAATGGCTGCTTGTAATTGATTGATTGCCTCATGCATGAGATGTTACAAAATTGCATGGCACTGAAATAAAGAAATCGCTGTTTATTATTTTTTATTGAATATTATACGTTCATAATACCGCATTGAAAATCATGATTAATTTAACATAGGGCATTGTGCTGTCCTGAATAGCAAAATCCCACCCGTAGATTGACTGAAACGACGAAGAATGAGATCCAGTTATCCACAAGAAGTAAGCAGATACAATAAACTTCATCCATATTGCTTTGAAATACCCAATTGCGTGAATTATGACGCTTTAGATTACTTGGATGAAAATCATAGCATTCAAAGTTATGGTGGAAAAAGTATTAAGTACTAGTAGTAAGCCCGTGCCAAAATAAAGTGCAAAATGTGCAACGATGAGTCATCAGGCTGCCTCACCCCCACTCTGGAAGGCAGGAAGGAGGTGGCCAAGGATGTGATGGAAGGATGGGTCCGAGAGGAGGAAACTGTTTCCTACCCCTCCTCTGGAATGAAGGAAGGAGTTTTCCAGCAAGGGTAAGAATCTAGGAAGGAAGGAAGGAGTTTTCCAGCAAGGGTAGGAATGTGGGAAGGATAGAGTGAGAAAAGGTAGGTTTTGGTGGTTTTGGGATGAGAAAGGTCGGAATTCGGCATGAAGGAGTGCTCGGATGGGAAAACGGAGGGCAGATTCGGAGTCTACGTGAAATTTTGGGTTAGGAAGGAGGCAAAGATGAGTTTTCCTGTGAGGCAAGGGTAGGAATCTCTGAACACGCGAGAGTTACGAAAGGCAGGTTTGGTCGTTTTAGGATGAAAAAGGCCATTTTTCGGCATGAAGGAGTGCTCGGCTGGGAAAACGGAGGGCAAATTCGGACTTTTTGGCCAATTTTGGGTCTAGAAACTTGTTTCCAGCAAAATCGGAAAGAAAAAGTTCTGACCCCCCCCCCTCTGGACGAGACTTCCAACTTTGGTTCTAGAGATCGCAAAAAGTCGTGCAATAGCTCGTCTGAAAGCTAAGAGTGAGATAAATGCAGTGGAAAGCTCAGTTTGGTCCAATCTTCCTGGGTTTAGAGAGGAAAAGTCGAAAATTTTCTTCACACTGGGTCTCCACATGTGATTTTTTCGTGAAAATGTTAAATTGTAGCCACCTTTGGCGATGAATAGCGGAGGATTGGAAGTGAATGAAGAGCTCGGGTTTCTCTTACGGGCAAGACCGCACTTTGTTCTCTAGGATCCTATCTTTTCAGATGCGTGGAAGGTTTCGTTTCAAAATGAGAGCATGTTTAAAATCGCCTTTTTTAACATTTTCCAAGATTTTGGACCTTTTGAAAAAAACGATTTTTTCAACTCGGCTTCTGGTCATCGTAGAGAGTCGAGGGATGTCTTAAATGAAAGGTGAGAGCGAGAAAACGTGACTGTCAAAATTTGAAGTCAATCGGAGCACTAGAACCGGAGATAGACGTGTTTAAAGATTTGGATGATGGATATTACGTCATCAGCCGATCGCCACAAACTATGTAAGTGGAGTCTCTGCTTGTGGAAATCAGTTCTCCTCCCAACTGGGTTGGGGTAGGTGATCTCCGGAGCTCTAATGATAGCATTGAAAATCTCTAAAGGCGTCAGACTGAAAGGTTAGCCAGGAGATGGCCTTCGTCTCCAGGCCATAAAAGACTCCAAAACTTTAAAGGTTTATAACTTTGCTTCTGCAAGTCCTTTTGACTTGATTAAAAAAAGATTCGATCGCTATTGATCAGACCTATATTGACAGACTACTTATAAAATTTCATAAGTAGTACTAAATACTGAAACATTTAAATTCATTTTTTTGGACGTTTTCTGGGGTTTTCGACCCTGCTAAAGTCAATGAAGGCATGTATAAGTGTGTACGAGTCAGTCTTTCCATGATACAAGCGGCTTTTCACTGGAAGCGAGCATGACACGGAGATTTTTGCTGCAATATTCCACTGACAGGGTGTTCCTTTGGGACGGCGGATGATGCCGTAGTGATAAGTGTGGCAAGGGAGTGTGTCATATTTTAGACCGAAACCGCTGGGGCAACTCATGTCTCATGTTGGGCATTTGACACAGTTCTAAACGTAGCACTTTGAACGCCAATCGGTTGAGTCTTAGCTATCTTGTCATGGGTGGCATCTAAATATCTCCATTGCAAAACGCTTGTGAATCACGGCTTGCTATCAAGCTGATCAAAGCAACGACTTGCTTCCTCTTTTAAATAACTCCATCGGTTTTCATGTCTGGCGATCAAGTCATTGACGGTGCAAGTCACGGAGATTTTCAGTGTCATACTTCCTGTGTGTGGGCGTTCTTTCGAGACAGCAGTGAAGTCCGTAGCGATGAGTACTGCACGGGATATTCGGCTATTGTAATCCTTGTGAATTCTCTCTGCGTCATGTTTTCAAGTGGTTGCCTTTCGTCTTAACGTTGTGCTCTGACCGCCAGGGCGACATTTAGCTATCTGCCAAAAGGTTACCTCATAAAATCTCCATTGCACTTGTCTCCCGATAGTTGGCCATACATGGGAGAATGAACCATGAGTTCTTTTAAGAACTGTCTCTATCACGGAGACGAAATTATGAATGGAATGAATTGGAAGGGACATTCATGCGCCAAACGCAACCACAAGCTCATTTCTCTCTTCGCTAGTGAACAAGCTCTTGTTAGTGTAGTCAGAAAGTATATCATGTTGTAGAAAAGTTTTACTGCAACACAGGTTGATGTATAGTTAGAAAGTTTGATCATGGCGTTTTATGAAACACAAATGTCATAAAATGTAAGCGTTAGTGTAGTCAAATAGTTTTACCGTGACACATGTTTGTGAAAGTAAAGTTTGATCATTGAAGCTTTATTCGTGAGTGTCGTCTGAAAGTGTATCATGGTTTGCAAAGGCAAAGTTTAGTGTAGTCAAATAGTTTTACCGTGACAAACCTTTGTGAATGTTAAGTTTGATCATCGAAGTTTTATTCGTGAGTGTAGTTAGAACGTGTATCATGGTTTGCAAAAGCAAAGTTTAATGTAGTCAAACAGTTTAACCGTGACACACGTTCGTGAAAGTAAAGTTTGATCATCGAAGTTTTATTCGTGAGTGTAGTCAGAAAGTGTATCATGTTGTACAAAAGTTTTACTGCAACACAGGTTGATGTATAGTTAGAAAGTTTGATCATGGCGTTTTATGAAACACAAATGTCATGAAATGTAAGCGTTAGTGTAGTCAAATAGTTTTTAGCACAACACACGTTTGTGAAAGTAAAGTTCGATCATTGAAGTTTTATGATTGACCGAACTCATCACAGCACTAGAAAGTTTTATCGAAAAGGTTTTACTGCACAGTGTAGATTGTCTTGCAACTTACTTTCAGTGTTAGAAAGTTTTATGTTGAGTGGAGACAGTTGCCAAATGTTACCCTATTAGAAAATTCAAATTCCATGACTGTTAGATTGCTGAATACTTCATCAGGTTTACTAACAGCAGTTTTCCACTGCAGTGAGACTGAGAGTTTAGAATGTTATATAAAAACAGTGTTCAGCACAGCACTAGAAAATTTTACTGCACTGTGTAGATTGTTTCAGTGTCAAAAGGTCTTACAGTAAGTACTACAGTGTTGAATGTTTTATAAAACCAGGTAAAGTCTTGTCACAAACGTTGAGTGTGTGAGAGCTAGTTCCATGACATTGAATCGCGTGGGTCCTAAAGTCTATAATCCAAGGGTACGGTCATCTACGGTTGGATTTAGGGTTTTATATCACATGCGTTAACCGTTCGTGTAGAATACGCGAAGTACATGTTCGCTTAAAAGTCTAAACGCAAACGTTGATAAGTTTTGTAAGACGTCTTTGACATGACGTTGTGAAACGTTAAGTTGAAAAAATTTTATAAAATGTTTCTGCAGTCACACTCGTTAGCGTACGAGCTTTACTAAATGTGTTGTTTGCCTTAATCATATTTGAACGCGTGTGTAGACTGTTTTGTAAATAAAGACAGACAGTGTTAAACGTTTTTGCAGTCTGCATTGACAGTATACAAGTATACACAGAACAACCTGTAACGTTCCTTAAAAGAGTGGAATGCATATGAGTTAGGAAACACTCAAAACATGTGTGAGATAAAAATCAACCTGCTAGATTAAGTGAGTCCCTCACAAAAGTGCCACAACTATTTTACGGGAAACTTGTAAAGGAGAACTGTGTAACATGAACGTCTGCCATCAGCTTAACTAGATGAACATTACTCTCTCCTTCTTTCTTAGGCATACCATTCTCCACTCAGGTTTGAATCATGATCATGTGGAAATTATCAGCATGGCTCCATGTATCATGGAAAAATCAGTGTGCTACATTTCATGATACGAAACGTCAACTTCAGATAGCTCTAGAACGCTTTCAGCTACGAAGGTTACATCGCGCAATCCTATCCAACTCTTACCGTGTCATTAACGCAGGAGACCGCATTGTATTTATTCGCATTCAAGAGATGATTCTACATAATGATCACTGCTACATCGTGATTCCAAAGCCCTCATGGGAAAAGTATAAAAGGGAAGTTCACTCAACCCTCATGTAATTTGTGAATCATGCTCCCCATCTGCATCATCAACGCCATGCGCGAAATGAATCTCAGAAGAGACATCGATTTAGAACAGTTGCATGCCCATCTTCCCGATTCATTATATCATCACGATCGTCCACAAATGTTGGTCATTCGCGTGAGCAACGGTCGAAATCTTCAAATCTTTCGCTGCGGCAAAATCCAAGTCCTAGGAAACCTTTCTCATTTCGTGATGCAGTCCATGTGTTACGAAGTCGTCAAGAAAATGCGAACACTCATGCCTGATCTACGTCTCAGTCCCCTGACATTGAAGAATATAGTAGTGTCTGTTCATTTGAAGATGTTAGTGAATCTACCAAACATTAGAACCAGTAATCATTGTATATTTTATGAAACTGAACTCTTTCCTGCTGCTCTGATTCGGAAGTGGCATCCTGTACATATTGCAGTGTTTCACAACGGACATTGTATCATGACTGGTTTACGTGATATCAGTAAAGTAGCTGACATTGTTAAATCTTTAATGCGCTATCTGTATGAGTCACAGTTAATAGAATCGTGTTAATCACATGATGCGTTTTGAATGAGTCATCGCAATGAACTATCGCCCACACACTTGTCGGTGAAAAGGTCACGCTGTCTGACGTGAGGCGCCATCGCTTTGTCTGATAAATAACTCCCACACACACATGTCGGTGAAAAGGTCACGCTGTCTGACGTGAGGCGCCATCTATGTTGAATGACACGCACACACGTGTCGGTGAAAAGGTCACGCTGTATGACGTGAGGCGCTATCGATGTTGAATGACACGCCCACACACGTGTTGGTGAAAAGGTTGAACAAGGTTATGTAACTGACTGGCCCCTTACCACCTCAGGAGTCAGAGCTATTTATGGACATGAGTCAGCAAAGTGGTTGATGTTTCCTAAGCCGATGAAATTTTCATGATGCTACATTCGTTGAAGGATGTTAACTCACAAACTCTGACATGGTTACGACTTTATATTATACTTTACCTATCTTGCAAACAGTGAAATGCTTGTCACTGTATTTTATACTTTACCTATAAATTGCTAAAGTCCATCATCTATGGGGATATGGTTACCGACGGCAGGATTTAGGGATTTAGGGTTTTAGATAACACAAGTTAATGTTAACCGCTAGTGTATATTACATTTATTAACTTAACCATTTGTGAATGATATATCTAAATTGCCAAAGTCCATCATCTATGGGGATAGGGTTAGCTACGACTGGATTTAGGGTTTTATATAGCACAAGTGAATGTTAACCGCAAGTGTATAGTACATTTATTAACTTCACCATTTGTCAATGACATTATTCCCAACATTACAAACAACTACTATATTTCTAACTTTACAAACAGTGAGATGATTCCAACTTTATTTTGTTCTTCACCTATCTTACAATCATTGAAATGCTTGTCACTTTATTTTATACTTTACCTATCTTGCAAACTCTGAAATGATTCCAACATTATTTCAAACTTCACAATCATGAACTTTATTTCTAACCCTACCCATTTTTCAAAATGATCAACACTTTTACTTCTGTCTATTGAGTGAGAATCCCATCTTCATGTCAAAAGAAAAAAAAGTCTGTACATGATATGTTATTGAATGAAAGACATTTCATCACAGTCACACATAGTTAATACTATACACGGAGAAAACAAAGTCACTCATGTGCAGGGAGAAAACAAAGTCACTGATGTGTCGGAAACTGTACAGGAACAAAACAAAGTCAGCAAAAGCACTGGATACCCCATCGATGATATGCTGTGATCAGGAGTTGGACGCATGTTACAAGAGACTCACTCACAACATCCCATAGAAAACGCCATGGAGTGAAAAAGCAAAACATCAACCACAACAGAGAGGAAGCATTCATCATCAGACATCGCCGGACGGACGAAGAGAAAGTTTCTGTCTCTTGGGTGGAGGTAGATGAGTGTCTGGATGACCGTACGGTAATGAGTGGTTAGGACTCATCCAGCATCGCTTGTCTTCCCAAGCTGAGAGACCTCGTTTCCTAAACGTCGTTGTTCTGACTTGATGCGACTGTGATTTTAAAATGGTCATTTCTACTTTTTTAATTTTAAGTGAATCTAAGACATCTTGATAGTCCCTATGTGTCATTTTTCTAACGATTGACTTCGAGATGCCTTTCGCCCGTTTCATAGAAAGCTCTGAGGATTTTAGCTTCATGGAGTACATCTTGGGACGAAGCAAGATCATCTCCTCTATCTGTTTGCCGGCACACTCATCCTTGAAGCAGCCAAGCTTCGCTTTATTTGTGGTAGAGTAAAGCGGATGGTCAGTGGGATAGTTGGAACTATCAAACTTGGGTGCTAAATATTTTAAAATGTCTTCCTGCTTGACTTGGCTAGTGGTTGTCAAAGCTAGGAAGAAGCTGTCTGTATCGCCTCCTACTAATTCCACATGTTGGATCAATGGACAAGTTTTAAAGGTGTGGTAAAACAACTTGTACATTTCTAACTTGGAGTGATCCAAGACAGCTTGACCGACATAAATGGGCTTGCAAAGTTCTACTTTGTATTATAACATTTTAAAAACCAGTAATGTCTTCGGAAATGACATCATGGTGACAAAACAACGGTGAGCGGCATAACTTGATACTCGTTTCCGGATCAGTCACGATACGATAGTCCATGCGCTTTCTTACATCCTCCATGGTTTTACCAAAGAGGGCATTATTCTTAAATTTAAAGAAGTCCTTTTCGAAAGGATTCTTGGATTCAGCCCGTTTCTTACTATTAAATTCTATATACGGTTTTAGAAAGGGCTTCTGCCTAAACTGGATAGCGCGATGGACTTTGTCAAGTTGCATCCCCATACCTAGATAGAATTTGAGGATGGAATAGTGCACGATATAATGCTGCTTGTTCAATTGGGTGAGCAACAACTTCCTAGTGGGTTTAAATTGTAAGTCATTTTCCGCCTCATATTGCTTATTGTGTTCTTCCATAAAGGGAGAGAACATATCTGGACTGACAATGCCAGATTCGGGTGCGAGAGGAAAATCAACTGTTCTATTCTTAATACATTCTGGATAGAGGAGGTCGACTTCAAATCAATATCCTATGTCGGCCTCATCTCCCAGTGCCATGATGTGTGCTGGATTGGAGAAGTGTTCAATGTCATGGGGTTCTACCCATTGGAAGTCAGACTGTGGCAAAAGCTTGGATAATGCACTCCCATATAAATTATTTTGGTCTATGTACATCAAATGCTTGGTCGATCCTATGTCTTGGGTGCTGTTGACAACATGTTTGCTAATAAATGTTAAGCCTCCCCTAATACCACGTTCAAATAACGTGTACATTTCTGCATCTTGCAGTAAATGTATTCTCTCATTCGTCATCTTGAAGGCTGACTGGTAGGACAGACCCGGTAGACTAACAAAATGGACGGGGTTTAAGGCGTCTTGATCTAATGTGACTTTCCTAAAAGTCTCAAACACGTCAGCCAACAGATAGACGTCTAATTTTAAGTAGGCAAGCATGTAGTCACCAAAAGTGAGACACCTAAATTCTAACCATGCTTGCTGTGCATGCCTATAGTCATCCAGCGAACAGTCCTCACCCGTCAAATCATTTTTAAATTTATCGATGGACGGAAGGGATGTTTCTTTCAATGTGTCCATTGAACTAAAATAACTATAAGGAAACACCCCTTTCCGTCGCATGAGACTGTCACTTATGTTGGGATAGTCTTTCTTCAAATGTTGAGTGAAGGGAAGTGTTTCTAAATTATTAGCCAACGCAGCTAAGGAAGAAGACATAAATTGAAAGCTATCTAGAAACTTTATGTCATAGAAGACAGGCTTCCCCTCCTTCGTCTTATCGACTTGTACTTTGGCAGTGATGCACATAAATTTTTCCTTACTTTGTGCAATCACTTTGGATGACCAGGATTTCATTTTACCGAATCCATGGCGAATGATGATGTGAGCATCATAACATTAAAAGTTATGGAAGATGACGGGGAGCGTTCGCCGTTTGAGCCTAAGTTTCATGTTACATTTGCTGCATAAGGCAGACCTAAATTTACCACTGAGATGGCAATGGTCCCTCACTTTCTTATGTTGCTGATCATCAAAGGATGAACAGCAGCGGGACATTCCGTGGTCCTATCAAACTTGAGTTTATCGGCTTCTGTGAAGCACATGGGTTTCCTATTCAGCTCCGCTTCATATCGTTGATGAAAACGGGCTTTCCTATCTAAAAAGTTGAGGAAGTTTTCAACGCACTCCTCGCCTTGCCACACATGCATTCTATTTTGGTTCCTATAATATGGATCCCAAACTTCATAACAGGCAATGGCTGCTGGCTCATGACTTAGGTCTTCTTGTTCAATGTAACATTCAATGTCCGCATAGATGGTACATATGAGACTGAGCTCATTGCCGTTTTCCTCATACCTATAAAATTCATGTTTGGGCATGACTTCCATTTGAAGTTTACCCCGAGAGCACCACTCGTAATGCTGTTCAAAAAATGGTTTAGATGTGATACGCCGTGTGCAGCGATCACAGTAATGTCTGTTATCATAACTTTGTTGGTGGCGATACAACTTTGAAATTTTAGGAATGCCACAATAATGCCATTTTGGGTGGTTGTCGCTATAGACTAGGAGAAGATTGACAACCCGGTAGTAGGTACTTTGGCGATTATTATACCTAACGCCCTTCAGACCTTTTTCCCAGAGATAGACAACTATCTTAATTTCATTCAATTTTTCAAATTGGGCGATGCCTTTACAATCTAGTGTGTTGACAACTAACCCATCAAACTTAAGCTCATCCTCCCATTCACAATACTTGGCGACTCTTTGACGATGCATATCTATATCATTATAGTGAAGAATGGAGAGGACGGCAACTTGAAACACTGGGACTGACACTCTACATTGATGACAGCCTTTTTATCAGCCAGTGCTTTGGGAGGGTGAAACAACCGCTCCTTTGCAAATCTTCTAAAAGATGGATTTTAATGTCTACTTTCTCTATCCCATCAAAAACCAGACCGCTATCTCTTTCATTAATTTATTTAAGTTGCTGACGAGATAGGTCGCATGTCTCTCTATCCACTCGTTTACATCACCTATGAGATCAGCAGCACAGGAGGCTATCCTAATGGTCACAGTGGACTCTACTTCTCCCGTGATACTGTCTACCTTATTGAAACGAGCAGTAAGATAGAACATGCCTTTGAGCAAAAATCTATCTAAGCTCGTCAACATTTGATGAATTAAACCTATATTATTCATCAAGGATGAATATCTTGTACAGGTTCAGAGCTTTCTAACTCATAGTCGCGAACGAGCCTCTCAAGCGAAAACTTGCTCAGCCTTAAGTGACGTTGTTGTCAGTGTAAAGCTCAGTGGAATGTGTGTGACAGTGTGTGCGAAGAAAGAACAAACTCTGTAGGAAAGGTCTTCTGTCACGAAGAACAGGAAAAGCCGACGTGCGATGAAGGATGCTTCCTACCTGTTGTCGGTGGTTGCCTCACACTGCCACAGGAACCGCTTTCGATGTGGACTCGCAAGTTGGTGCTGTTGTAGAGCGTGCGTCCACAACCTTTACACTTGAGTCGTTGAGGGATCGGTCGGCGCTTTCCTCCTCTGCAGGCATTGCCAGCGGTGTGACGTCTCAAACTGTAGGCTGAGGCGAAGACCCTGTCACACCGCTGGCATCGAAAGTCCTTGTCCTCTTCGACTTCAATATCTGTAGAGAGGAAAGAGAGATTAGATGATAAGACAAGGATGATGCAGAGGATCTGAAACAGCCTAAACATGACATGTTAAAGATACTTACACTTGCCAAGCCGCTCATAGGCTTCCCCGATTGTTCCTTGGGGGACGGGTTCCCCATTACGAATACATTCATGCACTGAAAAAAAATGACAGCAAAGATAAGCAGAGCTGAAATCTGGATTCGGTTTAAACATGAATAAAAGAGGGGAGGTGACAGGTCTTGATTTACGTTTAAATGGGATGTGCACCCTAATGATGTTAGTAATTGAGTGAGTCAACCTTGATACAAATACTTACATTGCTCGATGGTGGCCTTCTCCATCTCAGCAGCAATGCGATAATTCTCAATTTTCGCAAATTCCATGGCGGATAGTCGATTGCAGATGAACAATGGTAGATAAGCAAGATTTCAATCACTGAAAAGGAAAGATGAAAATCGTTTCATTCGCCTAGTCAACGTTTATCATGGGAACAATCATTGAAGTGACATCTAATGAATTACATTTCACTCTACACCATATCATAAAGACTAACCTTTGTCGAATGGCTGAAGTAGTCTGACCTGGCGAGAGAAAGCGTCACGTTGAGTATGAAGTCGAACGCCCAACATGAGCAACGGCTCAGAGGTTTCGGTCTAACAAACGACGAACAACCCGTGCAACGCAATTCCTCTACGGCAGTACCCGCCGTCCCGAAGGAACGCTCGAGCAAAGGAGGTATTACAGCGATGATATGTTTTATGAGCAGAAGTTAATCTCTTGATAGCAAGTCAAAACAACCTGATAGCAGGAGCTCACCGACACTCACCTTGTGAAAGTTAAAATGTGAAGAGCAGAGCTGGTGCACTGCCTTTTATAAGATTTTCCTAAGCGGTGAATGGATGAAACCTCTCGTCCAATCACAGACGAGCTAGAGTTCCCGATGTGCGCACACACATTTGTAACGCGTTATTGAAATCGTCTTAGAAAAACATGATGTTTAGCAATAGACTCAACCATGGCACCTGAAGTCAATACATTGAAACATGATGATTGCACGATTCGTTTTCATCAAGAGATTTTCGGTGGCTTAATACAAGATTACATCCTTGAGTTTCAAAGGGAGGAGACAGAATTGGAAGCATGTTTAGACTACACACGAGAGATATTACGGAGTTGATATCTTATTTCAAAGACAATATCATCAAGGCTCACTTAACTGCACATGTCAATTACACTCATTTTCCACAAGGTGAAGCAGCGGAAAGTGTTGACTTTCAATTTCGTTCCTACGGACAAGAATATGTTACTGATGCTTCTGAGTTTTATACACGACATCTGCCGAAGATTATTCCTCGGATGGACAACTTTCATGGTTACGGCGATCATTTGCTTCTGAATAAAATAAACCATATTGTCATTGCTATTAGTAAAGTGGGTTTATATGATGTTAAATCAAAGACCAAATAAAGTATTTTTTCATGACGACTTTTGCTAACTATACTTTAGAGGTAATGAGTCTCTACTAATACCATGTAGTTGATTTCTACAAATGGTAGACTTGTTACACTTTGTGGTAGTATTATTCATCAATGGTTTATCATGTTGAGTTCAATCTTCGAAATAAGTATATTTGGAACATCACATCTCTCCCTATGTTTTTTCTGATGATTTTAGTAACTTACGTTTTCTTCAATACTTGTTTAGCAATTGACTGCGACACAGCAAAGTAACGTTAAGAGCTTGTTCACTACTGAAGAGAGAAGTCTGGTGTGTTGCATGTGGTGCAAGGGTGGCCTCCCATTTCATCATTTATTCTTCACCTCTGCATTCCATATTCGAAGATATGTGGCGGGCTTGGGACCACTTTGGCTGCATTAGAAGGTAGCCCCTAAGAGGGCTCATGAGGCGTTCTCCGTCCACCGACACTACTCTCTCCTCAACGACTACTGCAAGAACTCTTAAAGAAAAAGAATAGGAGATTAGATGCGGTAAAGAAATGATCATGTTGAAGTAACTTACTGGGAGCTTTCTTCCGAACTTTTCGGACGACGAAGTCCTCAAGCTCGCCGGTGTTGTTCATGCTCATGTGGAGACATCGGACTCCGTCGCCCTCGTAGCATTGCTGCGTCTGATAGGGGTCGCTTGTCATTGTCGGCACGTCGCACACATTATTTTCGAAGAGGGGAAGATGGACTTCATACACTCTTCTTTTTTTACACTTCTCACGCTCATCCAATCGCTCCACTTCCGTCAACAACTGCCTGTTTATCACTTTCGTCTCTTCCACTTCCTTCACACCTCGCATCCGCTCCACCTCATTCTTCTCACACATCAACTCCGACTCTAAGCGCTCAACCTTCTTCACTCGCTTCATCATTCCACTCCTTTCCTTCAACCACTCCTGCTCCTTCACTTGCATCTCCTCCAACTTCTCTCTCATCACCTTCATACCCTCAACCTTGGCCTTCAGCTCTTCATTCTCCTTCAAAACTTTTCTATTCACACTCTCCATACCCATCATACGATCCCTCAACCTCACAAACGCCTCCGTATCATGCGCCTCTTTCCTAGGCGATGATGTAGCTACAGCTCACCTACTTCCTGACTCTCCCCGTCTTTCTTTTCCTGAGCGTCCCACTCTTCCTTCAAATCAGCTATATCCCCAAACAAATCTTCCATCACCGCATCCAAATCAACCTCATCAGTCTTCCTAATTTCCGCTCTCAACTCCACTTCCTCAGTCGCATCCTCATCACTCTTCTCAGCCATCCCCTTCACAATCGAAGCTACATCCTTATCATTCTCCTCCATTGCCAACAATATTCCCTGAAACCATGACTTAAACCCCTTCTCTCCGATGCTCCCAGTCTCACACTGCAAATGGGCCTTCATAAACTCTGCCTCATCCCCCATCGCACATATCCGACAAGACACACACGGCCTCAACATCACCTTCCTCTCATGGCCCATCGTCCCCTCTTTAGCTTTCAGGTGCTTTTTAAGGTTGGCTGGCTGGATTACCCGACCCCGTCCCGCGGATAGGGGCGTGGCGGAACGCCACGGAGACCGAGGAGGCGGGCAACCCCCCACGGGCGATGCCAAAGATCAAAAACAGAGCCCGAGGACCCGAAGATAGCCGCTCGGGTAGAAGAGAGGGAGAGACAAGAGCACAGTAAGTGGGGTACATCGTGGTTTACACCACAAACAGGGCAGTCAGGAGAAGTGGACCTGCCAATCCTGTTAAGATAGGAGTTGAGAAGAAGGCTGTGGCCGTTGCAACGAAGACGTGAGAGCTCACAACGGGCAGCGCGAGGGAGGATAGCACTCAGTTGCTACGCTAGGGACTTGTGAAGAAATCAAAGACGAACGAACGGAAGTCTCCAGGAGTTGAACAAGGAAATGACGAATGAAGGACTTCAGAGAAGACAGACACTGAGGAGCTGCAGAGGGGAAGAGAAAGTGCCACTTTTGGCAAGCGCAATCTGCAGTATCATTGCCACTGATGTTCGAGTGACCAGGAAGCCACTGCAATGACACTGAGATCGAGGAAGAGCAGAGGGACGACAAAGAGGACCAGACAGAGTGGACAGACGTGGACAAGAGGGGTGACGGGGGTGAAGAGAGCACGGTCAGAGCCGAGAGAAAGTCGGACAAGAGAAGAAGAGAGGAAAAGAGACATGAGGAGTGATGGGAAACGGACCAAGAGAGAGCATGCTGGATTGCAACCATTTCAGCTGTGAAGCTTGAACAGTGCGCACCAGCATGAAAGGAAAGATAGAAAGTGGAAGAGCATGAAGAACAGTTTATGAAAACACCCGAGCCCACCTGGTCCAAGTCGTCCAATAACGGAGCCGTCAGTCCAGATGGTCAGGTCAGCAACGGGAGGAGGAAAGGTGTCTCGGACCAAAGCGGTGCGAAGAAGGACTGGTCGGAACGGGAGCAGGGGGAGGACAGGGCTAGTGACACGGAGAACAGAGGAGGGGACCACGGGGGGGAAGGGAGGGCAGGAGACCAGGGGCTCACGCGGAGAAGAAACAGGTGGAGAAAGTGGATGAGAAGTACAGAAGAAGCGCCACGAAGAGGAACGGACGCGCTTGGGCAGAAAGGGTCGCTAGAGAGGACAAGGAAACGAGGGGAGGCGAAGAGCGCCGCTCATAAGAGTAGAGCGACTGAGCGGTAAGGGTCACGGAGAGGTAGGAAGTCCAGCTTCCAACAAAAGAAGAGGAATAGGAGTGGTCAAACAGCAGCCAGTGATCGCACGGCACGCGGAGCGGTGGGTAGCTTCTAGGTGTTTGAAGATGTTTAGCGTAATGAAGGGAACCAACCAGGGGAAGCATAAGTGAGGACGGGAGAAGAAAGGTCTTGTAGAGAGAAGCAAGGGACTCTTTGGAAGGGCCCCAAGAAGCGGATGAAACAGCCCTGAGAGATCTTAAACGAGGCAAACGAGTGGATCTCAGGCAGAGCTATGGGGGAAGAAGGAAAGTGTTCGGTCTAAAGTTACTCCCGAGGAACTTGGGGGAAGCGTTGAATGAGAGGGGGCGGCCCAAAAGAGAGGCTGAACGGAAGCTTCACGGGTGGCGGTGCTGAAGAAGGAGACTTCGCATTTAGCGGGATTAGAGGAAGCTGCCACTTTAAAGACCAAGCCTCGAGCTCAGACAGAGCTTCTTGGACGCGGCAGTGGCGAGGTGAATGTGAGGAGAAGACGCCCAAATAGCAAGATCGTCTGCATAAAGTTGAAAAGCGGACTGATGGAGGGAGCACGGAAGAAAACGTCGTTAATGAAGAGTTGAAGAGGACTGGGCCGAGCACTGACCCTTGAGGGACTCCCCATCGAACTCGGAAAGAGTTACTGGAAGAGTTTCGAAAGGCCACTTGTGCACGACGGTCCGATAAGAAAGACTGGGTCCAGCGAACAAAGCAAGGAGGCAGGCCCAAGGCCAGAAGCTTGTGGTAGAGAGCTGAATGCCAGACCAAGTCGAAGGCACGAGAAAAATCAACGGTGGCTAACACAGTCCTTGCACAAGGCTTGGAGTTGTGAAAACCATCGGAGATTGACTGAGTAAGAAGAACTATCTGGTCAGTGGTAGAACGGCCTGGCGCGAAAACCGGCCTGAAGAGGGGTCAGAAGATCCTTAGATTCGAGGAGAAAAGACAGACGGGCTACGCTCAAAGAGTTTCGAGATACAAGATGTAAGGCAGATAGGACGAAACGAAGACGGAGCGTCTGTGGGTTTGCCAGATTTGTGCACCGGGTAGATGGTGGAAGATTTCCAGGCGGAGGGAAAGGAGTGGGTGGACCAAGAGAGGTTGAAGATAAACAAAAGAAAAGCAAGGGCAGAAGAGGAAGATTTTGGAGAGAGGTACGAGACGTGGTCAGGACCGGCTGCAGTCGACGAGGAGAGAGAACTATAGCTGTGGTGAGCTCCGACAGGCTAAAAGGAAGAGCAAAAGGATGGGCAGGTACAGTAGAGGAGCGGAGCTCACGAAGGAAGCGGCGGTTTTTCAGTTCGGCGATTAGAAGAAGGATCTAGAGAAGTGGCTCTTGAGAAAAGAAGCGTAACGGGTGGCTGTAGCCTAGCAGAGCTACACCCGGGAAAGGTTGGATCAGAACTGGAGGATTTGGGAGTACCAGCTACTGAGCGGAGGAGGGAGAAGACCTTACGGGGGTTGGAGGAAAGGCGAAGATTGGACGCTGTCCGTTTGCCAAGCATCAGCTTTCGCTTTAGCAATGGCTCTGGAGGCGGAACGGGATGCAGAAACATAAGCCTGACGATCCGCTTTCACTTCGATGGGCCCGTCTGAATGCCTTGCGGCGAGCATGGACAAGCTGATCTAGTTCCGCGGACCACCAAGCTTTCGGGACTGGCGGGTACGACCGAAAGGAATTGAAGATTTTGCGCTTCGAGGATGATAGAGGAGAAAGAAGCAGCGGCTTTAGTAAGAGTAAGAGAAGAGTACGAGTCAGAGTCGGGACAATGAGAAGTTACATGAGTCCTGTAGTCATCCAGCGAGCTTTTTTAAAGTTGTAAGAGGGGTTTGCGCTCGTTGGGAGAATAGTGTGGGGAGAGAGGAATCTTAATAGAGATGGGGAGGTGGTCAGATCCAAGATCAGGAAGGACGGACCAGCCACATCTAGGAGCAAGAGACGAAGGTACCAGACTGAGTCTGGGGAGGTACGCCATCCAGAAACTGCTGCAAGAGAGTGGGAGTATCAGTCATTAAGTGATTCAAGATCTGAAGCGAGAAGCCAGGAGTAGATTTCGGAGCGAGAGAGTTAGGATGGCCCCGAGAATCCCAGGAGGGGTGGTGTGCATTAAGATCCCAAAGATGAAGGTGGACGGGGAAGAGGGGAATGAGGAAGGAGAGAAGGTACGGCGCGAGCGGGCCTCGGTAGGGGTGGAGCTAGCTGGGGGGACGTAGGCATTAAGTAAAGAGATAGTGTTGGAGCGGAGGTGTACGTGAATGTCAAGGAAGCTACAATGAGAATTAGACGAAGCGAGCGAGGGGATGGACCAAGGAGAATGTGCAAGACCATCCCGGACCAGAGTCATCACGCCTCCACCACTGCCGCGGCGGGGCTGAATCGTCCGATCCTGGCGGTAGCACTTATATCCAGGAATACGAAAAGTAGTGGATGGGAGAAGTTTCGTTTCCTGGATAAGAATGATGTCGTAAGGATTTGAAGATAGAAAGTGAGTGAGCTCCAAGCGGCGGGCCCGCACTCCGTTTGCGTTGCGAGAAATAGAGTGGCAAAAACCCGAAGGAGGCAGCGCGCCAACAGACGGCCACTCGGGAAAGTGTCCCCCATTTCGACCCGATTCGAGGAACGGGGCGGGTACCACCACAAGGAGGCGGAAGGACATTGGTAAGGTCGCTGCCTCGTGCGATGCGGCCACAACTGCATTTCCCAACAAGCATCCTTGCATTACACTGCTTAGTCATTGTAAAGATTCTGTAAAGATAGAGTAAAATTTGATAGCAAGTGCATAGGATACTACTTGCTGATATGCATTGAAAGACTAAGTCACCAAACATTTGATAGCAAACGTTGGAAGAAAATCATCAACCAAATTTAATGAGTATGATTCCTAGCTTTATACTAAAACCCAAAGTTTGATAGCAAACCTTGTCAGAGCACTCACCGCTTGTCTTGCAACTTGAAACAGGAGTGAAGACTAGAGAAAAGACGCGGTTTATATACCCAGCGAGCACAAAGCCATGATTCAGATATTCCTTATTTGGCCATGCGTTTGACATGACAACAACGGTTTTACCATTTATGGACATCGACAATCACCGCGCTTTCAGTAACCAACTCCAAACATAAAGACTGGTTACCCTATGATGCGAAAAGGTTTGACGTCAATGCCTGCAGTAACCCTCTAATTTTTACCAAGTTACAATGACAAACGATAGACGTTGCCAGCCCCGAGTTACCGAGGCTAGATGAGATTTCACAAAGGCCTGATAGCAAGCCGTGATTCACAAGCGTTTTGCAATGGAGATGTTTAGATGCCACCCATGACAAGATAGCTAAGACTCAACCGATTGGCGTTCAAAGTGCTACGTTGAGAACTGTGTCAAATGCCCAACATGAGACATGAGTTGCCCCAGCGGTTTCGGTCTAAAATATGACACACTCCCTTGCCACACTTATCACTACGGCATCATCCGCCGTCCCAAAGGAATACCCTGTCAGTGGAATATTGCAGCAAAACTCTCCGTGTCATGCTCGCTTTCAGTGAAAAGCCGCTTGGTTCATGAAAAGAGTGGCTCAGACATCACTAAAAATCCTCTAGTTGACTTCAGCAGGGTCGAAAACCCCAGAAAACCTCCAAAAATAATGAATTTAAATGTTTCAGTATTTAGTACCACTTATGAAATTTTATAAGTAGTCTGTTAATATAGGTCTGATCAATAGCGATCGAATATTTTTTTAATCAAGTCAAAAGGATTTGTAGAAGCAAAGTTACAAACCTTTAAAATTTTGGAGTCTTTTATGGCCTGGAGACGAAGGCCATCTCCTAGCGAACCTTTCAGTCTGACGCCTTAGCTGATATCAGCAATGAAATTTTCCAAGTCATGATTTTGGAATGTCCGATGCTATCATCAGAGCTTCAGAGAGACGACCTACCTTTGACAATCTCTCTCGTCTTAATGACAAGTCTCTGATGTCGGTTCCCCGCTTATATAGTTTGTGGCGATCAGCTGATGACGTAATATCCATCATCCAAATCTTTAAACACGTCTATCTCCGGTTCTAGTGCTCCGATTGACTTCAAATTTTGACAGTCACGTTTTCTCGCTCTCACCTTTCATTTAAGACATCCCTCGACTCTCTACGATGACCAGAAGCCGAGTTGAAAAAATCGTTTTTTTCAAAAGGTCCAAAATCTTGGAAAAATGTGAAAAAAGTCGATTTTAAACATGCTCTCATTTTGAAACGAAACCTTCCACGCATCTGAAAAGATAGGATCCTAGAGAACAAAGTGCGGTCTTGCCCGTAAAAGAAACCCGAGCTCTTCATTCACTTCCAATCCTCCGCTATTCATCGCCAAAGGTGGCTACAATTTAACATTTTCACGAAAAAATCACATGTGGAGACCCAGTGTGAAGAAAATTTTCGACTTTTCCTCTCTAAACCCAGGAAGATAGGACCAAACTGAGCTTTCCACTGCATTTTTCTCACTCTTAGCTTTCAAATCAGCTATCACACGACTTTCTACGATCTCTAGAACCAAAGTTGGAAGTCTCGTCCAGAGGGGTGGTCAGAACTTTTTCTTTCCGATTTTGCTGGAAACAAGTTCCTAGACCCAAAATTGGCCAAAAATTCCGAATTTGCTCTCCGTTTTCCCATCCGAGCACTCCTTCATGCCGAAATATGGACTTTCTCATCCCAAAACGACCAAAACCTGCCTTTTCTAACTCTGGCGTTTTCCTGCCATTTTCCTCTCTTGCTGGAAAATAGGGCCAAACTGAGCTTTCCACTGCATTTTTCTCACTCTTAGCTTTCAAATCAGCTATCACACGACTTTCTACGATCTCTAGAACCAAAGTTGGAAGTCTCGTCCAGAGGGGTGGTCAGAACTTTTTCTTTCCGGTTTCGCTGGAAACAACCTTCCTATCCCAAAATTTCACGTAGACTCCGAATCTGCCCTCCGTTTTCCCATCCGAGCACTCCTTCATGCCGAATTCCGACCTTTCTCATCCCAAAACCACCAAAACCTACCTTTTCTCACTCTATCCTTCCCACATTCCTACCCTTGCTGGAAAACTCCTTCCTGCCTTCCAGAGTGGGGGTGAGGCAGCCTGATGACTCATCGTTGCACATTTTGCACTTTATTTTGGCACGGGCTTACTACCAGTACTATAGGACTTGAGACCCAAACGTAAACACTTGTAAATCCAAATGTGACATTGTAAAAGCGAATACGACTTAGCCACACTAATATGAACACTTGTCAATCAAAATGAGACATGATATAGCAAATGCATAATTTATACAGCAAATGTGAATGGAATGCAAAGCAAATGAGACTATTCCAAACCAAATACAAGCTTTGATTATTTAACATCGAAGCTGATAGCGACACAGTGCATGCTGAACTTGCACGTAGTTACCCTTCCTAAATAATTCAGATTGAAAAACACTGAGCCAAAACACTTTCCAAAAATACTTATTTACATTGAAATGTATAACTTAGTCAAACATAGAGGAATGCGCCACAGAATTAATTCTGAGCTTTCTGTACACAGGGCAGGGCAAAGCTCTCCCCAATAATCTAGCATGCTGCGTTGATCATCCCTTCGATCATTTTTCTGCCTTTGAATCTTCCACGCACCGTGCATTGTTACTTCTTCGGAAACAAGCTATCACCGAATGATAGAGTGCACTCCTGTTCTACCTACGTCCTACATGCAAGGTTGGACCTCGGGTTTTGGGTCGACCTTGGATATATGATACCAAAACTTGGGTCTTCTATTAATGCTGCATATATACAAATCAAGTTAGAAAAATTAATATATTGATTCCAATCTTAGAAGAGCTACATGATAGGAGCAAAAAGTTCTGATTTTTTTATCAAAATTCCACTCAATTCAGAGAATATTTCGAAAATGAAATGCTTGTCATTATTGGCAAATTCATTTTGGGCTTGACAATACCGCGCATTGAAAATTCGTAATTGTATTTTCTGCAAGCTTACGTGTATTTTTGTTGCATCTGTGCAATATCGAAGATTTACACATTACATACATTTTACATCTTCGCATTTATCTTCGCACCTGTTTGCGATAGTCGACATTTATCCAAAAATGAGTTCATTCCAATTTCGTATTCTAAATATGTTTGACCATGCACTTACTACGCAGCTATGATATTTTTTTGAGTCTGTTTATATTTCTGAATGATAAAATGAAGACAATTGCGTTGTTAAGAGAAATGCTTAATTCAATCACAATTAAATTAAAGATTTTCAGTTAGTCGCTATATCAAATTCGGTTCAATTTTAAGGAACGCTTTATATCGCAATACATGTATTTTAGCCACTAATTTCAGTTGTTGAAATAAGAAATTATTTTCCACTAATGCCACACTTCTCATGGGCCCAATAGGAATTTTGGCCTATAGAAGAATCCTTATGTTAGTACAAAATGCAGAGAATGTACTTCGTTTACTTGATTCTTCTCATCTATTGAAACTTGGGATTGGCTCTTGCGTTTTGACCAAAAACTTGTATTGGGTGTACCCAATACAAATTTTTGCCCAACCTTGCTACATGTATATTCATAACTCGCACTAGTACATTTGTTTCAACTATTTCTTAGCTATCAGTGTTGTCAGGTAAAGGGTGTGACGTCCAGCCCATATAGCGCGATGTGATGGACCGACGAGGAGTCCATACCGGCATGTCTTAGAACCTGTAAGGCTGAGTGCTTGAAGGCCTTCAAATATTTTAAGAGGATATGCTAAATGGACCATTAGGGCTCCACTTAAGAAGAACTGATTTAACAAAAAGTGGACTGGTGGAGTGTCCAGTATGGGAATATAGCAGCTTCAATTGCAATTCTGAGAGGCAGCAATGAGCAGCTCTTTGTCGGCAGTGCAGTGGATATACGTAAGACGGCATCGCTTCATCTGACATCTTATGTATATTAACTTCTTGAATTCGCGCTTCATCTATAGTTATTGACTGATTTTCAATGGCTATGGTCTAGAGTTCCATCTGCCTCCTGCATCTCATGGTAGATGTCTCATTAGGCTTGGAATGGTCAGATTTAGTTTGGAGTATTTACAGTTGATTTGGAATGAGGATATTTGCTTTTACAGTGTTGCATTTGGATTTACTGTGTTCACTTTCGGGTCGCAAATCCTAAAAATATTTTGCGTTTTTATTACCGTACATAACTTTTTGGCACCAATTAGTCATGGTCTCTATGGCACAGCAACTTAGGAGCTCGAACTTGTGATCCTTTGATAGCGTGCTTGATTCTCCCAGATTACCGTGAATCGCCAAGAAGAGTATACGGAATGAAAATCATCACAACTCTCTAAAATCCTGACCATTTCAGTGCTGCTGCACAGCACTGCAGTTGAAAGCACTGAAGTTCAAGTTTCACTATATATTACGCTATTTCACTACTTCAGCCTACATAATAATGATTGCTGAAAATTGATCTTTTGCCATGGCATTAGGAAGTGATTCGTCCGTTTCTCGTCGAATGGTACATGATAGGCAGTATGATAGCGTAAATTTTTTCAACATTCACTGAATATTGAGGGCCAACAAAGAAGTTCATAAAATAAAATAAAAAAGGTCTGCTAAACACAAATGTGTGATCAAATGCTGACTTTAGACGTTTGTTTAGAAGTTAAAATTTGTTTGTGTGACATTCTCGAGAGCACGTTCTTGTGCTAATACAGCATTATGACTAATGATGACTAGGATCGCAAACATAGCATTTTACCATGACATTGAATGGTGCCTAAATTGAGTGAAGCAATAATGACTGATATGTATCGGTTACCTTCGTATTGCTTCGATAGACTGATGAGCTTTGTCACTGCATGTTCTTCTTCGACTGAACCCAGATCAACCTCGTCAAAATTAGGGTTATCCCCAAAACCATCTTTGCCATGGTAGTGCGATGACTTAATAAATTCTCCCAAGATCGGACTCCCACATCCTCGGTAGACAGGAATCTGAAGAAGTAAGTCGAGTAACTTAATTAAGTATATTAGAAAATGGAGGTAGAAGTAAAGTAAGTAAACAAGTGTATATTTTTAAGAATAAAAATCATCAAAACAAATGCAAACCGCAATTTAGACAGCAGGTTCAAAGTCAGTGAAGAAAAAGATCACGACGCTAGTTGGAGAATAGATACTTATACTTACTTACTTAATGGGATATATATGAAGTCATCATACCATGAATTCATATTTGAGATTAAACATACGGAATGACGGATTTAGCGATTATGCTGCAGTCTCTTTGGTAAAAGTGGGTGAATAGTCCGACAGTTACTCACACTTTCTTCCTAAATTCGCACACAAAGGGCTTAAAAGCATGGATTTGCAGATCTTGAAACGCTCAATACAAAAATCAAATTCTTTAGTGTCACAGCCAGTCGCTTTCGGCTATAGGTAAGGTTAAAGGATTCCATTGGAATACAATGGTAAAATTCAAGAAATATCTATGGATAGTGAAACACTTGGCAATTTTCGTACATTTTCTTTTGCAAAAAAGAATGCCATGAAATTTGAAACAAAAAAGTGGGTGAAGTATGTGTGATAGTGAACTTTCAGCGACACGAAAAAGCCTATGCTAATATTTTGTCGTCTATTCGGAGAAGAAAACTCATCACATCTGCTCACGAGGCAAGAATACGTCTTTGAGGACGAAATTATCCTGTGTGCGCAACGTTGTATACGTTTCAGACGGCCTTCATCATTTTTGACAGCTTTACGAACACAGGGCATATTCAAGTATACTTCTGATCGACATCTCGTAAATAACATGTACTGTACATTTTCCTTTTTTAGCGAAAAACGCCTCAAAGTAGATATACAATTTTTAATTGCCAAATCAGGCTTTACAAGCATCAAAGAGCATAATATGCAAAATTTAAATTTAGGCTCTAACTAATGTAAAATTTGCAGGCATCTATCACTACAGAAGGAGAAAAAACCAAAAGAATCAAGAAATCTTATTTAACCTATCATCTAAAAACACATTAAGAAAAGTAAATTATATGGCAGTGCAAAAGTCAATGTATAAGTGAAAAGATATTGATGATCGTTTTTCAAGAAGAACACAAAGCTATGAGAAGAAGGATAAAATACCCCTCCCCTCACACCCATTCATTAAATTGGCTTCCTTCCTGATGAAAATGGATTCGACAGCCACCGGTGCGCAATTATCTTTAATTGTTCTCATCATTTTCCACTTCAAATCTACCGATCCAGGGTGAGTCTGCTTATGTTGGAACACAGCTGAGTCATGTGATGTTGAGTGTTCGTAGATTCTCGATCTCATTGTTCTGCTCGTTTGACCTATGTGACATTTTTGGCATTGTTGGCATGTTACAGCAGTTTGGAAATGATGCTGATAAACATGCTCTACAATTCGAAGTCAAGCAAGACATTCTTTTGCTGGCCTCATTGACACACCCAGTGGAAGTTCTGTCTGAAAAATAACTCTTATTTTTCTTTGATTATTTTTCGATCTTCGTAGACTGAGGATTTTTCTTCTTTGCATGATTTTGTTCATTTGTACGTGACCAAGACTTCCGAAACGTCGTGCAATTAAAAAATTTGTACATGTTTTGAGGCGTTTATCGTAAACAAAAGAAAAAATAGTAGAATAAAAGGTATGGCCAAGTAGCTGAAACAGATGTACTGTACATGTAGATCTTCAATGGACACATAGTTCCTGATCTTTCGAATAGCATAGAATCAACGGCTTGCTCTTGAAAACATATTTACAACATGATCCCTCCAAGTCACTGACTATTGAATAAAACCCCGAGAGCAGACAGACATGAGTTCTGAGGAATTTCAAGATCGATGGATCGCAGCAGTTTGTGACGAGTGATGAACATGCATTTAGACTTACATGTATTCAAACAAATGGCATTTTGACTACACCAATGTTGTACATTTTTGATCTCACATTTACACTGCCAACGATATAACATCAGAATTGCCATCATTCAGAGACAAAATCAGATTCATGTCATTAGCGTATTTAACGACTTTTGTCGCAACAAATGCGGCATTCAAGTCACTGATGGATCAGCAAAAAAGCGACGGAATCAAAAACAGAGCCTTGAGGGATGCCTCTACACACAGGAAAGTCGGCAAAGAATGCCATTTGAAGCTTAACGCAGGAAGTCCGATGCGAAAGACAACTCACTAGCCACATAAGAAAGCCCGACGGAAACCTAGATAACTCATTTTACGTTTAAGTAAAGAGTGCTCGACATTCTCAAAGGCTCTGGATAAATCACAAGAGATAATAGCGGCTCCAAACAGATTTTGGTTACCGTGCGGTCAATTTGTATCAGAGCTATAGCAGCTGAAGCATGGGGGCGGAAGCCATGTTGACTGGTGCCAAAGGCTGATACGAACAGACTGCGTATTTCCCTTAATATCAATCGTTCAAGGATTTTTGATGGAGCAGGAAGCAGTTATTGGTCGAAGGGCACTCAATTTTGCTGGGGACGTTTTTGGAAGTGGAGAGATTAGGCCATATTTCCAAATCTTGAAAGTACCTTTGTCTGATCGATGATATGTATACTTGTAACAGTGGGCTTTACCAAGAGGTCAGGGAGGAAGGAATAAATCCGATTAGATATCATATCTGATCCAGCAGACGTTTTCGCATTAAGCTTTGCAAGACATAAATAAACATCATATTCAGAAAAGGACACCGACCATCCATCATCTTCATCAGTAATATCAATAAATTGTGATGCGCTGGATGTCTGCGAACAAGCGAATAGATTTTCAAAACTGCAAGCGCCAATTCTGGGGGCTCATATTGGGATATTAATGACTTAAGACCATTTGAATTATTTTCTTAACCGCTTAGAAAATTGGCAACCGACCACAGCGATTTGCTTGAATTCTTTGATTGATTTGCCCATGAGAGTTTAGCTTTATGTATATTACTGCGTACTTTTTGTTTTAGATGATTGTAGTAAGGCCAATTACTATCTCTGCAAGCTCTCCATTTTTCGTTTACCAGATGTTTTGTTAAAGGAGTCATCCACACTTTGCCGTTAGAGGTCATTTTTACAATTTTCCTTGGTATTGTCATATCAACAGCATTGTTGAGAATACGATAGAAAAATCTACATTATTCATTTACATCGGTCTCAGAAAGTGAGTCTTTCTAATCTACGGAGAAATTCATTCTGTACAAATTGCGTAGATTACATAATCTGTAGTAAACAATGGAAAATCTCACATTTACATTACTTGTATTGCTTGCAGAGACAGTCTCGAAGTTAAATGATCAGATGTAGAAATAGGGGCGCTATATGTAACACATATAGAGAATCTTGGGCCATTCGTTGTGGTCATTCATTCCTGTCACCATTCATCCTGATCGGCGATGACAGACAGATTTGTCATTTGTGATGTAACAGTTTTCATTACAGACATCTGAAAGGTCATTAGGAACTAACACATGATCGAGATAACCACTTTTCCTGGTTGCACATGTAGCAATATCTGTCAAGTCGAGATCTGTACATAGTGAAAGCGTGTCAAATCTATTCACCTAAAATCGTCCATAAAGAAAACGTGCTCAATATGTGGTCTTCAAGTAAGCACATGATCCACAAAGAAACATACGGCATCGTGAAATGACTGCTTAACAGCAGCAGAAACATCAGGCGGTATTTGATGCAAAAGATAAGCATTTTATTTCCAAAAGATATAGCTGCAGCATCAACTTCACTTGGTAAATCAAAATCAGACAATAACTCAAAATAGCTGGATTGGTGACAATCTTTAAAGTATATTAAAGTCTCACCTCCCCTCTTAAACACAAGATCGCTCCGAAAGATAACATAACCAGGAAGTTTGATTAAATCGTTAGAGACATCACTGTTTAGCCATGACTCTGTCAAAGCTATAGTCTAATGTCCGGCTTAAATAGAGTGGCTGTGACACTCATTTCGTCGACTTTGGGTAGAAGTGAACGTATGTTGGAGAGTATGAAGGACAGATAATGTTTTCGAACAAGGTCGTAGTTGGTCCAGGTAAAATCAATGAGGAAAATCCTTTATTGAAATACGCTCAACTACCTTGCCTCTAAAAATGAGAGCATCATGGCCCATAGCTTGATGCTTCTCAATTCATTCCCTAGGTGCTGTTGTTCCTGCTGCTGAAAATAGGTTCGATTAGGCTGCACAAAAACATTAGCATGCTAGTTTATTTATTTCAGCTGTTTCGAATTTTTCAGCAACTTGTATCTGTCCTCAGTTCTCGATACAGTGACTTTCAAGAGACGCTTAGCGCTTTCCCAAACGTTTTTAAACCTGTTGTACAGAAACACTGCCTGCACCCATACTGATAAAGATCACTTTATATGCATTCATGTCCTTTACTTGATGATCCTCTACAGCACCATTATTTTCAGATAATCCCCTTAAAATAAGATTGCACCATCGAAATTGCCGTTCCTGAAGCACTTTCACCATAAATGTACAACTCTCTTGCACAAAACTTGGATCTGGAATTGACTTTCTCAGCGCCTGATACTGGTCAGAAAGTATTTTATTTTCTGATTCCAATACATCGACCCGAATCACTAATGTCTTAATCACATCTCTTAATGAAATAATGTCCTCTTTCAGAGGAGAAAGTATTTCGCGCTTAGTTGCTTCAATCAATGACTTGATGCCTTCAAGCGTTATGTCGGAATGAGAATTCCCTCGACCACTGGTTCTTGGTGGCGAATTCGCAGACATTGTGCGTTGAGATGACGCAACTATGCTAGGTGATGAAAAAATGGACATTCAAAAATCAACTAGACAGGGTGGCTTCGAGGACATTCGAAGAGATGCTTTGATAACAGCATTGGTTATCAGATGACAGCCGACAATACCGGCTGATCACCGCAAGCAAGAAGACTATCACATGAAGACAAGATACAGCGCCGAAGCAACGGATTATTTGTGTTAATCGGCGCAAATTAGAATACACGGATATTAGGTAATTCCCACAGAATTAGATTGTTTAACCGCATCATTTTGCTAGAAGTGCAAAAGTAGTTAAAATATATATTGTAATATACTAGAGTTTGCATACAATCTAAAGAGAGCAAGAGATCGCATTTTAAATTGAATGCAAATTGTCTAATAGCTGCAAATAATCTTCAAGAATTGAATAAACAAAAGAGGAATGCCTATGGATTGCAAAAACATTGAGAATGTTTCATAAATATTCAGTACTTCGTAGGATAACCCACTTGTTTTTAATCCCAACTTTGAACATCTGGAGCATCCCAGTTAGCAGTCTTGACTTTCCTCTCCACCGATCCCAACGATCGCCGAACATGCTGTAGGATATTGTGATGTACTTGAAATGTTAGCATCACCTTCTTCCATCGCTCAGCTGTCCATTTTTCATGCGCTTCATTGATCCAGAGTCGTTTCGCCTAACAACATGCTTAAGGTAGCTTGGTAGGCAAATTAAATTTGAATAGTCCTTGCTGTAATTTTCTGCAAGTACGAGGTCAATTATTCCATTATTGCTGGTGCAATGAATGGTCCTATCATAACAGCTAGTCTAATGACAATGTCAGCACAGTCTGTTGTTTTCCTCGGTCGACCAGTTGTCCTGTACGATGCTTCGATGCTGTTGAGCCTGTTTCATGTTGCTTCTTTGACAGCTTGCAATTTCAATCCATTCGTAATTTCCGTTTGGATGAACCACAGAATTAGACTGCTTAAGCGTGTCACTTTGCTAGAAGTTCAAACTAATTCGAAACAATGGCACATGAAGGAATTTATTAAGTGAGCAAAAAGATTTTTTTTAATACCTTGCAGAGATAGGAAAAATAGTCGTGCGTTCGCTTGCAAATTGCCATGAATTCCTTTAAAATGATCCGATCACCACAATTCTTTCAGATTCGAAGAATTCAGATCATTGTACAAAAGTTTTCTCGATGATGTTGGGCCCTCCGATCATTATTGAAAAAGTTAGCAGGGCGCACGAAAAAACGTTCACAAACATCTCTGTAGAACTTGACACCGACTGTGTCTCTTTGCTGTGTGATTCGGTTGATAATAGTCACTGAAACTTCAGACAATTTTGCGTGTTTAATGTTAAACTGACTGCTCATTGTTCGATTTCTATGGTATTATGTCAGGAGATTGTGCCATTTCATTAACGTTACAGGTTCCAATATTTCCTTTCCAGTCAAACAGAAGAAGAAAAGACCTGTCTAATTCGGTGGTAATTCCGGTACAGAGAGAGAGAGAGAACTATGAACTATGAAAATTTATATTGAAAAACCAAATACAGGATTTTCATCTTTCTCACAAAGATATGTTTAAGTTATCGGAAGACACAAAACACGGTTACAAAAGGATCTTTGAAATTTTATAGTATTTGTCATTGGTCTTGAAAATTTGTAGTTATGACGTGTTTGATACTTTTTTCTATTTTGGTCTAGGACGGCATGTAGAGGATGAATGGTATTCTTCATTATGGATTTTCCAATTCTTGTATCTTCTTCTGCTAGAAGGTTTCTCGCAGAATACTGACAAGTTGTAAAATGGTAGCGGAAACAGCTGTCTAAAAATTTATCAACTCGAGTGATGGCTCCATCATCACTTCCATATACAGAAATTCCATATCGGATTCTGGACAGAATAATGGAGAGATGGAGATAATAATAATAATAATAATATAATATATAATATAATATAATAATATAATAAGAATAATAATAATAATATAATAAGAATAATAAGAGAGAGAGAGAGAGAGAGAGAGAGAGAGAGAGAGAGAGAGAGATCAACCAAAGCTTGCTGAATACTATTCGCAATGCCGCATCACTTCACAAAAAACTTCAGAAATTCACGACAGGTCGATCAGAAGATGGAAAACCGACAGGCAACCTATTATGATATGGCAAGCGTCATTCAGGATGGGGTCTAGTTCCTTTGCGTGCGTTTCATTTACATCGGTCTCAGAAAGTGAGTCTTTCTAATCTACGGAGAAATTCATTCTGTACAAATTGCGTAGATTACATAATCTGTAGTAAACAATAGAAAATCTCACATTTACATTACTTGTATTGCTTGCAGAGACAGTCTCGAAGTTAAATGATCAGATGTAGAAATAGGGGCGCTATATGTAACACATATAGAGAATCTTGGGCCATTCGTTGTGGTCATTCATTCCTGTCACCATTCATCCTGATCGGCGATGACAGACAGATTTGTCATTTGTGATGTAACAGTTTTCATTACAGACATCTGAAAGGTCATTAGGAACTAACACATGATCGAGATAACCACTTTTCCTGGTTGCACATGTAGCAATATCTGTCAAATCGAGATCTGTACATAGTGAAAGCGTGTCAAATCTATTCACCTAAAATCGTCCATAAAGAAAACGTGCTCAATATGTGGTCTTCAAGTAAGCACATGATCCACAAAGAAACATACGGCATCGTGAAATGACTGCTTAACAGCAGCAGAAACATCAGGCGGTATTTGATGCAAAAGATAAGCATTTTATTTCCAAAAGATATAGCTGCAGCATCAACTTCACTTGGTAAATCAAAATCAGACAATAACTCAAAATAGCTGGATTGGTGACAATCTTTAAAGTATATTAAAGTCTCACCTCCCCTCTTAAACACAAGATCGCTCCGAAAGATAACATAACCAGGAAGTTTGATTAAATCGTTAGAGACATCACTGTTTAGCCATGACTCTGTCAAAGCTATAGTCTAATGTCCGGCTTAAATAGAGTGGCTGTGACACTCATTTCGTCGACTTTGGGTAGAAGTGAACGTATGTTGGAGAGTATGAAGGACAGATAATGTTTTCGAACAAGGTCGTAGTTGGTCCAGGTAAAATCAATGAGGAAAATCCTTTATTGAAATACGCTCAACTACCTTGCCTCTAAAAATGAGAGCATCATGGCCCATAGCTTGATGCTTCTCAATTCATTCCCTAGGTGCTGTTGTTCCTGCTGCTGAAAATAGGTTCGATTAGGCTGCACAAAAACATTAGCATGCTAGTTTATTTATTTCAGCTGTTTCGAATTTTTCAGCAACTTGTATCTGTCCTCAGTTCTCGATACAGTGACTTTCAAGAGACGCTTAGCGCTTTCCCAAACGTTTAACCTGTTGTACAGAAACACTGCCTGCACCCATACTGATAAAGATCACTTTATATGCATTCATGTCCTTTACTTGATGTTCCTCTACAGCACCATTATTTTCAGATAATCCCCTTAAAATAAGATTGCACCATCGAAATTGCCGTTCCTGAAGCACTTTCACCATAAATGTACAACTCTCTTGCACAAAACTTGGATCTGGAATTGACTTTCTCAGCGCCTGATACTGGTCAGAAAGTATTTTATTTTCTGATTCCAATACATCGACCCGAATCACTAATGTCTTAATCACATCTCTTAATGAAATAATGTCCTCTTTCAGAGGAGAAAGTATTTCGCGCTTAGTTGCTTCAATCAATGACTTGATGCCTTCAAGCGTTATGTCGGAATGAGAATTCCCTCGACCACTGGTTCTTGGTGGCGACTTCGCAGACATTGTGCGTTGAGATGACGCAACTATGCTAGGTGATGAAAAATGGACATTCAAAAATCAACTAGACAGGGTGGCTTCGAGGACATTCGAAGAGATGCTTTGATAACAGCATTGGTTATCAGATGACAGCCGACAATACCGGCTGATCACCGCAAGCAAGAAGACTATCACATGAAGACAAGATACAGCGCCGAAGCAACGGATTATTTGTGTTAATCGGCGCAAATTAGAATACACGGATATTAGGTAATTCCCACAGAATTAGATTGTTTAACCGCATCATTTTGCTAGAAGTGCAAAAGTAGTTAAAATATATATTGTAATATACTAGAGTTTGCATACAATCTAAAGAGAGCAAGAGATCGCATTTTAAATTGAATGCAAATTGTCTAATAGCTGCAAATAATCTTCAAGAATTGAATAAACAAAAGAGGAATGCCTATGGATTGCAAAAACATTGAGAATGTTTCATAAATATTCAGTACTTCGTAGGATAACCCACTTGTTTTTAATCCCAACTTTGAACATCTGGAGCATCCCAGTTAGCAGTCTTGACTTTCCTCTCCACCGATCCCAACGATCGCCGAACATGCTGTAGGATATTGTGATGTACTTGAAATGTTAGCATCACCTTCTTCCATCGCTCAGCTGTCCATTTTTCATGCGCTTCATTGATCCAGAGTCGTTTCGCCTAACAACATGCTTAAGGTAGCTTGGTAGGCAAATTAAATTTGAATAGTCCTTGCTGTAATTTTCTGCAAGTACGAGGTCAATTATTCCATTATTGCTGGTGCAATGAATGGTCCTATCATAACAGCTAGTCTAATGACAATGTCAGCACAGTCTGTTGTTTTCCTCGGTCGACCAGTTGTCCTGTACGATGCTTCGATGCTGTTGAGCCTGTTTCATGTTGCTTCTTTGACAGCTTGCAATTTCAATCCATTCGTAATTTCCGTTTGGATGAACCACAGAATTAGACTGCTTAAGCGTGTCACTTTGCTAGAAGTTCAAACTAATTCGAAACAATGGCACATGAAGGAATTTATTAAGTGAGCAAAAAGATTTTTTTTAATACCTTGCAGAGATAGGAAAAATAGTCGTGCGTCGCTTGCAAATTGCCATGAATTCCTTTAAAATGATCCGATCACCACAATTCTTTCAGATTCGAAGAATTCAGATCATTGTACAAAAGTTTTCTCGATGATGTTGGGCCCTCCGATCATTATTGAAAAAGTTAGCAGGCGCACGAAAAAACGTTCACAAACATCTCTGTAGAACTTGACACCGACTGTGTCTCTTTGCTGTGTGATTCGGTTGATAATAGTCACTGAAACTTCAGACAATTTTGCGTGTTTAATGTTAAACTGACTGCTCATTGTTCGATTTCTATGGTATTATGTCAGGAGATTGTGCCATTTCATTAACGTTACAGGTTCCAATATTTCCTTTCCAGTCAAACAGAAGAAGAAAAGACCTGTCTAATTCGGTGGTAATTCCGGTACAGAGAGAGAGAGAGAGAACTATGAACTATGAAAATTTATATTGAAAAACCAAATACAGGATTTTCATCTTTCTCACAAAGATATGTTTAAGTTATCGGAAGACACAAAACACGGTTACAAAAGGATCTTTGAAATTTTATAGTATTTGTCATTGGTCTTGAAAATTTGTAGTTATGACGTGTTTGATACTTTTTTCTATTTTGGTCTAGGACGGCATGTAGAGGATGAATGGTATTCTTCATTATGGATTTTCCAATTCTTGTATCTTCTTCTGCTAGAAGGTTTCTCGCAGAATACTGACAAGTTGTAAAATGGTAGCGGAAACAGCTGTCTAAAAATTTATCAACTCGAGTGATGGCTCCATCATCACTTCCATATACAGAAATTCCATATCGGATTCTGGACAGAATAATGGAGAGATGGAGATAATAATAAGAATAATAATATAATATAATAATATAATAAGAATAATAATAATAATATAATAAGAATAATAAGAGAGAGAGAGAGATCAACCAAAGCTTGCTGAATACTATTCGCAATGCCGCATCACTTCACAAAAAACTTCAGAAATTCACGACAGGTCGATCAGAAGATGGAAAACCGACAGGCAACCTATTATGATATGGCAAGCGTCATTCAGGATGGGGTCTAGTTCCTTTGCGTGCGTCGACCTTTCCCACACAGGGCAAGCATATTCTCCCGTGGAATATGTAAGTGCTAGGGCTGTGGAGCGTAGGGTTTCAGGATTAGCGCACCCCATCTGGTACCGATAAGCTTCCTCAGAATTTGGTTCCGGGTGCTAGCCTTACATCTGGTTTTTTCCACATGCTTCTTGTATGTCAGGCTTCAATCCAGGGTAACACTAGGATACACAGGATACTCGCAGTGTTGGAGAGGCAAACCATCCCAGCTAACTTTCAGCTGTCGACGCGCTTTTCTGTTGCGCAGGTGAAAAGCGCATACTTCGCACAAAGATATTCTCTTCGCAATAGTCTTTAAGGCTTCGGAGAGCAACCGTGAACCCATCTTCAACGGTGTTAAAGTCTCTAGATTGGCAGGCTATTCAAAGGTCGCCAGCATAGATGAACCTTTTTATACCACACGTCTTCGGGTGGTCATTGGTGCAGATATTGAAGAGTAGGCTATATATTTCAACTAAATGAGCGTCTTGTCCATGAAGATCCCAATTGAGTGTTCAATGTTTTCATAGATATATTTAAATTGGCAATTTTATATCGACGTCACCTATTAGCATTATCAAGCAATTGGAAAAGTGATAGGCAGTTTTGGGATTATTGTTATAGGAAGGCGATCCGGAAAAACAGCTTACGAATATCGACTTTTATTTAGTGTGACCAAAATTAAAAGTCGATATTCGTAAGCTGTTTTTTCCGGATCGCCTTCCTATAACAATGAATCACAACGATCTGTTACTCTCAACAGTTTTATGATTATTTTTTGTTGTTTATAAGTTGAAATTATTGAAATAATGCTATTTTTCAGTTTTTTACGCACAAAAACCAATGTAATTTGTCAATATATATTTCGCCGATCTGGCCTTGTCAATTGTAATATAAAGAAATCCTAAGTCAAAAATGCTTTGGAAATAAAATGCTACATCATTTGAAATCTTTACACTGAATTAGAATTATCAATGTCATTATTGATATCTAACAAATATGCACATATACCACAGTTCATTGATAGTCGCAGTTCCATAGTTCATAGCTCACATTTCATTCATCCTATATCTCCTTAGTTTTTCTAATGATATCAAAGTTTTTCTTTATCAAATCAATAGAAATAACAAAACATTGTTTTGGGATTCGTTTAAGTACAACTTCCTCTGTTGCAAATGGGAAAGCATTCGGTAGAGCTCTGCCATCATTAGAAATCTACGACCTATTCGAAATCTGTCAGTGTTCCCGCATTTCTAGAATCTTTTCATTCAGTTGGAAAACGTCTTCCATACATCTAAGGATGCAGTGAAATCATCATGGATCAGAAATATCTTATTTGCGTGTACTTGATAGATGATCATAAGGAGCTGTAATGAAGCAAAAATCATCCGTTAACTTTTTTTGTCTACATTGCATATCATCAATAAGGAGAAAGTCTTCGAGATCAACTATCTGAGACAGTGGTTCTTGAGTAGGCTACTTGATTCCTACACTAAGACATGTTTGCATCAGATTCATTTTAATCTTCATTTTAGATGGGCGGAAAAAATCATATTTCATGAAAAACAAACAGTAGGTAGAGTGAGCAATGCTAATGCTCGAAACTAACAATGCAAAGAAGTTGGTGCAATTCGATGTCGGCAAATGTTGCTGATAAGTCTAAAAGCCTACATTAATCAATGGACCGAGTATGTGAGGCAGTTCGTGGAGGAAAGATCAATCCAATGTGCGTAGTAAAACGCTGTTTATCGGGTGAGATGTGCATTGAGCAGTCCGGAAGCTAAAAGCAAGTCCACATCTTAAGAAACCGCTTACATGCCATGCGTGCAGCCACTTTTCGAAAAATGTTCGCTGTTTGTAGCTGACAATCACCTTCATGTATGCTGGAACTGGCAAGTACCAGCGTTTTTGAAGCAGTGTCGCCACTTATATCGAGAAAATGCAACCAACCATCGAAGGTACCGACCGTGTCTCTGATATCAAGAAAGCACCCATATCGAGAGTGAACTATAGAACGTTTGGCAATATTTACGTTGCTCTTATGTTCAGGTTGATTAATATGCATTTCCACTAGCATTCTGATTTATGAGCATTTTAAACTCTCTCTCTCTCTCTCTCACACACACACAAGCACTATTAATTCATTATTCCTGCTGGTTAATGAAAGAAAACAAATCTATCAAGACTAAAGAGCAGCACTAATTGGATCGGCGCAGGTATATGATCATTTATTTGTAAGTCAAGTACTATTCAAATTCTTTGATGAAGCTGACTGGCCTGACCCACGGGTTAGTTCGATTCCTGGGTCAAGCGAGTGCTGTCGGGGAATCAAGGATTCCAGTGTCGCTTATTGACTTAACAGCTGTCATTCTCTTTATTGATATTCAATATTGCGACATAGTTTTGTTATCATATTTAATATTACATATTATCAGTGTCATTCAATAGTCCATTGAGCTCTAAGTCACAAATAATGAATTCCATGAAGTATTTCTTCAAACGAGTAATCCTCGAAAAAATATCCCCTCGAGTCAAAGGAAGGAATGAATGAATGAAACAAGCACTTTATTTAAGTGGCATATCGTCAAAATACTTCTAGGACACTATACATGTGAAAATAAACACAAAAGACAGACGGGTAGATGCAATAAGCAGACAAGACAAAAATTCACGAGAGATAATTTGACAGGCAATGCGCTTTTAAAAGAAAAGAATAATGGTTCCTTTGATTCTTCAAAGGCTCCAGCAACGCATTCCACGCACGAGTAGCAGCAGCAAAGAAAGAGCGACCACCAAGCGTAGGATGACGCACGAAGGGATGACGAGGTCCGACGAAGTGACCGAGCGTAGACGGGAACGATGAGGTTGGCTTGAGACAGAGATTAATTCTTCATGGAGATACGCTGGTGCCAGATACAAAATACAGTGACTAAATAGTCACTAGGCGGTGGTTGACTCTCATATGAATCGGGTGCCATTTAAATTCCTTAAGTAGTTTAGATACTGACGAATATCGACTAAGCTGAAAAATAAGGCGAGCCGATGCATGTACAACAGATTGGAGTAGACTTTAGTGAGTTGATGGCATTCCGGAGACCACTGATATGCAGCAATTCAAACGGGAAATGACCAATGACGTTACTAATGTAGTCAAAAGGATATACAAATCAATCGTCAGGCCAGTGATCCTCTACGGATGTCAGTACTGTCTCATAACAAAAGAAGCGGAAAGAAAGTTCAGCGTCATGGAAATGAAGATGCTCAGGTGGTCGCTAGGACTCACATGGCGCAACCAGAAAAGGAATGAAAACATCCGTGCGATAATGGGTTCTCTGAGAAGATGATGGAACGCCGACTTAGTTGGCATGACCACGTTCTCAGATCGGAAGAAGAAAAGGTCATCGGAGCAGCAGCAAGGCTGGAGGTGAACGGCAGAAGACCAAAAGGCCGACCGAAACAAAGACTGATCGATACCCTCCATGGAGATTTGAAGTTCACAAACTTGCACCCAGACATGGCTGCAGATCGCGCAAAGTGGCTGACACGGAGCAGAAGAGCGGACCCCCCACCGACGGAAACTAGCAGAAGATGAAGATTTCTTCAAACGAGTACTTTGTTTTATCTTACGTGACAACATGATAGTATGTGATAGGCGGTTATTATTGCTGCAAATGATTGAAGAATGTGACACAATAGCTATCACTCGGAATTCTCTTAGTCTAATTAACGATAATTAGTTGCGAATGTTGAGATCAAAAGCACGTCATTGACCGAATATGCAGTGAAAGAAAATACACTGTAACTTAAGGCTCCTCATACGATCGATGATGAGAGAGCATAAATTCTAACAGACCACAAATCATTTTCGAAATTATAATCAAATAATCAAAATTATAGAAAATGAAAATGATTCAAAATGGACATCACAACATAGTGATAGCAGTTAAGTAACTTCAGATTCTAGTACGAATGCAGCTTCTTTACCTAAATACAAAGCTTCATACAAATTGAAGAGGTACTTTAAGAATGAGAGATTTACTATAAGAACAACAGTGTTTCTGGTGATGAAAAGATGGTGCGAAGACAGATGAGATAACAGACAGGACAAAACAACACATGCACAAATGCTCAAGACATCTGACGATAGTTTGCGCTTCACATCAGTTCCTCTGATTTTTCAAGCATTGACAAAAACTAAAGTGAATGAAGCTTATGTACGTAGTTAGAAAAGATCCTCAGTGAAATGAATCTGAAGTTTTACGGTGGTTAATTAAATGTTACAAGTTTGTAGTATGAAAAACGCGGCTTGAGACAACCTTTAAGTATCAAAGTAACGACAGATCTTGAAATCTAAATTCACGAAAATCACACATCGTCTATTCAGCTATTCAGTACCCACAGCATCGCCTGTTTAAGACGTAAATAATTCCATGTCTCACCTGCTTCTCAGATTCCCGAAGAATCCTTAGAACATTCCGTGTGGCGTGGAAGGCAGAGGTATTGCCGCAAACTGTTGTAATACATTTAACTTCGATTTCCGAGTGAGCTAATATCATCATGATTGCTTGAGCGTCATCTAATCCGGCGTCCGTATCGATGGCAAGTTTCATTTTTCTAAAAACCCAAAATGTATTAACTGAAGGTCGAAGTTTCCATTTAAACAGATATCATAGAATAAGATGATCCTCATAAAATGAGATAAACCAGATCGAAATACTTCAGTATTAATCCTACTTGTTTTGGGCGGGGGGGGGGGTAAATCCCGGTTACTAAGTGTCATGTGTGACAGGCGTCATTTACTTGGGTTCCAAAATAGCTAATCATTCCTCATTCGTCAAAGCCTTTCATTCCGAGAAGCGATAAATTCATTCTAAGATGCTTTGATGCAATCGATTGGTTAGGATCTGCTAGCATTGACCTTGTCTTGATTTTCGTGGAACTACGTTAACTTTGTTTTCTTATTCTGCTGACCAAAACTTTTCGTTTGTCATGCACGTTTGTGTTGTCATTGTGTTGCGTATGCATTGCAACTCATTCGTTAAGTTCAGTTACACACTAAAGTTCTCCGTTGAATAGAAGCTACATTCAGGAAATCCCTTACTTTCATCCCTTAAATTTATTTAGTGCTAGAAAGTTTAAGGCTCTACGTAGGGACTTCATGATACCAGGCTCCGGCATCTCTTGTATGGGGCGTAGTCGTCAAGGATAGGACTGCAGCTTACCAGCTCCTGTTACATGCCTCAAAAATTTTGGTGTAAATATAAATTTCACCTTATTGTACTGTATAAATGGAGTGCTTAGTAAAAGAAGAGAAACGTTACAAATTGCGATCGTCCTTTTCTTGATTTCTGACAAATATTGTCAATTCCAAAGTCTCTGGTCACATCACTCATGGCAGTGTTTTCAATTTTTCGATGAAAAGAAAAATGGCAACAAAAGGTATTACCACTCGTGCAAGGTAATTAACGAAATATGATATTCTACGTGCATTTTGCTATCTAAATTGTACATTCATTGTGACGTGACTTTCCATGCATCAACCCGTAATTGACCACCAGCTTAATGCATCGCGACTGACGCTTTCTCATTGTAAAAGCCCTCGCCGATTACCTGTATTGTGAGACTTCAATAAAGCAATTATTATCCGGAAATTAAGCAATTGCTACTTCAATAATCACTTCTCAAAGCGAATACCGACAATGAGCACCAGTTTAATTTTTGCAAGTGTTTAATAACAAAGTTCAGATCAATTTTCAGCAATTGCTACAAACTACGAATAACGAAAACAACTGATACACTAAATGAAATTATATTAAAAGAAAATTGAAGAAGATATGATATCTGTTTTCTCACCGAAATACTCACAAACTTAGACAAAGAACAGCAATAGTAGGAACTCCATGGGAATATCCATACTCACGATCCATACTACATAGGATTTCGGGTGAGGATGCATCCCTTGCATTCATTAAGAACGAAAAGAAATATTCGACAACTGAAATGGAGTGTATTTCTATACGTCTGACGATGACTGCCGGCGACAGCTGAAAGGCTTCGAAAAAGAGATTTTTTACGAGAACAAAATCGTTTTTCTGCGGGTACCTCTGGTGCTAAAAAAATCATGTCAAGCCCGTTATTTCATTCTGTAAGCTACTTGTTAGGGTGTACGTTCCGTCTGTAAACTGACCACAGACCACCGTTGTACCTATGTTCGATGATTTCACGTTTGGCCACTCCAAGGTAGTCTGAACAAAGCAGACCCATTGTCTCCTCTTTCTTTCAGGTCTAGCTGTCTTTGAAAACCACAATCATTTCCTTACTGAGACTTCTGTTCCCAATCTATTATCAGGGAGAGCTGTCGAGTGAGCGTCTGGGTTCGACGACGAATTGAAAGTTGTGCGTGAAGCCATCACAGCAAATAACTAGTGATAGCGAGAAGTTCCTCTTTCCTAAAAAATTGTCAGACATGACATGCAAGTTCAGGACAATTGATTTTGAGAGACACCCAGATAGTCATACTAAGTTTTGCGTCAAAAGATCGTTAAATTAGGGCACAAAATACATCAGGGGATTGTCAATCTAAGAAGATGCTGAGCACGTTAGCATGGTGACTTTGCATCGACCGTGACACTGAGAAAAGTGTCAAATGTGTAAGGAATGCACATTGATTGCTGTTGAGAAGCACAAAGGCCCTGGTGCTGGAGTACTGTTGTCAAGCCAACCATGAGGCGTTTTGAGTATGGATTTCTTGAGTCTGTTCCAGAATGGTAAAAGAATTCTTGCAGTTGCTGACTGCTTTAGCCGTTAGTTCGAGACTTGAAACATGTCCGGTTTTACTTCTGAGGACTTGACGAACTTTTTGGATATTGTTAATCACATTGACAACAAATGTCTGTCGTAGTACATTGAATATCTAAAGAGAATGACAACTATTAAGTCAATGCAATAGACCAACACCCTTGATTCCACGACCGCACGCTCGACCTAGGAATCGACTCGAAGTGCGCGGTGGAGACGAGCTCGCACCTTCTTCAATATGCCACGCTGACGGTTCAAAAGGAATGTGAGTGAAGGCATAAATTATCTCTAAGTGATGTCGACAGATTGTCCTATTATTACTGACAGAATACTTCCAGCATTCATGTTGTAGCGAGACAGTATATCAGCATGTCATTCGACTACGTCACACAGTAGATAGAGAAACAAAAGCTTGTCGCATTACATTGAATATCTAAAGAGAATGACAACTATTGATAACGGCCCGCCTTTCCAGTTTGTGAACCGCGCAATGAAGCACCATAGAACTCCACCGTAGTCACACTGGATCAGAGGCTTATGGCAAAGTTAAATGGCTAAACAGAACTTTGCTGAAGTTTCTGAAAACTGTTGTTGCTTAAGATCTCGACTGGGCGACTTAGCTGTCCAAATTTCTGGTGGCTCCTGTGACCACTGTCTTTTCCGGAGAACTGCAGCTGTAGTTGATGGCTTTGTGAGGGAGGTTCATTATCATTAGGGCAAAAAAGCAAAATGACAACTCCCTCTAGTAGACCGAACATTTCAAAAAATACTGACGGCAAAATAGATGCGTTGGCCTGTACATACATCTTACCGTCACTACTTTATTGAAGCGTTCGGTTTCTAGAGGGAGTTGCCTTTTGCTATCTTAGCTGCAGCTGCAGACAAGAACAGAAAATATTTGAATTCTGAATAACATGTGATGTTACTTTAGAAGACCAGTCATATAATATTTTTTGGTTGGAAAGTCAAGCATTTCGAAGTCATTTGTACCTGAAGATAATTACTGGATAGTAATCGAAAAATTTTGTACATACAGACAAGAAACAATAATGAACACAAATGACTCTTTCCAACTAATGAAATATAATATCTATTTAAAACCACGAGTCTTTGACCAGATGAACCCCAAATACTAAAAAATCTGCAGTAATCTGCTAGCTTACCGAGATACTACACAGAATGTCAAGAAGCTCTGTCTACACCTGAAGATTTCCAAAAAAGGCGTTGCACACGAAATTACACTGACCTGCTTTGCTACTCGAATCGGTTATGGACGTTGATGGATTTTCATAGTAAGTAGGAATTGTTCTAGCTGACCGGTACAAGAACGTCTGACCAGTAGAGCCGAATATTGGTCAGGAGGTCTTGTTCAGGAGCGAGTCTAGAGGCGAATTGAAAACTAGGCGGCGAGAATACGGAGCGTACAACAATGAGAAGCAATGGCACACAGAAGATTGTAAGATTGGACTTAGGGAAGTTCAAGCATGCTCTTCACTTCCTGAACCCAACTAAGCCGATGAAAGACGCTGCGAGTGCTCATCGTTAAAATGAATGATTATGCGATCGGAAACGCGGTGGACAACAAGATCGATGAGAAGCTACCACATCGTTTACGGAGACTACCGAACTCTTTTCAAAGACATATTTGAGATAGCAGTGTACTGAAAGATTTGGCAATGAACTATGATTATTGACTTGTTAAGTGCACTGACTCACTACTTGATTTAACCCAAACTCATAGACGTTTGGTTAGTAATTGACATGAAATGAACATGAACATAGATGATATAGGATACATGACGTATGATATTGAACATGAAATGATCTAGCTGGCGAACAGCATCCTTGCCTTCTCAATAGAAAGGGGGAGTGTGATGTCTATGTAAACATCTCATAGTATCAAAATGGGAGTCTGTGCTTCAACTTGCATCACATGCGGAATAAAAAGAGACCTCTCGATTGAAAGTGGTCATGTTACTTCCGGTATGCTCTTATTCGCTAGGCCAAGTAATAATAATTAGTCAACCTGATGTCACAATAACACATTCTATGATCATAAAGATTGTCAAACAGAGTCGTTCCATACATCTAAATATATAGAGGTTATTTCTATAGGTTAAATTTGATTTTTATGCTGACTGTCGTGTTTCAATAAGAAATTATTTTTTCGACAGTGCTTTGAGCTCTCACAATCAGGCAGCTGATTGTAACAACCGATTTGTGCATTAAAATAATCAAGAACTTTTTCTTCCACACAGATGCACATCATTATTGCTATTTTGATAATCAACAAGCAAGGAAATGAAAAACACTAATCTTAGCAGTCAATTAACTAACTTCTTCAAAGTTACTTGAGGCAATATTTATATTATTCCATAAAATGTCAACAATGAAGAAAGGAAAAAAAGAGGAATGTAAGTATGAAACCCGAGTAAAATAGTGCAATCTGGAACACTAAGCATAACTAAATATACCAGGCTATGTGTTCCATAGAAGGTGACACCCTTAAATTTAAGCTTGCGTTATTCAATACTTTGCAGAAAATTTTGACAGTTTAGACAGTCATAGAATCTGCTTAACATTTCACATCAGAATCCCAGCAAAAAGTTAATGAACAGGCAGTATCACAACGGGGGATACTTGAAGCATGCTGAACAAAAATTGGCATTCCCAGAATTTATGAATTTTTACTTTGATGTAATATTCAATTTCTTCAATAAAACAATATCTTACGAATTTGATTCGCTGGCAGGAACATGGTGCTCATGTGTAAACACATCGGAGATTTAATAAGTGCTGAGTTGCTACGCCACCTAACATACTCACTCCAAAGATATTTACTCTTTGCATCAAGCTTCAACAACTAGGTCTTGGTGCTGATATCCGATGTTGATGCTGCTGTTCTTTCAAATGATACTCTTCGGAGAGGTAACATGATCTCTAGCTGATCCCGATCCAACCCATGAAATAGATGAACCAGACAATGGTCAATTGTGAAGAGGTGCTTTATAGGTAGCATTGAATTGCAATTGCATCATAGAATTTTTTCGACATCGACATCGCCATCCTTCTGGCCTATCAATAACAAGTAGAATAGCCTAGTTTTCCCATTTCGAGATTGTTGTCATTTTCTTCAGACAACATTTAATCCATACACACAGCTACAGGTCGACGAAACAGTTTCTGTTCAAGCTAGATCTAGTTCTTCATAGCCGAACATGAAAAAAATCATCTTCGTCATGTGAATTCATTCAATTAAACTACATTCAGTATACACAGACTCCTGACACGAATTTGAAATATCACAAAAATTACGTACGAGTTTCGTTTTGTGTTAGCATTTGGGAAATGTCGTCAAACTCCGGTAGCCCTGACGGGGCCTCACTCGGAGGATTTCTTACAAGTGTGGTCTATGACATTGTAACTAGTCCTCTTAATTGCACACTGCTAATTATTTGCCTAGTTCTGATATACAACATTGTTTCCGGCAGCAGGAAGAAGCCTCAAGTGGTGGAGAGAAAAATTCTTCCTAAAATGAAAAAACGTGATATGACACTAGAAGAACTGAGAAAATACGATGGCACGAATGAAGAAGGAAGGGTCTTGGTGTCTGTGTGTGGGAAAGTTTTCGATGTTACCTATTCCGGAAAGCAGTTTTATGGGCCAGGTAATGCTCCTGCATTCGATACATTCCATATCGCTCAATTCGGCTTGCTTATCAGGCAGTTTAGATGTTTTAGTACATCTGATGAAGAATTTCCTGATTGAACATCTTTGAATTAAACTGCTTTACTGCTGTTGAACGATTGACAATTTCAGGATATTTCAGAAATTCTATACTTAGATCATGCGTCTTGTGCGCTCAATTTTTGGATGCGTCTTCAAATAGAAAGCTCATGCCCCGAGTGAATCTGCTTTTGCACCATTTTGCTTGCTGTATGTAGATATAACAGTTGGTCACCAATCGAAATTCTGTATTTTGTAATTGCTAACGTAGTGTCCACCGAATTAACTGCTAACTCATTCTGAATGAAGACTTCATGAACTGTCAACTGATAATTTGATTAAATTGATTTTATTAACATGAACATTCGCCCCAACGGAAGAGGTGATGGGCCCTATTTGTTGAGGTAGGAATTTCTGATGTTGGTAGCAAACAGGTAGCCGGTGAAAATATTTTTCCATAAGGCCTGTCCGTCGACAAAATCAGCTACCGTTCGTTAGCAATGGTTCAGAAATCATCACTGAGAACTTCTCAATTTCTTCGATCGCGTTATAATCAAATGACAGCCAAATTTCATCCATTGCGAACTAATCTGCTGCAAACATGGGATTACTGATATTTCACAAGATAATGAGCGAGCTGCGAGGACTGAAGGAAGATCGTATGCTGTGGATGGCACATAGATGTGCCTCTTGACACATATAGACATGATGATGCGAACCGCTCAACCAGTTCCAGAGAAAACGCCTTTCGAAAGGAGTGCAGAACATTTTAGACGAAAAGCAGATAGTCGGAGTGATGCTCATTCGACATCACATCAATTCAGTGACATACATAACATGCTTATAAAAGAGGCTTGGAAGAGATGTTGATCATCTCAATTCTCAATGTATTGCGATGATCGTTACATGTAGGCTTATGTAATGATTTTCGATGAGACAAACTTCACACCACCCCTCCCCCATCAGTAAAGGTTGCCGTGTCAGTGTGTCGTTTTCTCAGAATCCTTTCAATGTAAGGATCATGCGTAAATTTTGTTGAAATTAGTTCCATCAACCACACCTTGCATTTGAGTTGCCTATGTTATTTGAATGTCAGTGCAGCTCATATCCGAAATTCTCGAACTGACGATCCGAACGCTGCTGTGTTCTACCTGCACTTTAATTCACCGAGGATCTTGGTGACTCACCTAATCGGCCTTAATAAACTGTGAAACTGAAGTTGAAAGAACTTCGCAATTCAATGCCTCTAGCTTTCACGAGGTCAAAGTGATACTTCAAAGCGACTTGCTCCTGGCGCCACCATGGAAAATGGCTAGCCGGCTAGAATCCAGGGCTTTTTTATTACAATTAACCCAGACTTCTATATTGATGTTAAGATGGAAGCGCCTTTAGGTAGTTTTGACCACTACTGTACCTAATTGTCATAATGCCTCTGAAAAACCACCCAGTAGACGTCTTTGGCACTTCAGCCAAGCAATATGGGATGATCTTCTAAGATTTCTTCGGTAACCTTCATTGGAAGAAGATGACCTATGTATAACGAGTAATCCAATCCACTCTTTTGAGCTCATTCATCGAGTCAGACTTGCAGAGAATTCCAACTTGGGGTTGCTCCAACCGAGGTATGCTCAATGAAGGTTAGACTCAGTCAATTCGTTCTTCTCTTAAGACAGTTCCACCATCGCTTTGGCAGTTAATTCCATTCGCTAAAGAATAGCATTTCTTTGCTTGGTGTGACATTCTGACTCATTTTGTTTGGTCAGTTCATGTCCACCATGTTGCCCGACGAACTTCCCAGCGGCTTGTAGCATTGTTTGGAATCATTGCTTGCTTCAGTTCTCAGCAGTTTGTACTCCATCAGGCTCAGGTTCGTCCTGTGGTGGATTTTTGCTCACACGTTTGGTCATCAGGCCCTCAGAGCAGATTGGATGCACTCGATCGCATACAGCTTTAGACAGTTCGTCTAATGAATTATGCCAGTCTCACTTCAAATTTGACACCGTGGAGCAGTCTCCTGTCTTTCTCTATTTCAGCGCTATCATCGTAAAGAGTATTTAAGATATTTTTCTTTGGTATAACTTCAAATTTGTATGTTCGTGAAAATATTTATATTTTCTTGGTTTAAACATTTCGACACACTATCATACGTGCATTTGATTAGTAACCACTGGTACTTAAATGCAATGAACAATGAAATCATGATATACTGATATCGTCGTGACATATGATGGTCATACATAGCACAAATGTCAATCACAGAGGGATGCCAGTGGGCTTCGACGAGGTCAATGATTCGAGGACAACATGCATTTCGAAAACTCAAAATAATTTTTTTGAGAACCGGTTGAGAAGCACAACAGAGAGTTTATAATGAGAGTGGACTGACTTCCAAGTGACATTACAGACACTATCAATGTTGGGGATCAGACATATGCCCAATTGATTTGCGCGAAGTGCAATGTTTTCACAATCGGAATTTTAACCCTTCGTATTTTCTGACGTGTAACTGTGAAATCACTGGTGTTCATATCCTTGCGCAAGTGCAGGTATGTCCTGCATGGAGAAGATTTCAGAGGATACTCAGGTAATCGCATGGATGGCTTGCCTCGTCAACGATACTAGATTAACATTAATATTAACAAAACATTTTCAATGGCGCTTGAAGAGAGAATAGAGAAAAAAGCACTTTCTGGATTGCTGCTTTGTTTATTTTACACCAAAAAGTCAGACTTGGGTTGCACCATAAGAATCTCTTATAATATAACTGCTGAATCAAACAATCTTATTTTGAAATTCTTAAATATACTGCAAGCTATGGTAAAACAACCTTGTTCAAGCCAACTGCGCTAAATGGCTCATTGAATCACGAGAAATTTGATTGAAATCACATCAATCAGATCCGGGAAACATTTTATATCTTTGGATAAGTTGTACAAAATTTGCAGTTATCGGAAAAAACATCGTTTTGATGACCTTCAAGTATCCATTAGGGTAGGGTGGGGAGGAATGGGTAGTTTTCAAAGAATTCATGTGATTTTTTCAATGTTCTCCATGTGCCACCTGAAATTTTGATAGCTGATCATCGCATTCTGTGTATCGTCTATACCTTTATGCCTTCATTGCTCAAAAAATATTTTTGGTCATTGTGGAAATTACATGTTTTTAAAAACATGTAGTGTATACCCATTTCACCCCAACCTTGAGGTGAAATGGTTATAAACATAAGTTTTTGAAAATGATAGCAGTCCATGAAAAGATTATTAAAAATAGTATTAGAAACTTGTTAAGCATCACTATCATGGCATGCTATAAAGGTCAGCTGCTAAAATATTTTTCATTGATATGGTAAATGATAGTTACATTGGTCTCTTACAGAAATGACTAATCTGAATGGTCTCAATTCGGTCGAAATTTCGACTTCTCTGAATTGTTGATTGAAAAACGTTCTATTATTAGAACCGTTCATCACAAAATCAGAACTTCGTGGAATATCTATGACTTTATGGCAACATAAAGAATAGTTCCAAAGAAAAATCCAATGCCGGAGAAATTAGGAAAGCAAATGAAGGATGTCACTATCTCGAGTTAGCATTGACCTCGGAATTTTCTCTTTCTCACTGGCGGTTTCAAATTGCACCCTATATCTTAAATAAAGTGAAGTTCAAAAATCAACAAGAGTTCTCTCACTGTCCTGGACCACCTTCGCTTTCTTAAATGTAGCAGAAAAACTGCAACGCACATCATATTGGATCTCTCCTTAACAGATGTACCGTCAGCTTTTATTAAAATTTGACAACAGTCCAGTCGTCCTGTTTCAAATCTTAGATTGATGGGAGACCTGCATCTTCCTTTTCATTTGTGTATTCATCTTGAAGGTGCTCATTATCGCTCACCACAGCATCTTTGTTTTTCAATCGCTTTGGCAATGGTTCGACACAGCTAATCGTTGAATTGCTGATCTTCAAAAGCCATATATTTCACTTTCTTGCATCGTTGGATCTCATTTTCTCCATAAAAATAGGAGTATTACTTCTTTCTTCATCTTCAACACATTTCAAAGCTGATGACAATGTCAACACTTTAACAGTTTCGTTATGCGTATTATTTCTGATGTTCGGAGAAGATCACGTGCTTTGATTTCCTGGAGACAAGCAGGCCTACTGATAAGAACTGATTCCAAAGCCCTTCGGATATTGACATGTCTCTTTGCCTGTGCGGTAACTTTTCGGTCGGAAGCTTGTACTTTTCACCACAGATATTCGAGAAACTGGATGTAGCACAGTACCACCATGGAATCTGCTGATTGCCGACTCTGTTTTCAATTGCTCAAAGACAGTCTATATATGCATGAAGATTTGTCGAACAGGAATCTCCAAATCCGGTGCACACCTAATTTGAATCAAAACATTTTGTAGTTGTGCACAGAGTGTCCTTTATGTTGGCTAGCATTAATGTTGTCAATAGTTAGATAATTCATGTCATTTACTCGCTTTATCATATTATCAACATATTGTCTCAAACACAGGCGGAAACAAATTAGATTTTCACGATAAACCAAAATTATTATTCATACTAATTTTCTGTAATGCTTGCCTTCTTCCTTATTGCCTTATCCATTAGATTATCCACTATTATCATGAAAATTTGGTCATCGTAGGTTTAGGATCGTTGATATCACCACTCGTTTATTCGCATTGTCTCTGATTCTGCGTGCAAAATCGTTTCAGGCATAGTCACATGCACAAGCATTGGGGAATGTCTAAATTCTGTAGCTTTTGGCTGAAATAGAAGCTGCAATAACAGTCAGATTTATTCTTTTGCAGGAGGTCCATATGAAGTATTTGCCGGCCGAGATGCGTCTCGAGCTCTAGCTACATTTTCTCTCGAAGTCTCAGCTCTCCGAACAGAATACGATGATCTATCAGATCTCCGGTCAGATCAAATGTCCAGTCTTAAGGAGTGGGAGCTACAGTTTTCCGGTAAGCGATATTTCTGATTTATTGTTGCATTTTGAAGTAATGTAATTAAGGTCGGTGCATTGAAACACAAACAGACGTGCACACAATAATTGATGAGATGTACTTGTATGTATCACGGGTGTGATATCGCTCAAATCACTATAAGACTTGCCATGAAACAATCCATCTTATACAATGTTTACATCTAATTAAACGTTTAACCAGCTGATCTTCATAATAAGAGTCCTGGGCCACTTATGATCAAGTGTTATTATGTTATTAAGTGCCATTTATGATGGCCACTTAATAGCGATGAAGTGATGTCAATTTTTAGCCAAAAATGGCAGTATTCATCTTATCTACAACGTATGCGCGCTGTGTAATGATACTCTAATTTTCTCATTTTCCAGTAAAAATTGAAAAATTCATTTGAGAAATGAATTTGAATGAATATGTTTTGCGGCTTTGTGCATGTCATTTCAAATAATGGCCTTCAGGATAAAGTTCAATTGGTTACCCAACAGCTTATTTTCAGCGAAGCCACTCAGATTCACATACAAAGTTCTTACCCGTCCAGTTTCATTCAAGAACCTGAGTAATCGAATAACAAACTATTGATAAACCACTTCTAACTGCTTATCCTATATCATCATAGCAATATAGTACTATCTATGGCTAAGCAAAAGTAAAGTAGTCTCTACATTCTCAAATCCTCGTCAGCATCGTTCTGAGACGCTGTTCGAAAGTGTTCTGAGTTAATAACAGATGATTGCAAGAGTCCAATAACAACCAAAAAAAGATTTAAAAATTTTGCTTTTCGATAGAACCGAAGCGTTGCCATTAGTAGCAGCTTCCAAGAAGGCAACCACAAAGCTGCGAGACTCTTAACATGTTGCCTCTGGCTTCAGCATGCATGAATTTTATCCAGAATGCAATTATCTTGAATTCCATAACAAAGCTTCATATTCATTTCTAAAATGGATTTTCAAGTTTATCTAAAAAAAAGGAATAAACAGGAGCATGCGATGCAATCTTTTTTCTAACTTTTATAGGTGAAGTTATCGATTTAAGAAAGAAATCCCTCGTACTCATTTTAACCCACCGTGAGGAAAACATAGATTATTTAAAAAGTACAATAAAACCTCATACAAAGGACAACCATTGCTGCACATTCCGACCATTAGGCCTACTGTTCGACCTATTCACAATGTAACAAGAATTTGAGGAACATTTTATAAATTTCGCTATTACGTTAATAACCTCTTCATATTCACCATTAGAGTAATCATAATTTGTAGCTCAATTCACGAACGGAGTTGCTTAGTGGCTAAAGCTAGTTGATTCCCAGATTTATCCCTTCAACCGCAAGCAGTTCGCGTTTTAATGCCACTGCTAAAATTCATGCTGCATTTCACTATTTTGTAGGAAGTCAAACACTGCAAGTCGGAAGGGTGTTATCTTTTTCACTTACTGAGAAGAATATATTCTTCATTTCTTTACTTTAAATTATAGTCCATTCTGATGTTATGTTGAAGATCGGAAGATGATGTCGATTAAAATGTTCCTCATTTCAGGTATCAAGCTATTTGGCAATTATTCATAACCAAAGTAGTTATAATTTTGATGTTATATGTTCTCTGAATGATACGTGTCAACATGCGGGAATGAAGAAAATTGCTTTGATCTACGTCATTCGCACTCGCATTGTTAACACTGAACGCGCACGCTTGAACAAATTTTTACTCGAAATGAGCTTGAAATTGCTAGATTTCTGTGGTTCGGATGTCGCGCTTGAAGAGAAGCAGCTGCGTATGAATGGTCTTCATGGTAGCATTAACTGGCACCAGATTTGACACCAGCCTTCATCTATTAATATGAAACTCAAGTTGCCAAGTGCTATCTTTATTAATACGGTCCTGGGCTATTCTCTAAAGGTATTCGATTGATCTCACTGTTACTGGTGTATTGTCAAAAATGACTTTTTAGTTGATATAAGGACCTTGTCATCTTACCCCGCATTGCCTACTAACATGAGTTGATGAATCAAAAGTACGTGGAGGTGTTTTCTTGAAGGAATTTATTGGCTAAAAATTGTAATTAAAACTATGTACATGCCCGACGTTTCGCGTATTCACGCTTCTTCACGGGCTAAAGCTAAAAACAGTCAACTAAAAAGACAGTACAGCATCAGGAAAGCGCGATGTCTTCGCTGTGTCCTTATATACTGTGTGGTGGTGTGAGAATCAGAAATCGATCAATTCATGTTTACGGTTTATCGCAAGTTTCAGGCATTTAATGAACCAAATCAGCCAAATGTCCACTGGATTCTTGCATTTATCCAAGATATCTGTCGAGAAGTCATCAGTAGAGGCAATGCGATAAAAAAAGTGTGGTCAGCCAAAGCGCTGCTGATTCTGCTATTAAAAGACCGCCTGTGTTCATTGAAGCGGAATTTAAAAGGGCGGCTGCAGTGTTCGTACTGGGGCGCGAATGCGCGAAAAATGAAGGCGGGCGCGAAAATTCCGAAAATATTTTCGCGCCCCAATATTGTCCCATATATTTTCGCTCTCCAAAAAATATTTGACTATAATATATCACTGGGAACTGTTAGATGTGTCTACGACTATGTATCAGATTGATGACAGTAATAGAATTGAATATTTTCCTTCTTATTCCAGAAAATGCCTTCCTGACATAACACTAACAAATAGGAATAGTATGTAAACCTACTACGACATACCGTGATCATCACTGCGTATTTTACATTTTATTAAGGGACTATTTATCATCACTGCGTATTACATTTTTGAAAGGGTGAAGCGATTCTTCAGGAGGGGAACTGAAAAGCTCCTCAAGTACTTACCGTTTGAAAATGATGTGCTTCAATCATGCCAACTTCTTTCCCCACATCATTCGAACGATGCTGATCTGGAGAACTGGGCGAAGACTCTTGCGAAGTGCTTTCCCCAAATTGTTCCTCAAAACGAGATTTCTACTCTTGAAGTTGAAGCTCGACTCCTCCAAGGTACAACAGAGAAGCCAATGGACATTGGAGAATACTGGCAGAAAATGTCCTCAAAGATGCCAACTCTGAGTCGTCTGGCTCGAGTCACGATGACATTACCCCACGGAAACGCAGAAGTGGAGAGGGTGTTCAGTTTGCTGCCTGATCTAGTGACAAAGAAACGGAGTAACCTGTCCGCGACTACAATAAATGCGATCGTCGTTATTAAGAGCGCCATGGCATCGAATAATATCTCATCGCGAAACTTCGAAGTGACACAGGCACTTCTGGAGAAAGTTGCCAAAGCCAAACAAGCATATGAGCTGCGTTTGAAGAGCGAGATGGAGGAAGAGGCAGCAAGGAAGAAGAAGGCAGCAGAGAAGGATATATTAAAAACTTTCGAAAATCAGAAGAAAAATGATTCAAAGCTGAATGAGTTAGAGTCCGGTCTCAAAAACAACGAAAAGCGAATCAGCGATATCATGAAACGGAAAGAAAGCCTCGTGAAAATGCAGAAGGAGGCATTACGGTCATTAAAGGAAGAGGAAGGACCACCTTAAAGCTCTGCTTGATGAGAAGGAGAAGATGGAAGAAAAGAAACGAGCAGTAGCTGAGAAGCTCATGACTAGTACTTTGAAGCGAAAAGCACATGAAGAACTGAAAGTTATTTCTCCCAAGAAATTGAAGTGATATTTTCTTTATCAGTGCCTAGCGCTTTTAGACAGCATTTTGATTCAACACACCTCGATATTCATGTACCTGATTGAATGAAACTACTTACATGTGTACTTTCATTTCTGATCTTTTCTTCATTTAGATCACAAGGAAAATAGGGCATAAACTCTTACGGTGTATTAATGAAACTTATTATGTTACATTTCAGTACCAGATGGAAAGTGTAGCGACGTTATTTTAACGAAGACGTTGACTACACCGAGAAAATGTCAGGTATGACAGGCCCTAACACCCCGATTTTAGTCTTTGGTTTGGTTCCATTTGGCCCAGATTTGGTTGTAGTGATTTCGGGCATTTTTCTAAGGCCCCACAAGCAAATCCTAGCCAATTGGAACTGGAAAAGGCATTTTCGGGGTTCCTTAGGCTCATTTGATTCAACGTTGCGGAAATATTATAGTACCGAATTAGAATGAATACATTATAACGTACTTATATGTTCGTATATGATCTCATTAATATCATATGGTTGTCTGCTCCATGCAGGGCCATCCATTAATCAATTATGTTTTCTTCTACTCCATCAAAGGTATCTAATAAATGCTGTAAATCGTCATAGACCTATGAAATTGACCCGTAAATATGCCTATATGAATTCCATAAATGTTTGAAAAATGTATGTATTGACCTTACGCTCGTGCATACATGTATCTGAGACCAATTAGTTGGGGGCGCGAATCGCAGGGCGGGGCGCGAAAAATGCGAAATCGGCCAGTACGAACACTGCGGCTGGTCAGCCCGACGTACTCATTTTGGCAAAAATTGCAAGTGAACTTGTAAACTAAATATTTGCTCAACTTGAATTGTTATTTTGGCGTAACTAACGTCATTTCATAGCGATAAGTGGCAATGCAAGGCTCATATTTTGAAGATGAGCTCGTTAAACGTTAAATAATTGCAGTGAAAAAGGTTAACACAAGCGTTAAATTGCTATCAGTCATGAAAATTTATCGGTATACAAATTTTGTTTTTGAATTCATGTTTTCCTATTAACCAGGCTGACGCATTGAATTCAGGCCACTATATACACTGAAATGTCAAAGGCACTCGCTAGGCTCAGCATACAATTGGCATTCTCATTGACTGTCATCCTCTATAACTTAGTTATGCGTCTTGCTTCTGAATCAACAAACAAAGCCAATTCTTGCAATAGTGCGATCGATTCCGGGACAACTGGGCCCAAAAAAAGTACAAAATGACTCTCCTTTTTTGACATAAATGTGTTGCACAGACTCTGCTGTACACATAAATGCCCATTTTCGATACTACAATGTCCTTGTCTATAAAATAAACTCATTTTTATGCCAAAAATCGCATATTTTTGTGTACTTTTACAAAGGGCCCAAGTTCTTCAGAGGAATTAACTTTTTTCTACATATAAACATGCCATAATAAAGGAAATACATTGTAGTTATCAAGTTAGTACCTTTTTTAGAAGATTTCGACCTACTTACTTTCTAAAAAAAATTTTTCAATTTCTAAGACTGAAACTGGACCCAGTCACAAGTGCATATATTAATTATATTATATACAATATATATATATATATATATATATATATATATATATATATATATATATATAATATATATTATAGACAAGGACATTGTAGTATCGAAAATGGGCATTTATGTGTACAGCAGAGTCTGTGCAACACATTTATGTCAAAAAAGGAGAGTCATTTTGTACTTTTTTTGGGCCCAGTTGTCCCTACCCCGTGCGATCACTACTATTCGCGTTACTAATTAATTTTGGGTGTCTGGATAGTGCAGTCCTGGGCACCTTTGAATAAAAAAAAGTCGACTTAAAATTAAGTGGTCTATTTGGTTCAGAAGTTATCTGTTAATAAAAGTAACTTAATTTTCAAAAATTAACCAGTATTAATGAAATCATGTCATTCATGTACAATGCTTCTCAAAAGTCTAGAAGCACTTAGGGTGGAATACACATCTTCAGGTTCAGTAATCAACGATTAGTAAATTGATCAACGTTAGTTAATCAAAGATTGAATTTAACTCTATCAAATGTTCGTCGTATGTACATGATTCAAATTAACTAACGCTTTGTTAAGGATGCGCCGATGAGAAGAGGAAAGAAGCCAATCAGGATAGCGAGCCATTCCCCTGTCTCACTATCAAAGATATCCTGTTATGACGTCCTAACATTTCGTTTGAAAGTACCTAACGGTTGAGCCTGTCTATCTTTACGTGATTAGCTGCATATTGCACTACAAAACTTTACCACCGATGACAAATCGATCTTATGTGATCAATTGACAAAAGTACAAAACTATCGTCAAGAATAAGCGTGCGGATGCAGTGGCTTCACTTGAAAAAACAAGCTTGGGAGGAAAATAGCAGAAGAGTTTTTCTTCCAAAAGCCATTACCTAAAAGAAGTGCGAACCAGCTGAAAACGTTGTGGAACAATTCAAAAAGCTGGCTAAAAAGGATGTGAACTAGCGGCGGGAATCATTCAAAACGGGAGGAGGGCCGCCACCATCACCTATCACTGATGTAACAGCCAAAATAGTATCGCTAATTCCATAACAAACAGATCCACTAAATTTTGACTGCGATAGCGATCTCCAGGTCTCTTCATGAAGTTGTTGATCGATGAATTGAAAGCTTCAGAAGCAAAAGAAAATAATATCGGTGATGCACCTGGTCCTATTAATTCCGAAAATAGTGCTCCCCTAACCCCTGTTCGTGAAAATCTTCAGACTGGTTCTCATATTTCAGGTTGTGATGTCATCACACCAACCACATCAAGCATTCCGAGTAAGCGTCCTTGTAGAAAAAGACCACCACTGAAATATTTACGAGATTGCAGTGAAGAATATCACGAAGTAAGGATGCGAGCAGTAAGAGAAGAAAGTGCGTTTCGAGAGGCTGAACATAGCCTGCGAATGGAAAATTTGAGACTTACGAATACGCTACTGAAAGAGAAGTTGAAGAGAAAGAATTGTTAATAGACACCTGAGGAACATAAGCATTTTTATTAAAGTAAACAATCTGATTGCAAGTATCTTGTAGTTTAGACCAAAGTGGATTTTTATTTTTAACACACTTGTTATCACATCGACATCACTTCTAGGCTATTAGACAAGTTAGTGACAGATAGTGAAGAAATATTGCACGAGATACAAAATCCCATGGATTGCTTAATTTTTACTTTTTAGATAGCATTTTGATTTTTTAGAATATATAGATTAATTTTTAGATATTTATGAACATCCATGTCATCTATAGTGAAACTTGCTTCGTCTCTCCATAGCATCGTTTTAGATTGATTATGACCAACAGTGAAGTTACCAAACTCCAAACAGCTGGTTTAATCCTTGATTGTAACGACTTACATGTACATTGACTAATTCGTAAAAGCAAAATCTGAGTAATCTTTTTAACCAAAATACATACTCATGCATTCAATCAATCACAGCAAAAATATGTGATCACGCAGAAATGAAACGGAGGCAATAATTAGCAACAAAAGCGGCTAGCATGTTGGCTTTCATACAGTAGGTTTATAGATTACATACCTAAATTTAAACTTGATACAGCATAAAATTGTAGTCAAATTTATGTGTAAGTGAAGGATGATGAAATATAACTAATGTCCCTTTACTAATGTATCTACATGGCTACTCTAGAAGTTTCAATTGTCGAACAACACTTCTCATGACGCATTTGAAGTGTCCTGACTTTTGAGAAGACTTGTATCATCCACCATTTTTTTGGCAATAGGCCAATATCAGTACTAGAAATTTAGAGATTCATTCAAGCTATTGATAATACTTGATAATACTTGATACTTCAATAATACTATTGATGATACTTGATCGCATTGAAGTTTGATTACAAATCGTCTTATTGAGCACGACAAAAAAGACCAGCAATATAAGAACGAATGTTACATGACTTTTCAATTGCTTAGTAGCTTGCATCTGTATGTTACCTTCCTCCATGCTGCGCTCATAAACGCTGAAGTACATGTATATGAGTGGGAGGTTCTCGATTATTCGTTTAGTGTATAATAAAACATGTTCCTCCGCAGACTGCGAAATGATTTCAAATGATAATCAGACAAAATTTCCTCCATATGTAATGTAGTCACGGTATTAACATCAGCGAGTTAATAGGTCAGCTAAAAATTGCCCCTTAAAATTCCCTAATAATTACCATTTCTGATTAGTTGGCATTTTTGTGGTTGATTTTATCAATTTAGCAATAAACCTGGTGTATTGTGATTCTTTTTTTATTTGAAATCAGTAATTCTTTTCCTAACTTAATAAAATGCAAATGAAATGACGGAATTTGTCTTACCTCTTTGCAGAAAAGTATATACAGGTTGGACGATTGCTTAAACCTGGTGAGACTCCAGCTCATTACTCAGATGACGATGATGACGAAGAGGCTTCAGCAAGGCAAGGAGCTACGAAGTCTTCTGCAACTCGTGAAAAGGCCGAATGACAAAGCTCCACAAGTATTGGTCAAACGACCTGAATGGATCAATTATTAATAAGCAACTCAAGTCTTCGGACACGGGTTTCGATCAATGGTCTATTTCAGCAGAAATATTGACTCCGGAATCGCCTTTTCGTGTGTAACTGAACGTTTCATATCTTAAGTGATAATCAAATTTTCAATATAGCGTGAGTTATATTTCGTGGAGAAATTATGTCCTTTCATTGTGAAGAGATTTTCAGATGGCTCTTTCGGATATGTCGTCGTGTGCTTCAAATGTCTTTAAGATGAGTTATACGTTGCATGCTCATCGGGTAATAGTCTTGAAAGGTGCTAATTATGTTGTTGCTTTTTTGTTACTTCAAATTCGGAAAATCGTATTTTGTATCATGCGTTTGAGAAAGGACTGATAAGTCCGTTTGTATCTTAGAGCGTAGATGAATTTGTTTACTCAATATTTTGTCCACACCAAGGTATGTGTTTGACACTCGTAGTTGATTGAGACAGACGACGATCTAGATTAATTTTTTAAAGTGTTGGTTTTATACATATTTCTCGTGTTTTCTCCAATGACGTTTGTAAATATATGCCATATTTATCATGCTTGAATATTGTTTTCTAAGTAACTTTTTCGTTACTGATTTTCATGACGTTTGAAAAATGAATCAGTCTTGTGGATTGACTGCCTAAATAAATGTATCTTTATTATTTAAATATACTTTGATTTTTCAATCTTATAAGTGGTATCTTGACACTATGAATTGTTGATAATAAACTAAAAGATGAATTGCATGTACTCAAGCTGTTCAGTTGAAGCAAGGAATTAAGTGGTTGGATTCTGGTTTTCCAATTTCAATAGTATTCTAGAAAACTATGTAGGCCTTCTATGTTTTGATATGGCATTTGTCCCGTACCCAAAAGGTGTGCTATCAAGAAAATGCCAGTAGGCCTAGGTGTTTCGTCAATGTCTACGTTTTCCTTGTACCGAAGGTACGGATTTAGTTAAATAAAACTTGACAATAGTAAAGTGCACCAAATATTAATATAATGAGTAAACCAGATCCTGAATGTTCCATACAAAAAGCTATGCTAGTCTAGTTGCAGTGGCGTAGGCAAGGGGGTACGCTGTGATAGCATCCCCCCGAAATGGGTAGGACAGAGGGCAGAGATTTTGTGGATCATGAGTATAGGGATATTCATTCACCATGTGATCTGAAGCTGCAATAACTCCTATTGGTTTTGAAGACAATTTCTGATTATCTTTTGATTTTCTCTGTACAACTTACTATTTTTTTCATTTCCATTTAGACCAGATGATCCAACGCTGCCAATTTAGGATGCTTGGCTGGCATGAGGTCCCATTCCTTACGGGAATTTAGCTGGTGGGCATATTCCTGCAATTCTCATAATCGCAGCTGTGATATGGATTGCACAGATTTAATACGACTCGATGCATAGAGTGAATTGCATTAGCGCTGAAAATTCAGCTGTGAAAGTTCGACGCACTGAAGCACTTGAAAAAGATATTCTCAATTTAATCTATCTTCCATGCCTGTCTATTGCTATAATGATTACATCAATGACCAGTCTACTCTAAGCAGACGGGGACCGATGAATTGCATGAGGCTGCGAATCCCACCGCGATGAAACTGTAATGCGTAATACATGGTCCAAGTTATAGTTCGGTTGTCATCATCAATATTCGTGCTCAACGTATGTGAAATATTTCTCCGTTCCGTCTAGCCGATTGTCGATCTCCTGTGATTTTTCATAAAATAAAGCGAACCAGTACCGGCAAAAAGTAAGCGATGTATCGAAATGTTTGTGTTGCAGCAAGACCATAGAGTTTTTATTTTACTTAGAGATTGAGTTAAGCCTATGCACCCTAGAAACATTTAAAAAGTGTCAAAACCTCCACAGAATGCAGGAAGGGAAAATAAGGTCTACCCCAGTGTCCGGATTCACGCACGAGATTCGTGCATGCACAAATCATGCGCGAATGCACGAAAATTACGGTCGATGCACGAAAATCGTGATGTGGATTGCACGAATTTTTGCATCGTTCAGTTTTTTTAGTATACATCATGTTTGATAGATTACCGGTGTTACTGTACTCTACCGAGTGCGTAGAGTACAGTACTTGGTGAAATGAATGGAAACTGTAAGTTGTCTGCCACATTTAAGATACATTATGTCTCTCAGAAAGATGCATTTTCCTCCCTTCCAAAGATACCAAAAATACCAAATTGACTTATCTGGTGAACTTCCACTAGACTTTCAGAACAATGGCCAAAGATAATGGACAGCGTCAGCTGATTAGTAATCTTTGCAAATAGCAATATGCTCTTACCGTACTAAATTTGTTGTTTCAATTTGTTTAGTGATACATAAGTATACGATTTATTATACTGTATACTCGTTCTATCTGTTGACATAATAGGCATACGCCCTTGCTTTCATGATAATTGGATAGGCATACTTTTTTGAAATACCTCCATCAACCCTTAAAATAAGTTAAATCGAAACTCTATACTCAGTGGCAGTTTCGCTTACTCTATCTTTAATTGCATCTGGCAGTTGAATGTTCGCATGTAATTTGCAAATTAAAATGTGAGCAGAATTCTTGTTACCCTGGGTAGCTTACATCAATTTTACGTACATTCACTCAGATGCACATTTTAGTACATTACAGTACTGCATGTCAGTCTAACTTTAAGTTCCTATGCAATGATGAGGAATTAAATATGAATGTGTAAAATAGCTCTGAAGCGGCTTTGCAACGAAATAGTGCTGTCTGGGATCATACTATTCAGAAAAGGTGACTTTTTTTCTATATACCATATATCATGCACGAAAATTTCGAAATTCTAGAGTAGATAATACTTTATTGATCAATACAAAATAGCGGTATTGACATGACAAAACTGAACATTCACGTAATTGCAGTCAAGTGTGTCATGAAAATTTTACAAATGATTTGTTGTACATAGCAAGACGCCTATCAAAAGGACGCAAAACTCCTGACTTTCTAACATTACAGGTATTATCGCGGATCTGAAAAAAATCCGCCAAAGGATGGTTTCTTGAGTCACATGCAATTTTCCTGGCAAGTTTGATACAGCATTTATCAAGTCTACACTCTAAGCTGGGAAAATGGTAATTAGGCTGTGCCCACCTCATGGCCACACGATCTAACTGAATAAATTTTTGAAAATCACACTTGTTCATATCACAGGCCAGCAAAACACCAAGTGGCAGTAAACCAGACCAACATATGCTTTCCACACAACAGATCCATGATTGCCATTATATTTCAGACGTCTGACCACAGACATGGCTCGACAACATTTCTTATACAATTCATGAGATTGTCTAGTCCATTTAAGGTCATGAGTGAAATAAACCCCCAGAATCGAAGTTGCAAACGAAACGAAACGAAAGTTGCAATATCTGAGGTAACTAAGAGAGATGATAGTGTGCGAATGGAAAATATCAAATGCTATTCCAACCCTGATATTGTATCCCGGACATTGGCATATAATAGCCCAAGTATGTGATTTGTAAGTATATGTGTATGTGGACTTTCATGTATGTATCTTGTATGACGATCACTGACCTGTTGTTTGGCTGTACATACCTTGTGTGAGAGTATCTAGGATATATGTTTATATGTATAATGTAAATGATTTTGATGTGTGAGTAATTTTAATCTGAACTTTTGTTAGCGGGGCTAGGTTCCTACTGTCCCACAGTGCTCTGGCCCCGCCCACCTCTACATTTATCTGTATTTGTATTATATTTAGTATTTTGTAGAAGTAATAAATGTATATATCTGTATTTATCTACGAGTATATGTAAATGTAATGATCCTTGTACAGATTTTGTATTGGTGGAAAATATATTTCTATCTTAACTTCTTTCACATCTTCAATAGAAGTGCCATTGATAGAGATTGGAGAAGGATGATTGCTAAGATTATTCTTTCTGGAGATCGTCATGCATTTAGTTTTGCTCGTATTAATCACTAGTTGTTTCTTGTTAGTCCACTCATCAACAGATTGCTGGAAATTGTCAAGAGCTCTGTCGGAGGCTTGATGGATAAGTTTTACATCATCGGCGTAGGCAATAAGTCTGGTGTTCTGAAACTTTGGTATATCATCAATTAAGGCGATAAAAAGGAGTAGCACTAATATTGATCCTTGCGGGACACCACTAGTCACTGGTCTACCCATCTAAAAGATGAAGTGGTTTATAAAGCTTAATACTACATAACTTCATTCATTTGGATAATATGAAAATCCATATGGTAATCTTCCGCACGTTTATTGATTTATTGCTTGAACTTAACAATTTAAATTTATTGAATTTTATTGAATTTCTATTATTAAGTTTTTGCTTATTATTTGTTTTCAGCTGATTGTATATGCAGTTGTCAAAATGGCACCATAGATCCATGATATGTCAAACAAGACTTGCGCTGTTAACAGTTTATACACAAACTGAAGAAAATTTGTTCTGCAGTAACGACACATGATTTAATTCCCATCTGCGACTGATAGAGTAAATTTTGTACTTTGGACAATATTTTCACTATATGTTCATAATATGAGTCTTATAAATGCAGTATGAATACACATGCCTTCCAGTAAGCGATGATGGGGAAGCTGAAGGCCTACTTATGAATCGCAGTGCACTTGAATTTTAATAATTTGGCTTAAGGGATAATATCCAAAAATTCATCCACTCCCGAAAGAAAATCACGGCTACACTCCTGATCAATTGCTTTTGATTAGATTCTAGTATAATTGCTACTCATAGAAGTTATTCGTGACAGAAATATACAGCAAGAAGTATATTTCATGCTGCAACAGTCTCAAAGTGAATGGTTGCGTGTCGCAGTCAATCAGAGACGAGATCGTGACATGGTCAAGGACTACGTAGAATTTGAAATGCATAAAAAGTTGAGATCGCCGCTTTTTCCAGAGTGGAAACGCGAGCCCCGACCTGGATTTTGGAGACACAAACCGGTCGCTCATTCTTAGGAAATTTTTCCTAGCCGTCCTCTAGAACTTGACATTTCTATATACAATACATGTGTTGCGTTGATGCGAATCGAGAATAATTTGTGCGGTTTACAATCATGTCTATCATGGCGAACGCTTAAGTCATTATTTCTTCGAGATATTACAATTTTCCAAGCATTTTATTGTTGAGATAATTTGTTGACAACATGGACATCTCCTTGGCGAGCGCAAGTCATAATTACGGTCTGAAAAGCAGGCACGCGTTCGCATGCTCCGATTTGTGAATACGCAGCATCTACGGATGTGAAAAGATGCATGTTCACCTGCAGATATACATCAAAAATTGCATTTAGTTGGTGGCTATCTACATTAGCTTTTGAATGCTCATATATGCCTTTGTTCTGAACAAGAGGACATTTGAGTGAATCTTGATAATGTAAAATATAATAATTGATTGTTCAATCAAAAATTGCGAGTATATTCAAATGGCTACAAATTTCAAATCAAGGTCCTGGACCTGAAAATCAAATCTGCAGCGGGGCCGAAGAATTCGAGTCTTTAAAGAATTGGCTGATGGCCTCGGACCGAAAACCCATTCTGGGCTCTTCTACCTAGGCTCGGCGAAAAAAGACTAACTATGTATGCGTACTTATACATGATAATATGCGACCAACATTACTTACCAGCATTCATGATCATCATGAAAATCTAGTCAATGGGAGAATTCAGTTGTTTGCAATCATTGGAATAATAAAAATAAGTCATTTGAATTTAGATTAGTACATGTAGTTCAATGCACAATGTGCGTGTAGAGTGAAGAAAAATTTGAAATCTTGTCTTTCGATCAGTTACCAAATTTGAATGAAAATCAATAAAAATCTTCAAAAGTGCACTAATCGGCAAATAATCGGCCGATTACCGATTATCACTCTGCTGTCAATAATCGGCCGATTAATCGGTACACCCCTAGATAAGATCATCAATCATTCAAACTGTGACAGCGATAGCTGCATGTAAGTGTTAATCGTCTAGATAACAGCAGTTAGTTAGAAGATGAGGAAGTGATATGGTTGACAATTTTAGTGAGGTAAAAGCGACGATATCCAATGTCCACTATATTGGGCTATGCAACTTCCATGTTTTTTATGAATCAAAACAACAGGAGGGCATGTGTGCTCCGGAGCGGAAGAAAAAGATTGCATTACGACCTTTAAACTTACATTTCACGGAAACAATTTGATCATGGACAAATAACTTTCCTTGCCATCGGCTTAGTTCTTTTAAGTAGGTTACTGCCAGAAGATATTTATCATCAGTTTTGGGAACAGATCTGTGGTTTTAGGATCGTAATTATGAATTTTGACACTCAGAGGTATCATGTATATAATCCTTTTGATTATTTCAACCTGCACATGGATTTTGGCAGCAAATTGTGAAGTGGCGGGAATGCATACATGTTGTACTAAAAACCTTGTCACGGATGTTTGTGATAAAGTATGCCTGTTATTATAAAGAAATTGAGAACACCTCATGGCGTCTTCAGACATTGAGTGGATGAATATTGGGGGTCAGAAAAGGGAAGATATGGATTGATGCATATCAGGGTGTAGGACAGATGATCGTATGTAGACCACAAGTGTTCTGTTAAAGTGAGGACCAGTGATCTAGAAAATGAATGCCCATTATTTCTGTATTAAATGACGATGACAGTCAGTAAAAAGAAGAAACACGAGTATTCCCAACACCGGGAAGCAGAGATGCAGGAAAAGAAGAGAGTCTTTGACTGAGACTTTGGGAGAAGGAGAGGAAAGAGAAACCGGTAACCGGAAAGTCTATGTTTCGAGTTGCCATGACTTCCCTCACGATTCTCCATCACCCCACATGTTCATTATGTTGTTTATGCTCATCATTTCATGGTTAGTCAGAATAATAAGATGATTCCAAATTGGAAAAACGTGGCATATAAGCTTATTCATATTTGGTTTTCCTGTCCCGCGCGCGATCCGACGAGATCGTCGGTTATTCCTTGCGAGGATGTTCGGTATTATATGGAACGAATTCTAATGTTTTCGATAAAACATTTGCTCCAGAAATTTTGCCGGAGCGCGCCCACTTCTGCATAATAAGCTACATCAGTTTTCCTAGGAGGGAAGAACGCGTTGCGTACCGAGCCCAGAATAATCGTTTAAATAAAACAGAGGGCGATAAATACATGTCCTTCATCTAAATTGCGACAGGAACCTTTATTTCATTCTGCAATCTAAGATTTCGTCTCGTCTACAAAGATTGTTCTCGTAGATTGTCAGATTGTCCTTCGCTTCCTTCGCATGCACATTGCACAGCTGTTCCCTCTGGCTTGAGAATGAGACAGTACGGCCTTAAACATTCATCTGTTTTCATGCGTAAGTCACAATCTGCCACGTGCTGAATATCGCGTTGAACGAGATATTTATATATTACGCGATATATTTGCAATTAACAAGTTAGTGAAATTTCAACGGGCATTTATTGAATTTCACTTCGAACACACTACATGTACTAGGAAATTGCCTAAGTTAATGCGTCTTTAATAATTACTTTTTGTTATTCGTATCTGCTGTTCAGTTAGAAAGGCATCTATCTATCTGGACCACGACCGGGCTCCAAAGAAAAGAATTACAGAAGGACACAACATCATTCGTGTGACGAACATTTTACATTATGTGCATCATAGAAAACAGTCGGAAAGCAACGAATTGACTGTATTTTGTAGTAGACAGAAATTTTCTCAATACAAGTCAAAGATGAATTCTGTTCAACATACGGAGGATTTTCAGCTCTTGCTATTCTATCAAATTCTATCAAAGTTAGATCAGTTTCGAATGCGAGTTGACTTGCAAGGGTTGTGGGCTTCATGAATCAAACGTTGCATCGCTATGGAACTTGTGGACTTTCTGTATGAATTTTAATTGTATAGGTCCTTCTTGAATACAGCAGTTTTGATTGCAAATTATTCAACGTGATTTTGATTGAATTGGGTCTTTATTAGTAGGAGCAGCGGTTAGATTCGCAAATTTTTCATAAAGGTAGGCTACATGTATAGGCTAGGTCTATTTATTAGTCCGACATATAATTGTAGTCTGCTGAAATAACATGATCTTGAATATGTGCCGCCACACGTTATTCGAAGGATCGGTAAGAAAATGGAATCGAGACCGGGCTGTTTTTTTTAAATATTTTTAACTTTCCACTTTTATTTTCCTCTCGTTAATGGCTGCAGGACAATAACCTGCCTCTCCCCTATGGGCAAGTAAATCAACTCAAGCTCCAGGTCTAGCAAAATGATGCATTTGCCTTAATTATAACTAAGCGTTGATTTGATCATTATGTAGGCTACACATGGGTAATTGCATGAAGCTATTTACTGATAACAAGAGATCAAAGTGCACTTTGAATGAATGAGCAGATGAAAAATGTCAAATATTGTGAGATTGTGTAGCAGTCACGTTAATGAAGTAGAGCCTGTAAATATTTGCTGAAAACTCGATATGCTACACGTATATCGCATACAGAAACAAGTTCTATTAACATGTCTGTGCATAAGGGATACAGAATGAATGTTCAAAAGACACATTAATAAGTTATTGAGAATTAAGAAATTCGGACGGGAATCCGTAATCGCAACGTTCTCTGGCCACCTACATTGGCACACTGCAAACTGACTAGTCTTCCGTGTATCCCGTGTCTATCCCAACACTGAGAACACAGTTTAAAGGCATTGGCGAGACTCACTGGAAGACGGTCGATCGATCATTTCTTGCTTTTTTGTGCATAAATGGAAACTGTCAAGTGCCAACGGATCACAGCTTTAGACCTCAGTGTCAATCCCCAGTTTAGCACTGGCAAAATCCAGTGAAATTCGACCAAAAATCCAAGCCAAAAAAACCAACCAACGCTTACTAAGTATAAGCACTTGCATTCCTCGAAGTCTGAAGATAGCCGTCGGTGATGGATGAAGGGCTTCGCGTTGCGAAAAGGAGATTACATTATTTTACTGAACATGCCAGTCTATTCAATGATGCTTATGCACTTTTTCGATTTTTCTCCATTGGTCACGATCAAATTAAACCCATACGACCATGTCCAGTTTACCTAATCATCAGCTATCAAGCTAAATGTAAAATCTGTCTAATCAAATTGGTTGCAGTTAAATCGCGTCGGTTCCAAGCTTTTCATACTGACAGTTAAATTTAAGAAATGCTAAATGCGTGATGAAAACTTACGTAGAGCAGAGTTTAATTAAGTACTTGGTCGGGCTTTGATGTTTTAAAAATCGGTTTAAATGGTCGGATTTTACCATTATTCGCTCTGCACACTACTTTTGACTTAAGTACCTCTTCCTTTCCTCATCTTGCTTTCATTCAACTGCCATTGACAAAGCCGTAAGGCGAAAATAATGGCATTTCAATATTATGCCTACATCAGTAGCCGATTCACATGATAAAATTTCCAACATGAGCTCAGCATTAAAAAAATCGTGAAACTTCATGTATAGGCCCTATTAACAAGCTATAACAATAAAATTGCATTGCACATAAAATGCAAGACTAAAGCAAGCTGCAGATGGATTTATCGGGAAATATATCTCAAGTCCATGCTAGCTCTAGGTAAACTATGCATGCTTTAGAATTTACTAATACCTACGGCTACATGTAGCACCGGTAGCAACACGGTACACAGTGTTGAGCAATATTTGGCACTGGACTAACTTCATTAATTTTCATTATGATCAGAAAAGGTTTAGAAGTTATATAGACCACCATGTTCATGAAATACATTTTCAGAAATTCTGGGAAGAGTCAAGTGAAATCACTTATGAAAAATAGGTCTGCTTTCAGTCACAGCTGGACTTGGTCCATGTTTAGGTGGCCTACTATCTGGGGGTAGTCAACAGTGACTGAATTTTGCAGAATATATTTTAAACAAGCAGCTCATTTTTCCTAATTTCCGAAAGCATAAAATCCGTTGGCTTGAAACATGAATGCTATTGTAATACCAATTCAAATTATTTCGCGGAATTTTCATGCTTTGTAGGTATATGCATGGATATCGATTTCAGTTTCCGAAATTCCTTAGCTTTGAGTCAACATAGAAATTAAGTAGATCCACCTTTGAAAATTGGCATGAGTCATTTTATGGACAAAGTCATCATTAAGTCGGAATGACTGACCGTGCATTTTCAAGAAAGAATATTGAAAGCTTGCAAAAATATGTAAACGAATTGAATGATTACGTATCTGGTAAAAGGTTGGAATTATTCGAAAACCAATCAAACAAATTCAAAAGAAAGCCAAAGGTGACCCAGAAATCTCCAGAAAATGATGAAATATCCGATGATTCTGAAGCCGAGAGTATAAAGATACCTGAAAGTTTGAATCATGTTAAGCAATTATATCAAGAAGCTCTTCCACTTGAATTTGAAAATTACATGACAACTTCATATGATATTTTACGGAGGTTGGGACCATGCTATCCAATGTTGACAAATGGAATGATTAATCACAGAAGGGAATTCAGAGCGGATTTGCTTTTCAAGCACCTACTGGGTGGAAATTCTTCAATAAATTTCAGAGATAAGTTTTAGCCTTTTGTAATGTTTTACAGACAAATGGCACCAAGAATAATCAAGAATTTCAGTCTAAATGGAAACAAGCTTTATTTAAATGTAGGCCCCATGCTTTTACTTTTTTGTGTCAGATTGACGCAAATGTAGGCTTTTCAATTTGAAAAAAGAAATTAACACAGTGATTAAAACGAAAAATAAAATCATGTTTATTATGCTGCGACGAAATATCTTCCGAAGTCGTGAAAATAAGGTGTTATTGATATCTGAGAATTGAAGGCATGATACAATGTTGGTAGCATAAATACTTACATAGGCTATGCTAAAGTCAATACTGAAGTACGCATTAGCTGACGTTGAATACTTTTCATTGGAACAGTGTACAAAAACGATGTTATAAGTGGACTAAAAAGCTTGATATTGATTAAACTGATAGGCATATTTCAGAAGCGAATTCTGCTCTTGTAACATCTGGAAGTCTATAGCTTGTAGAAGTTGTTATACGCAAAACATATATGTTTTGGAAATCTATATCTGGTTACTTGTTCTTGAATTTTTGTACAGTCGAGAGATCATATATCAAGATTCATGAAATCAGTCGACTAAAAGATCGCTCACTTTTGAAAAGCACCTTTTTAAAAAAACGATTTTTTTGCTGGAAATAAAAATCAGCTCTGAACCGACGCCAAGGTTGAAGTTTCTGTTGGGATGAAACTTTACTAATCATGGTAAAACATGAATGTTGAAATTCAATTTTTCTTTTATTTAACTTTCACAATATCACAACATGTAGATTTCCGGTGTTAGCAGGTTCCAATGCTTTGCGAGGATTCTCAGTGATTAGCACTATTGTACCCAAGTTAGTCTGTGATTTCAACCTAGCTTTATTTATGAAATGATATGCTATGGATTTCCTATGCTTCATATGCTAGAGGTTATCCTAAATGATTTTATATGTAGGCCTATACATGTAACTGCAAACATGCAACGATGATAAACCTTCTCCGGAATTCTCAGTGAGGTTTTCATGTCTTCCTCTATTTTCCTTATCAATGTTTTGCAAATCTTTAATAGAAATAGAAATACCAAATTAATATTTCGTTTCGACCATCTGAAGTGGCCATCATCGGAATTGTACTGTCATAGGCATTAAAATGCTATGTACATTAATCCGTTCACCAACGGTCAAAGTGACTCTTTTTTAGCATATTCGTACGGTACATGTAGGTTATTTGAGTACCATAGGATGGGGGTGACTTGGGGCAGTTTTTTTCTAGAATTTCATGATAACCATTAATGTCTGAAACTAATGACCTTATGCCTAAATCTATGCGAATGGTTCAAAGAAGTAGCTAATTTAGCGTCTGGATCATAATTAATGTGCATTCATGTGGAAGCGAATGCATGTGCTGTCCTAAGTCACCTCCATGGAGGTGACTTAGGACAGTAATCGAGATTTCATACTGATATTTACAATAACACTATAAATTCATTGTTGTACCGCGTCTAGTACATGTAATGCGCTAAGTTCCCTCAAAAGTAAGTAAAACGAAAAAATGATTGTCTCAGGTCACCCCACACTGTGTGAATGGGAAATGAAAACTAATTTTACTTGAATTCCCGTAATCACAACGTAGTCTAGTATTTTAGCGTAGACTATCAAATGTAATCAGTGAATAAGTCCAATAGTCAGCGCCGATCGTTTCATCAATTCCAGTTGCTCGGTTGACATCACATAACTATAGCCTAATAGTCGTGTTGTAATTGGTTCTCGTAAAATCTTGATTATTTCAGGCATCACAACTTCAGATTCATGGGTCCTGGTTGGCCGTTCAAAGTGCGTGCTCACATAAGAATATGGCTTCACAAATGTCATTCTGAAATGACGGTGATTGTTATGAATTTCATCAGTAAAAATACTTGTCACTTACTAACAAATTTCTTTTTACTTTCGGAAGCCGTCTGCAGCTCGACAAGCACTATAAGCAGCCATGTGCCCTTATCTATGCCTTCTAAGTCAAGACTTTGGTTTTCCTCAGCACATGATCTCTTTGATGACGAAATATAGATCTTCTTTTTATAGGCCTATACTATTTTCATTGGTTTCCATTTATTATGTACAATAAAATCCGGTTATCACTCCCTTTAGTTTTTGCCGATAAGTAAATTTGAATAGATTGAATAAAAACAACGTGTGTTTTCTACTCGGACGTTTCGGGTCCCGACCCTTTATCAACGAGTTTTGGCATCAACTGCAGTTACAAGTGGTTTTATATACTTCAGACATCTATGAGGTGTGACCATTTAATACCATTCAGACAGCTCATCACATCGATTCAACACCGGTCTTCTACGCTTAATCCAACGAGCTTCTAACAATGCAATATCAAGCGGTCTCTTCACGCATTCAAGAATATTGACATCAAAATCTTCAATACCATCACACTCACATTCACGAACACGGACGCTCAGTGCACTCCTATCATCCTTATGCCTAATGCTGCGGTTGTGCTCTAAGTATCGATTCTCTTGCCTATATAATTACCATCACACTTTTTACAAACGAATTCATAGACAACATTGCTCACACTGCAATCAAATTCCATCGGCAAACTGGCACACACATCACAATTTTCGTGCTTGTTCCTATTTTTCTTTATCTGAAAAATATCTTTTAATTTTTTACTACTATTATTTACTACATTTATATCAAGGTCATATTTTTCTATTTAGACTATCACTAACGAAAGGCATCTGTATTACAAACTCGCTTTTTATCATGATTGCGCTTTCTTCTTCTATTTTTGCGACTGCAATTCAAATCTATATCACTGTAGCCATTTCCTTTTAATTTTTTCTTTACTCTGTCTGTTGCTTCTATCTGGTCAGATGCTAAATTGCATCTCTCGTTTGCAGTGCTGATTGAATTTATCACAAAATTCGTTTTAATGTGGTTTGGCACCCAGCTATTTTTATTTAAGCAATTATCTGAACTAATTTCTGTAGTATAATGCTTGTAATTTATGACATTATTTTCAATCCAAATGGTTACATCTAAAAAGTTCAATGATTTATTTGGTACTTCTAAAGTGAAATTTATAGATTCGGTCACCGAGTTGAAGGCCTTAATAATTTCATCGAATATTTTTGATTCGTTCGGAAATGGGCCCATCACGATATCATCGATATATCGTCTATAAAACTGAGGCCTAATGTTATTATTCCGTAAGGCTGTTAGCGCCGTATTCTCTATATAATCCATAAAAATTACCGCGAAAGGAGGAGCGTAATGAGTCCCCATAGGAACTCACTAACTTGCAAATAGACTTTATTATCAAAAGAAATTTCATAATTATAAGTTATAAATTTTAGACATTTTCAAAATTATCAGGGGATAATCCGAGATTATCAATTTGGGACCAATATTTACGAGCAAAGTTATTGACTACTTCCAGTGCTAGCTCTAGGGGAATACTAGGATAGAGGGAAATGACATCCAGGGAAATAAAGATTTCCGAGTTATTCAGATCACTTAGATTCTTGATACTATTAATTAATTCCTTAGAACTATTTAAATGTGCATTAACAAATTCTAGTAATTGATTAAGAATTCTGCTACATATCCAGTCTATTTTCTCAGTTGGTGTATTCCTCACAGAGGCAATAGGTATCATAGGGTAGGCTCCATTCGATTGGGGCTTGTGGTCTTTAATAAATGTGCTAAATGCTGCAGGTTTGGCTCCCGAGACCAACAGTCGCTCCAAATCACTTTTACACAAAGTATTTTTAAAACAGGACCGAACTATTCTATTAGCTTGTTGTTCAATCTGCAGACATTTCGACATTTTACGAGGCTTGTATACGTTTTCTTCTTTTAGCAATTTATTCGTACTATCTATAAAACTATCTTTATTGGTCACGCATAAACGCTTACTCTTGTCAGTTGGTACAACCACCAAGCTTTCATTATTAAGGAACTTTTTAGTTTCTTTTATTTGATATTGAACATCACGATATGGTTTAGACTTTTTTGTGAATTCTACTTCCTTCTTAGCTTCGTTCATAACTTCATATTTAAAAGCGTTTAGCTTATTTTCGGCTTCTCTATCCATATGTTGAGGAAAGCGCACAGTATTTCGATCAAATGGAATTATTAAGCTCTTATCAGTAGCATTGTCTACGAAACAGTTTTGCCAACGTAATTTATATGTAAGTTTATGTAATTCTAATTCCACATTCTCTAAGAAAGTTTTATTTAGAAGGCGGAGCACGAAACTCGGGTCCCTTTTCTAAAAGGCGACTGCATACCATAGGTACTTGCTTACTACTATCATTAGTAAACTTCACTCTTTCAGCATCCAAAACAACTCTCGTGCTCTGTATGTTACTGGCCACACTACAAAGATAATCATCCGTATAAGGGTACGGGAAAGCAATGTTGTCTATGAATTCGTTTGTAAAAAGTGTGATGGTAATTATATAGGCAAGACTTGTAGGAACTTTAGAGCTCGATACTTAGAGCACAACCGCAGCATTAGGCATAAGGATGATAGGAGTGCACTGAGCGTCCATGTTCGTGAATGTGAGTGTGATGGTATTGAAGATTTTGATGTCAATATTCTTGAATGCGTGAAGAGACCGCTTGATATTGCGTTGTTAGAAGCTCGTTGGATTAAGCGTAGAAGACCGGTGTTGAATCGATGTGATGAGCTGTCTGAATGGTATTAAATGGTCACACCGCATAGATGTCTGAAGTATATAAAACCACTTGTAACTGCAGTTGATGCCAAAACTCGTTGATAAAGGGTCGGGACCCGAAACGTCCGAGTAGAAAACACACGTTGTTTTTATTCAATCTATTCAAATTTACTTATCGGCAAAAACTAAAGGGAGTGATAACCGGATTTTATTGTACATAATGAAGAACCTCCCGTTTACAGTCATTACTTACGTGTTTTCCATTTAGCTTGTGTACAAAAAGTATGAGTAACTTTTTACATACATGTGATTCAAAAATCAATCGATTCAAACAAAAATCTCAAAAACGTCTTTTGTCAAAGGAAATTCACAGCAAATGTTGATTAAGAAGTCAATTTTGACTTGAGATAATTGCTTGTCTATAAATGAGATTCAGTGTCCGTTTTAGGTTTTGTCCCAAGTCACCCGTGATTTCGATTTCATTCCGCAAGAATTTAATAAGAAATAAGTTATGACGTGCTGTAGCAAGTATATAGGGCCGGTTTCATAAAGAGGTTCTAAACTAGAACGGTTCTAGCGTAAGAACTGGTTCTAATTAGCACCGACGAGAAATTTCAGTTTCATAAACGAGTTCTTTCCCTCATGGTTCCAGTTGGAATTGGTTCCAATTAGAACTAGAGGTAAATCCAAAGAGACGTTGAGGTGATGTCATGACCTACATTTCAGCTTGGTTACCACGATGTTATTGGCTTGACGTCAAGTTAATGTATTCGATCTGAATCAACGATTGCAGGAAATTCATTTCTCAAGATGTCACAGCGTAAGCGAGCGGAAAACTTTAGCAACGTAGAGAAAGAATGCATATTAGATTTTATGGAGAGGAATTCGATAATTTAAAGTAAGGATACCTCGATGAAGACGCAGAAGCATAAGAAGGAGAAATTTGAAGAGCTACGAATACTTTTAGATTCTCAATTCGCGACAAAACGGTCAATAGCTCAAATCAAGAACTATTGGAAGAAGATGAAATGTAATGTAAAGAAAGCTGCGACGGAAAACCGTAAAGAAAGTTTTAAAACTGGTGGAGGGAAAATCCAGCCAAAGAGATTTCCGCAGACGAGGAGAGAGTCATGGCTTTAGTAGCGGCCGACATTGACCCCCTTCCGAACCAGTTCGACGGTGACGCGAAATGTGTCGGTGACATTGGAAATAGCGATCCCGAGGATTCCAATGTTAGTGCAACCCACATTGATACAACCGAAGATTGTGGAACGAGTCAAACCAAGTCAAATAAGAATAAGAAGCGAAAAGCATCACAGGACTTTTATGAACTCAGCGAGAGAAGACTGAAAATAGAGGAACGGAAAGCAGAAGCACAAGAGAGAATAGCAGGGGCACTGGAAACCTTAACAGCTGAAGAACATGGACGTATGGGATTTCTAGCACAGCTGAACAGTAATTTGTGACCGTCTGATCAACAATGTGAAATAAATGCTTTACATGGAAATTGTTACTTTTTAATGGGAGTCTAAATTCTGAATATTTGTCAATGTTATCATATGGAAATTAAGAAAATGAAGTATTTGTGGAATGAACCTGTATCTAATAAATTACTTAGTGTAACGGTGTAACCCTCACCCCACTGAGCGAAATTTTTAAAAATTATAAAAATGGGTCAGCAACAAAAAACAAACCGACGGTATGCAAACGTTTGTATTTATTGTTGATACCTGTAGTCTTCGGGAAAATCGCAAGAAACAATAACAGTTATTTATTAATTAAAGTATCTTTCGATCAGTTGTCGCCGGAAACGCAAACCTCGCTCATCGTCTATCTGAACATCATTATCTTCGTTATACTCATCGTTAATCTCTCTTTCGAATTCAAATTGCTCATCACCGTTGTTAATGGCCATGTTGTGAATTACTGCAGCCGCAATGATGAGATGAGGAACCTTTGATACGTGAAGTCGAAGGCCATATTTAAGACAAGGGAATCTTCTCTTCCATATCCCAAACGTTCTCTCAATTGTTGAACGTGTTTTCACATGTGCATCGTTGTAACGCGCTTCTGCTCGGTTAACCGGATTTGCAAGAGGAGTTAGAATCGCAGTAGTACACGGATATCCACCATCACCTAGCAAATAACCATCATATACACCACTTTCAAATTGCGCACATACGCGTGATCCATTCCATATCCTCGAATCATGCACAGCTCCTGGCCAACGTGCAACTATGTTGCAAATTTCAAAATTAGCACTGCCGATAACTTGAACATTGATTAAATACCAATGATGTCGATTAATGAACCTAGCTCCTTCATGAGGAGCAATGTTAAAGACTAGTGTTATGTGTACACAATCAATTACACCAATTACTCCCGGGAAATTAGCCTTTTCGTAAAAACTAGTCTTCATCTTTCGTATTTCATTAGTAGTACTCGGCATGCGTATATATCGGTTCGATAAACACGCAATCGAGTCAGATACGTGTTTGACAATCCGACAGACGCTTGCTTTAGAAAGACCATGTAAATCTCCGATGGAAGTGTAAAAATTGCCGGATGCCAAAAATCGAAGAAATGCAAACACCTGTTCCTCGGGAGTTATTGCGTGGTTCCGATGAGTTTGTCTTTGAAGTTGCGGGCGAATTTCTTCAATAAGGAGATATGCTGTTGATTTGGATAGTCTATATCTGATGGTAAATTCTGTTTCACCGTGAATATCGAAAGGATTACTTCTATCTCTGAATACCCTCTCACGGCGAAGGCTTCTAATCATTAAAACATACCCAGCCATTACTTTGCTGCGATTGTGCATTCGAGAGAAGTGGCGATTCAATTGAAGTTAGAACCACGTTCGATCAGTTCTAGAATGAGGTTCTAATTTCATTCAATTGGAACCGGTGTTAAGAAAATATTTCTTCATGAAACTGGAATGGTTCTAAAGTTAGAACCAGTTCTTCGTAGAACCGCGTTATGAAACGCGCAACGTTCCAATTTTATGAAGTTTTGACTTTTAACACCGGTTCTAGGCTTATGACGCTTTTATGAAACCGGCCCTATGTATTCTGAATTTTGTATAGTTCACCAAATGCCCGCGATTTAGTGCGATTCTGATTATGGCCACTTAAACCTATCAGGACCGGGTGATTTTTAGCGTCGTAGGACCGGGGACCCCCTCAAATTGTCCATGTTCCGATGGATAAAACTTCTTGAAAGCAGGATTGCTATATATTTCGGGTCTCCTTTTTCGAATGGTGGTGCATTGCATGATTCCAAGATAGGGTGAAGATGTTCGAAATATTAACATGGTGTTTTTATTTCTTCTATTTTCATTTGAGAAAAATTGTTCGATTTTCCTATTTAAAATACCAAAGGTTGTCCTAAATGATTCTACTCAGGGAATTATAGATTATATCTTTTGTCGGGAATCAGCAGTCGAATTTGAAGATCGGGGAACAGTTGGAGATTTGGTGAAATATTTAGGACACTCTGGGAACACTGAAGGAATTGCCGTTGATTTCAATCGTTTCCTCTGAAGAATTTGCGATAATCTACTCTCCCGTCTACTTTCACGTGAGTCGGTCGACGTTGTTTCGAAGTCGTGGTCGTTGAAGTGTTTCTCACACACTCTGTGATTCTCATTAGGAGTAAAATCCTTTCGTGGGATAGCAGACATCCATCTTGAATGTAGAGCAGGGTCTGTTGGAAACTGAAACATTGAGCATTTCTCAATGACCTCATTTTTCCTGGGCTTATAGCCACTGCGACAATTAGGAACGCAGCACGAAAACACCATCGGTTAAACGTTGTCTTTAAAATATATGTTACACGGTAATGCACTTTATGGCGAGCGAAGTTGAGAATCGGACAGTCTGATAGTCAGCAAGACGAAGCAATGTCCCAGCTAACACATTTACACATAGGTAATGAAAGGTGTGAGTCACGTTATCGCATGCATTGGAACTTGGAAGGGACAGCTTCTCGCTCTATCTTTGTCATGTAAGCAGTCACTGCAGCGCGAGATGTTAACCCTCTCCCTGTCAAGGCAGATTTCGCAACATCGTGCGTTGTTCTTCCCGATACGCTATCTATAATTCCCTGGATTCTACTGCAGCGAACATACCGTGCAATATTTGCAAGGATAGAAAACAATGTTCGATCACGCTAACAGCTCAAGTCTTGAATTTCCTAACTTCATTTGCGAAGTGGCATTTAGCATTTATTAGGCATTTTTACTTAAAAAGGACAGCTGCAGTGGTCATATATCACTATGTGCAGCCTAAGGGGCTATCAGAATCTGCGACTTGAAAGTTGGTACTATAGGCTTAGTTGGATTGAGCCGCAATCAGTTTTTGTGTTCTTCGGATATCGATGCACCAATGTATTAGGCCTACTTGCCATAGGACTTTATTAATTTTAACTCGATCGTTAATCTGCACTTAATTAAGCGTGCAGCAAGTCCGCTGCACGCCACACAAATAATCTAAATACAAAACCAACATGAAGTGGCTTTCTTTTCTCATGTGTCATTTTTGCGAAATAATAGATATTATTCATTATAATTATATCATTGAGTTATAATCAAATGCCACTTTTAGTTTTTAGGAACAACAAATTGTGACGCGCTGTAGGCTAATAACTAAAATTAATTGGCCTATCTAATAATTTAATTATAGATAGGTGTACAGGATCTTTTGTAGTTTCTCTGTACATGGAAAACACTTTCACCGCCTTCGAGAATATGCTTCGCAATTTTCCACATGTCAACCTCTGCTTTAAATTGAACTAAAACCATAACGCTCAATCGAAGTGCTGTGAGAAATTATCAGCACAGACCTAATCACCCGCTTCCCACTTAGTTCCAGGAACGTGTTCCGTTTGCCCTGTGGTCCCTTGAATCGTGTCCGACAGATTTGCGGCAAATAGTTCATCGTAATAAATAGAAAATCTCTCATTGATAAAGGTTAGGGACCCGAAACGGCGGAGAAGCAAATTACTTGTAAATACTGCCTTTGAATTTTGCAAGACTAAAGGATATCGAGTGTATTTTTAGTAGACATCGCTGACTGAAATACCCGCCACACTGACCGCAGCTTACTGTCGTCATACCTTGAAGATAACAAATTTTTAAATTGTGAGACCATTGTAGTGACATCCAGGAAACCCTAAATAGATCTCAACAAAAAATTCTCGGAAAAACGGGAATGCCGAGGTTTGAATGCATAAATTTGGAATATTGCAAACTAATTTCGTAAAGAATCGAAAAATTGCGAACCCTGCATTGACCGCTAGTTCATCCATATTTATTTGATTTTCAATTAACGGACTGGTAAATTTAATATGGTCGAACCAACTGATTCTAGAAAAGATGTCATTAGCCTACTCGATTAAAACCCTTGTTGACTGCACAAATTCTGATTTCGTGCAGTTGCAAATGATAATCATTTATCCTTGGTGTTCTAAATAAATAATAGCTTCTTAGACATTATTTCATATAACCCTTTCCCAGTTTTCAATACAGAATTCTCCTTCGGATTACCGAGTACATACCTTGATACTCACAAATTTTGAACAATTATTTCATGAAATACGTGGGAAAATTGATACTTATCTATGAATCACTTCATCCAAGAGACCGACTGGCAAGCTCTGCATCCCATCTATCATTTTCTAAAATAGGCTATTTGTCTATTTATCACGAATAGGAAAGCAATTAAACTTGCAAGTTCATTATTTCATTTATTATGATACTTATGAACAAAATGTCAGGCAATGAGAAAGTTAGATATACATATATAACACTTTTATACAATGAGATATAGACTTTGAATGTACACGCGACGCAATCAAAATGTCATCTGAAAGGCAACTGGTTGAATATTTGCAGCCTTATAAAAGAAAATATTTTGACCCACTGTGGATCTACCGAAAGCACAGAGTGATGACCAACTGCTCATACGAAAATAGAGAAAACAATAACATCTGACTGCATAACCGGAAGCAACAAAACTCAGTTTTGTAGCCCTTTGGATTTGGATGAATCATTCTATATGTTCACCTCGATCATCCCGAAATAAATGCTTAGTGTCTTAGTGGATGGCGACAAACGCATCATGAGGTTTCATGGCATAACAGCTGCAACTTCTGCATCTAAGTCAGTCTCAAGTGGTACTTGAGAGTTTGAAATGTCTTCGTCATAGTTCGGATGCTCTTCTCCAGAGAATTCTTCATTGTCATTATTTCCTTGTTTGCCTTTATAATACGTATATGCGCCTTCCTTCTTCGGTTGCAAACGATGTTTAGTTCTTGCCTCGGTTTTCCAATTTAATTGCTCATCGACAATCTGAAAGAAAATAAGGGGTAAAGATTCCGTTTGAACAGCATAGTGAAATTCAACTACGTTTCAATCCAAAAGTTGCTGGATATCAATATCAATAACCTACAAATATTCAGACTATATAAAATCATGACAATATACCAATATATGACGGAACTATAGCTTCTTTCTTACACATTAATGGCATGAAGAATAATATAATCACAGCGGCGTTATGATCGGGTTACGATCAGTTATATTTGCAATGCTCAGCTTTTCATTAAACACTCATGCCCTTTTTCAGCGAAGTTATTGTTTGTCTCAGTTTTGTCATAATCAGGGCCGACCAAATATGCATTAACAAGTGATCGTTTTATGCGCATAAAAATGCGCTTAAAAAAGTTATTTTATGCAATGAAAACTATATTAATGCAATATCATTCTGATTATAGAAATAGCTTCAATATAGAAAGAAATGTAGGCCTATGTATGTATAACTGCTGAATAATCTGTCAGCACTTTGAGTTCATTCGTAATACATAATGAATGCGGATGTCTTCTTTAGTCATACTAATGCGATTGCTCCACATAAATGCCTTGTATTCTGAAAAACGTCTCTCAACGTTAGAAGAGGTAACCGGAGATAGCGACAATAGCAAATCCAATCAATATCCTTCAAAGTCCCTCTCAACCAGCTTCTTGAAGCTGCTTCAGACAACGCGGAATAGAGTCATATTTAGAGGAAATGTCTACGATACCTCTTGCAATCTCGGTGTCCGATTGTTCGGTTAGCTCCTTCACGTTAACGATTGCTGTACAATCATCCTTCAAGTCAACAATCACTTTTTTCAGGGTCTGATAATTGGTGAGGTTGTATTTCACTGCTTCTATCCATGTGCCCCAAGGGGTGGTTATCGGAGAGGGTGGCTTCCAGCTTGCGACAAAGAGAAGGAATCGCAGGAATCCGACCAATGAATAAGCAGTATAGCATGTAGTGTCTTCTAAAAATATGGAATCTTTAAGATAAGAGTAGACATTGTCCACTGCTGAGCCTTAGACCGTAATCTAAGGTAAAAGACAGAAAGGTGAAGATAGGTGTCAACACAGGAAACGAGACACAATTTGTTCATCCTGCTGCTTCAAGAAATCATCTATATATGTATTTAAAAGCACTTATTTTCGTGATATTCATTTTCATGCAATTAAAGCTGAAAAATGCATTTTTATGCATTTCATTATGCATATTTGGTCGGCCCTGGTCATAATATACAGTCAAAATGTTTCGTGTCCTACTGCCACGGCTTGAGCACCGCCAGAGAAATCGAAACGCGACCAAGCTGGTCATCTTACGATTATTCATCACATAGTAAAGTATTTAAATAATACATTTTTTGTTGGTTCGGGTAACGCGTGAGTGTTGCTCTAGCAACCGTATTTATGTATTTTCTATACAATAAAAAATTCATTCATTCATCTTTATGATAAACTTGGAGTTTCCTTTACTGAGCATACAATGATATTGGCCACGCATCCATCGGTCTTTTATCAGGTTTGTTTTAAGATTTTGCAAGGACAACTACATAAGCAAATAGTTATTTTATCAATTGTTTATATCTACTCGTATTTCATCGAAACTTGAGCACTGACTCGACTGTTGTGGGCTGCAATAAAATTTGTGCAACGGCAGTGAGACCCGAGGGAGCACTTGGGAATTAATGAGATTGGAAACTTCTAATGCTTGTCATCACGACTGCAGTATTATTGAACTCGTAACTACTCTGGAATGCATTTTTTGTAGTCAATATCAACACTCAGTGTCAAGTGGCAACACACTGGAATGCGATCAAATAACATAGCGGAGGCTAATGAGACTGACAGGAATTACAAATTGCGCGGTTAATCAATTACAGCAGGCTCTTGTCATCTTTGCGAATAGATTAAATATAAGTCAGAAAAATCAACTTTTCTCGATCAAAAATGTATTGAAATAATTTTTCTGACTGATATTTAATCTGTTCTGCCGTCCAATGGTCAAAACCAAAAAAAAATTTTTTTTGAATAGAGTTTATTTCTCTAGGCATGTATCAGAAAATATATGCGAGTGACATTCAGCCATCCGTCATTACAAGCTGGCATTTAGCAAAAAGCGGTACAAAGAAACAGACAAAAATGAAGTAGTAAGCAATATCTCCCAGGAAATCCCTCCCCCTGAGGAAATCTCCTCTCTCTTTTCAAGTCCATGTTTATTTGGAACACAAAACACTTTCTTTTCAGTGTTTCTTAATAAATCTCTGCGCAGTTTTGAGCTATAAATTCATGGTTTTTACTAATCGTTGCGAGTATTCTGCTGCTTCAAATCAACAAATCGCAGCTAAAGCAAACACTTGGTTTGTATGTGGTGTGCTTCGTCCTCGCATTAAAACGAACCATGAACTATGGCTTATGTCTCCCTGAAATGATAATGATCTATTCTCATGTGTAAAATCTTTAGCGCATACAGAGGAACTGTCAAGGATCCAAAAGACAATAAATTGACAATAAAAAGATTACGCTTTCGAAGTGCCAATGGAGCTTATTTCCTGCGGATATTTCTGATTTGGATGAAAGCAACATGAAATTTCTTTGGAGTGTTGATTGTTCAAAGTTAGCCACTGATTTCTTAGACTGGATGCAGTATAAAAGCATTTCACAAAAATTGCAATAATAAAAAAGCTGTCACCGCTCTGCAGTGTAAGGATCAAGTTTATCCCACATGCATTTATTTATTTCACTTTCAAGCTTGAAGGGTAGGTTGTCACGTCAAAAATGACAATTACCAAGAATGCATTACAACGATTCTATATTTTGAGGACATCACGACCCTTAATCACGAGAACCCAAAAGTCGTTTGTTTTAGTCTCATCAGGGCTACAATGGAATGCCGTTGCCCGGTATTCCTTGGATTATCAACCTATGATCGGGTAAGAATGGACTGTCTACAGAATAGATTTCATCGATTTTTTGCGGCTGTCACAGCAGTTACAAAGTTTTGCCTTCTATGAACGATAGAAGAAATCTCTCAAACTTCTGAAAAATATTATGTTTGAGGACCACGTTTTTCGTGATTTGTTGCATCCCATATCATCATCTGGGCGGCATTAATTACCAGCAAGATGATGATTGAGGACCGAACATTTCTCCCTGTCTAATTTCAGTTTATTAACTGCCCTTTATATAATTTTGAATAATAAGAAAATATATTTGAGTTTCGATAATTCTCTAAATTTGAAGAAAATGAATGGCAAACTTTTTAACAAGAACATACAAACGATTTTAGTTGAGCATTATTTTAAATTACCGTTACACCTCGCAATGCACAAATACTCGTAATACATACTAAGAGGCTGTCCTATGCTGACTGCATCAGATGTTTTCACAATCTTGAATATTTGTACATCGGTAATCTACTTGACTTAGATTCACTCTTTGTATTCGCAGTTACGCCGTTAGAATGTTTACGCTACTCTCTTTCACTAACACATAACAGCGCTTATATTTAACAATCTTGATCATGCCACATATTCTTGCACTGACTGCTGTAACAGCAGTCAATGTTACAAGTGTCTATACTCTTTCAATTGTAATTGACTGTGAGACAACTATAATCATTGACGCTTACCATTGAATTTGGATATTCTAGGAGGTTACGTACACTGGATTACTCACTCAAGATGAGCGGAAGTAACTTCATCACCGTTACATCAGTAACATCTGAGTCTCATACTTAAATGTCAAGGCAATGAAATTCGCTTTTAGTTTTTCATGTTGTAACTATATTGTGGCAAGGCAGTACATTTCATCGGAATAAGCCCTTCCGCACGAAACAATTAACCGGCATATCACTGTCGTTGGTTGTCAAACTACCCAGACACAGTATGTATAGAAAGGTCGAATGGATCACACTATTATTGATATGTCTGAATGATATAACATACCCTGTCAGAACAACAGACAAAATTATATGCAATCAGAGAACGCGCCATGCTGACACCATGATTACTGTGCACTGAAACTGCACTTGATGTATCGCAAGTACAATTCTACCACCATCCATACCAGCGACATGCTAATGCATGTATATTGCTCAGTATATGCATGTATATGTATAACGTCAGCATTCTGAAATAACTAATATTCTAACGCTACATTCAATGATGCAGAACATGAAGTCAGTTTGTGCGTTTACAATCAGTTAGTAGTTAGCGACATTTAGCTTGCAGCCCGTTATGAATATATTTTAGTAGTCATTTTTAATAATGGTTTATGTGAATAATCGAGCTAATCTGAAAACTATTGATAACGAGGTTCAAACTATCATTTGAATGAAGCAATTTGCATTCGGACTGAATCAGGAATTTTACACTAAATTCGGATATAAATTAAGAAAAAACATTGAACCACGCATCCAGGTATTTATGTATTACCATTCCCCTTCGTATAGACGACAATGATATCAGCAATTACGGCATTGGAAGGACTGATCGCACTTGCGAACATAAATCAAGAAAGCGTGATCAGACTATTGTGCGCAAGATATACTTGTAAAATAACTTAGCTGAGCTTACTGTGGTCTCCGTGCTTTTTCTAACGATGTTTTGTTCTAGAGGTCGAGTTCCGAAAGTCTGCTGGACGTCAACAGCAAGGTGCATCCGGACTAAAAGTACCACAAAGCCTCAAGGCTTGGCCGTCCAAGCCTGGATGTCAGCACTGTCCAAGCCCCAATTGGTGAAATAGTGACTGATGTAAGAGGACTTTCATTTTTCCTTCAGATGAACTTCATCGTTTTCAATGTACTATGGAGATCACCAACACTTAAGCAATATTTATATTACAATTTCCTATGATGGATGGTGCACCTCTCACTATCCTCATGGCTTGTTGATCAAGAAAATTTAGAAGCAAGCCTTCTCAAATTCCTACTTAAAATATACGAAGTCAGAGTTTGTTTTACACACACTGAATCCATATAGACCTTGCGATTATCTCATTGACTGTCATGTTTTCCATCAAATTTGAAGTGCTCAGTTAATTATTAATCAATCTAATCATTGTGATAATCTTGTTTGAATCTATCGGAAAACAAACACTGAATAAATTGTGGTTTCTACCAAGGAATTTTAGACAAAACTTCAACTATTCCACTCTAATAAAGATTTTCTCTGTGAATACTATCTGAATTACGGGTAATTTGCTGATTACGGGTCAGATGTTTATAATCATAATGATTGCGCAGTTCCAGTATGCCAATGCATAGAATAGAAAAATGTTCTCAAACTTTCAATCTTCGTCTACAGCTGCCATCGAAATTTGTGCTTGAAAAGTTTAAGTCTGAAGACCTCTCTCTATATTCAGATGTTGATTGTTCAGTGCCTCATTATTGTAATTACATCAATAAAAAAAGGACATCATTATGGAAATAAAATGGGGTTACAAATAAATAACGTCGAACTGCCTCCACATATTTAAGTTCTTTAAATCAGGGGATCTGAAAGTAAAGTGAGTCAGCACATTTCTGACGGCCCAGCTTAACCACTATACATACTTAACCCAGTTATTTTGGGACATGATTTTGAGTGATGCGAATGCTCACCTTTTACTATGGGTTTATACCAAAGCGGTAAGCACTTGGTGTAAAGAATTGTGTAATTATAATAAAATCTATCAGGAAATCTATGTAGCAGGAAAAAGCAAATAATCTGACGAAATATGGATATTGATACCATTAAAGCTCATAGATATACACAACATGCATTGGTAGGAATCTAAAACTTTTTACACATCAGACTGATAGTGAGTTGTGTCAAGCAAAGTAAAATTTCGTCAAATTTCAATGTTTCTAAATGTCGAATTTCTTTAAAATCAAAGTTCACAAGCATTTTCGCATAAAATATGCGATTTTCGGTCAAAGTTCATCAAATTCCCAGGTTTTTCGAGCTATTGTTTGCAGTTACATATTCATTGTATTAATCCAAGTTGTACTTCCCCTAGATCTTAAATTTCGGGTTGACGCCCGTTTACAATGAAATTCCTGCTTTCCAATGCCTGAATTTCTTTGAAAAAACTTGGTAAAATTATCAAACAGATGCAAAATACAAGATTCATAACAGACAATAAAATAAACCTTGTGGTCAAATTGAGCTTTCCTGTATTAAGTTATGCAAATTTTGTACAAAATCATGCTTCAATCAGGTTATGGTGAGCATATCGCCCACCACCATCATATCATACATAGTCAATTATTGTAAGTTGTAGTTAGACAAAGTTAATACTCTACCTCATGATTATATTTCTGCTGATTAAATGAATAGTCCTGAACTCTTTACAGCGAAATGAAGATAATACTATAACATGAATATGCTCAACAAAAGCACAATAAGTGAAGAGAGAGATGTGGCGAATATCTATCGAGCGGCAGCCTTACAACCACTATTCGAAGAGATTATTTGCGACACAACATGATTTTTAAAGACAGAATTTCTGTGAACACACCTTTCCTTCATCTATCTCCTTGCTTAAGCAGAGCTGTAGTGCCTAGCATGCATAGCGTCTAATGACTATCATATGCGATGTCTTGGTGAACCTCGGGAATTTGTTTTGTGATCATCATCCTAAACAGAGAAACAACTATAAAATGAAGGAAACTAGTGTCGATTAGACAAGTGCACAACAAATGCGTGCGAGTCCGTCCGCGTCAGGGACTACAAAGGAATTGTTGACTCCTTTGATGCAAATAGAAAAAAATGATATCATTTGTTTCATTTCATTTAGCCAATTTTTTTGAGAAATCCGATTAACAAGGAAGTGAAAATATATATTCACTTGAAAAAATAATTTGTTTTTAAAGGAAGTTAAATATGATCGATAATGTCACATTAAAGAATTAGCCGCTTGGATCACTGACTTGCAGTTACATCTCAACAGTATGCAATTATCTGAATTTACTAGTAATATGTTTGAAAGCATCATTCGTGCCAGCATTTCAATCATCAAACTCATTAAACATGTAGTACAGCAATACAATTATGCTGACAATCAGGAAGCAGATATTTACGCTGCTTAGAATTTCAAAATTTGAGGGACCCGACATTAATCCCAGTTGAAAAGTCTGATCAAGAACTTACAGCGATGTCATCCAGACCGATCTGATAGAATACACCAGGTGTCCACAAAGTTTGGAATCATAGGAAACAATAAAAAATGTGACTTATACAAAGATATGCGTATTATTAAGCAACCAAGACATGTATAATGTGAATAAAGGATAAAAGGAGGAAGAGGAAATGAAGTGATGTGTACAGACATCTTCAAAATTGTCAAACAACACTTTTTTTCAACAACAATTCTAACCCAAGATTCAGATGAAGCGAGCCTACGTCTACGAGAAGTATTACTTATCAACAAATGAAACCCGAAGATCAATGGTAAATCTGAACTCGAACTTTACAGAGATTTTCTTTTTGTGTAGTGATATATAATATTTTCTGTCATGCTGCATCACTTTTTCATTATTCACATCGCTTCATTTCCTCTTCCTCCTTTAATCCTTTTTCCTTTTCCTCTTAGTCAGATTACAGTCAATTTCTATAGTCTTTGCTATTGGTAAAATGTAGCCCAATACTATCTGTCTCATCCTCACATTTCTATTCATCTTCTCTTACCCATCTTTATTTCTTACTCATGATATCTTATTACCCTTTATGTAATGTGAATTTTGAATTTTGTACATGTGAATGTTTTCCTTCTATGCCTGATCCCTGACGATGAAGATCGAAATTAATTGCCAAAATATAAAGTTATAATTAACATCAATATTTATCTTGACTCTTCCCAACCAATAACTTGTAAACACTTCTGAAATTGAAACATTTTGCAACATACTCGTACATGTAGCTTCATTTTGTCAGACGTCCAAACATGCTTACAGTATTCGCTCTTACAAGTGAACTAAATCATGACATATGCTTGGTTACTTGAGCTAGGTCAGGACTCCCATTCAATTGTTCCTATACGATCCAGTTATCAAATGTTTCGTTGTGCCAATTTCCATCCTTGATGTCAACCGAAAAGTGGGGCTGATCTCGATCTTGCTGGAACAAGGCAGACTTGCATCCAATTTCATCAAGTTCAGGTAATAGCTGCTTTTGCATCATTTCCATAGTCTCATAAAAAGAAGAATGTTCCAATCAAGTGCACTCCCCATAATCCACACTCACATTTAACCGTCGAACCTTGGACGTTATGATCCAATGAGAATTGACGTGGATCCAATGCCGCATATTTTGTTTGTTTACCTCACTTGCCACATGAAAACTTTGAAAACTAATCGAGTTGAAGTGCTGTTGCCATCATGTGACATAAATAATGGAATGAACGCAAGACATCGCATTTTTAACGCGATTTCGTGTCAAAATGTGTACATCAGTGATTTAGAGTGTCACGATGTTCATGGTTAACAATTTGGACACTTGTAAGTATTCGAAAAGATGCTTTCACTAAATGATCATTCATCTGATGCATTTCTTGGCTATATAATAATGCTGTATGCAAGTATAATGACATTAGTCACATTGCCATATTAATTTCTATGGTTCCAGACTTTATGGACACCCGGTAGAATTGTGTAGCATCGGAATAAATTCAGTTGATTGCACTCCACAGTGAGGTTGATCTACTATCAACCAAAGTATCCAATGAATCAACTCATCACATCCTATGCACGATGTCCCAAAGCAAGGTCTACACAAATGTAATTGTGGTTGGTTTTAATTTATGACATAGCACAGTCAGCCAATCGACACAATCAAAATACACTATAATGGAAATTGATTAATTATCGCATCGTAAATAATTAAAATGTCAACTCAACGCTCACAACGCCAACTCGTGTTCTATTTACGTCCCAATTCAAAATGAACACGCAGATTGAATTAATACCAGTCAGTGACATAGTGTTGCTTCATTGCATCATGCTGGCAAGGCAATACTGTCAACAAAGTCGGCTTCTGTCTTTTTTTAGCAAGAGACCATCTTCTACATCCTATATATAGGAAAAGACAATCCCTTAGCAATTGACGATAGTTTTGTTGATTATGATCGCTTTGCGGGACTTCTTGAGAAATGATACTTCATCCAGTTTCTTCTTTTGATATATAAACACTTAACGTTTGGAACATTCACGCATTAACTTACTTACTTTTCCCTTTTCACGTCCTCGTCTTTTGATCTCCGTTGTGTTGGGCAATCGTCTGTTGATTGCTGCTCTCCACTTTTCCCGATCTTTTGCATCTTCACTCATTTCTCGGGAGCATATTCTCTGATTCCTCTGATTTTTTGTAAATGGGTAACATTGTCTAAATCCATGGAGTCGTTGGCAGGAGAAATTGTCAGTGATCTCCACTGGTCTCCGAATCATGACATTGATTGTTCCCTCCTAGAAATCATAGTCGTATGTGATGTTTTTAGTGCAGTTGAAGAATATGACGGTCGTTGGTTTCTAAATTTCTCTATGTACCTCTACTAACAAATTCTCGTCTTCATGTCATCATCACTTCATACGACTTTGTCTCCGACGAACTTGGTCTATTTAACATGATCGTAGCGCAAGAAAATTTATGGCACTTCTCCGTTTGGACTTGTTAGGAGAGCAATTTTCTTCACTTATCCACAACTTGCTTCTACCAAGTGTGTTTCGGTCGTCATCGCTTTCTCCCTCCCTACACTTTCAAATGAAGAGCCGTCATGAGGACATCTTGATAATTTCTCCAAAGGACATTGCCGTATCACCGGATCTCACTCGGGTTAGCCAAACTCTCAATGCCTTTCTTCAACTAACAAGTCAAATAACACAATGACTTTCGTTTCGTCCGTGCATGAACCTCACCATCTCTTTCTGCTTTCCTCTGAATGTCCATCTCATTCTCCAAAAATAACTTTATTGTCCTACGGCTACAGTCTAGATAGTTTTGGAAAAAAACAAAAACTGTGATTTGGAAGAACAAAAATATCATGTTTTTCTGAATAGTTTGCTCTTTCGTTTTGAAAAAAAACATCAAAACAAGAAAATGTTATAAAAAGATTGAAATATCAGCCTGCATTTAGATTTGTGTATTCAAGGACGTCTCCAGTCATGCAATGTGGATTGTGTCTAAGATATTCAAAATGTAATCGTCAGATGCCACGTCAACAACAAAAAGTTGTCAATATTGCAATGGCAACAACATACTTATCTGTGGTCGTAAATTGCTGATTGTCGTGTCTGGTGTTCCCTAATCCTCTCTTCCAAATGGCGTATAGTCTCACCTTAGTTACCTAAATAAGGGATGCGCGGATCAACCTCACATATGACTACAAACAATACAGCTGAATATAATTTGGAAAAGTATATATTGAGCAAATTTATCACACCAGTCATACCTACTCGCTATGCAGTCAATAAAATTTCTGAACTGTTAGATGCGTAGAGTGATTTAATTGAGTGACGGCATTTGCATTTTTTAGAATCTTCATCAACTTTGCTAGCGCACTTTCGTACTACCACAATTTTCGTCTATCTGTGAAAACTACAAATTCGCTGTTCTCTGAAATGTAATGTGTGACCTCTCTTGCATGATTTCTTCTGGTGTAGCTAATGTGATGTAAGTGTTTCTGAAATATATTTTTCATTTATTTTCCTTTAAAGAGGATGTGAGCGCCAGATAAGCCGGAAATTAAATGCATCATTTCTTCTAAGTTTAGGGTTTTCAAGGTCGCAATTATTGACATTCTGTTTAAATATAACTACATGTACAGGGTGATTTTAAAGTCCTTACCTGGTTTTAAATCAATGTCACGGACGCTACATTTATCGGATCGCCAATTATTTTACACGAAAATATACCTGAAGCTCCAAAGTTGTATGTGGTATATTGATTATTATGTATTTCCGCAATACTTGGCATAGAATTTTATTTGTATTAATTATGCAAAAAGCGTCAATTGTCTTCTAATAATTTTTATTATTGAAATGAAATCATTACAAAATTTGAATCAATTGATTTTTTTATATTATATCGTGGAGGACTTAACGAATCTGTTCAAAATGGGAACCTTCTTCACGCAAACAGAAAGGCGGCTTTCAACACTATTGAACGTAGCAGAAATTTCTTGTGATGAAATCTGAGAGATTTCTTCGATGATAAAATTTCGTAATTGTACCAGACTTGCTGGTTGTCTGTGATATACTCTGTTTGACAGTTCCCCAAAAGAAAAAGTCAAGGGGAGTAAAATCAGGACTCCGAGCAGCCCAGTGGAACGGACCGTCTCTTCCGATCCACCTTCCAGGGAACTTTTGGTGCAATAGAGATCTCACCTCGAGGGGCCAATGGGGAAGGACCCCATCCTGCTGAAAGATGGTCGTAGAAAATTTTCTTCTACTCTTCAGTTGCGGGATGAAGAACTCCACCAACATTGCACTTGCCTTGTAGGACTTGGAGGCCACAGTCGAATCAAAGAAGAAAGGGCCTATGACTTCATTACAGAATAAACCGCACCAAGCGGTAATTCCGGGAGACTTGATCGGTACTTGTTGAACAGTATGAAGATTGCTCGAATTCCATATCACACAATTATGACGGTTGACTCGTCCACTTAGATGGAACATAGCCTCGTCAGAGAAACATGGTCTGTTCAAGAAGTTCACATCGGCGGCAATCTGTTATTGGAATTCACTGCACATGGTTGCTCTCGCGGCTTTATCATCGGTGAACAGTCTATACGGTTTCATCTTCAAATCGTCCCGCAACACGTTCCGAACCGTAGAGAAGGAAATCTCAGCAATTGCAGCTGCTTGCCGGATCGACGTGGAAGGATCTCTCTTCTTCGAAGATGTCTTTAATTTCGTCGATCTTGTCGTCAGAGCGGCGAGGTCTACCACATCGAGGTGCGTCCAAAACTGAACCAGTCTCCTTAAACTTGTTGAAGACTGATCTCATGTCCTATGAGTCGGAATGCTCGATACCCCTTCGTTTCTAAGATGTCTTTCAAGTAATGTCACTGAATCAAACTTTGCCATAAGAACAACTTTAATATGGCCCTCGACAGTCACCATTCTGTTAACATGCTATCACGTTGTGTTTTGACAACAGGCGTATGTATTTTTAAATGCTTAAGTTGACGATGTTTGAATTTTTAATTGATAATGAGATTTATGAGTTAAGATATGTATGAGTTCTATTGTCATTAAGCAATGTTGTGATACCATACACAATGAAATAAAATATTTGAATTTTTTCCAATCAAATTTTCTTCACTTTCATGATTGGAAATAGGCTCTCCCTGCTTTTTTTAAACACTTTATTGAAATTAAAAAATATGATCGTTAAAAACCCAACGTTTCGTCCGTCATGCAGCATTTGTCTCCAACTGCCGAATAAATATCATTGTTCTATGCGCTATGTGGTCTACAAAGTCACGTGCCCTGCATGTGACGAGTATTACATCGGTTCCACAAATCGCCCGTTTGCTGACCGTTATGCTGAACATCGTAGAAGCGTTTCAAATGGAGATAATAAGAGTGCCATCTCAGATCATATTGTCCAATTTCATAGTAATTTGACCCTTAGGTTAGAAGATTTTATTATTGAGTTTATTGATCGCTTCAACGACCCTGTTCTTACCAGGATCGCTGAAGCGAACTATATTAAATCGTATGGTCCGATACTCAATCGGAAACATGAACTGACGAGCTGTCACTAGATGTATATAAACCCATGGTATTAATGGCTGGACTTTGTTGCCCATGATTAAGTCCGTGACGGATGAAACGTTGGGTTTTTAACGATCATATTTTTTAATTTCAATAAAGTGTTTTAAAAAAGCAGGGAGAGCCTATTTCCAATCATGAAAGTGAAAAATCACCTCCCGTATGACGCCGCTATATTTTCTTCAGACGCACATCAATTTGAATGTTGAATTCTCATGTCAATAGAGTGAAGTAACGTTGTACCAGATTTCGTAGTCGAGGCTTATAAATTTAATATACTCAATTTGTCATTTTTGATTTGTGACACTTGTCTTCCATATAACAACGCGTATACATAATAATCAATATACCATATAAAACTTTGGAGCTTCAGGTATATTTTCGTGTAAAATAATTGGCGATCCGATAAATGTAGCGTCCATGACATTGATTTAAAACCAGGTAAGGACTTTAAAATCACCCTAGTTTCAATGAATTTTCACATGCATTAAAATTACAGCATTTTTCTATATTGGAAACAATATAATTTAGAGGAAATCAAACAAATAGGTCTTTCGGATCAATTTTGATGATTTGCGTCGCCGATGAAAATTTCCAAATTTTGAGGATGCTTTTATTCTCACTCATGCTACAAGCTGATCTTTTGCTTTTGAGATTTGATCGGCTACAACAATAGATCAAGTATCATTATACTCGGGACTATTATCAATTCAGAGATCAAGTCAATCGGATGTCTCGTTCAGGAAGAAATCAATACAACGAACTGATGCCCAAAAACACAGTTGCTGCGGTGATACAAATTAGACTCTTTTGTTAGTCAGCCAAATGATTCAATTAATTTAGAAATATTATTTCTTTTGTTGACAGGCACATTTTCGACATCATTTTCACATAGTAATTTCAATTTAATGAAAAATGTGTCTTCTGATGAGGGTTTAAATGCATTTGGATATTAGACATATTAGGATATAGATATATTTAGGATATTTTAAATTGACAATGAGTCCTGATGATGTTGAAAATGAAGTGCCAAATCAAAGCATTGTGATTCTATTTGAAGCCAACATTTTCGTGCACAATCAATGAAAATTTTACCGAAGCCTTTGAGTCTTACATGAAAAATACGGTAGTCAGGCTTTTCCAAATGATGAATATTTCAACCCTGCTTTGCGAGTTCAATGTGAATCTATTTTTCGTTATGTAAAAACAAGTGCTTGTAACTGCAGACTTGACAACCACAATAGCGACAAAATGCATAATGTTTCGTGATGTCCAAATCAAAACAGAATTTTTCATATGCTTTACTATCAAATCTCTTTAGTTTTTTGCAGATGCCTTATCGTGAGACATTGTTGAACATTAAATGTTTGCAAACAATCAATGCTCAACCTTTTGACTTAAAACAACGACATGAAATTGCACTGATGTCACACCTTATCGTTATTCAGAAGTTTACGCTCGTATGCATTGTTCTCACACGCAAAGAGGTGCCGAAATATAATGACTGTCCCGTGATCACAGAGCATCACATGATGAGCTTGGCATTGATATCAATAGTAAGTTTTCAATGGCTAATGAGGCTTCATGAAATTCATGGTATTCTCAAATTAGAGAAGTTGAATTCCAACAGCTTGCGTTAAATTTGATAACGACTTATTAAGACATCAAAGCAACAGAAACAATCAAACGATCTCTAAGGATAACCTTCAGTTTTTTAAACTGATGAAGTTATGTTAACCGTTCACGTATATGAAAGGTTTATCTCTGACGAATCATCCACTCGAAGCTCTATTCATACAAATTTCATTTCCATCTACTAGCAGTATAACTCATCATCCAACTAGACCGATTGAGCGAGAGAAATCGGGCTGAAATACGTGGAATTGAAAGCCATTACTATATCCAGCATTATCATAACGCAGCTAGGTTCGAATGACGTGTAATAGAGCGCTAAGTATAGATAAAGTTATATATAGACAGTGACAACTTAGGTGAATCACCTAAAATAATTTTTCCACCTAAATTCCGGATATTTTGTAAAATCATCTAGATCACCGAAATCAGGGTTCCGCAAACTTTGAACCCCTTCCGGCCAAATTCAGGTAAATACTTTTCGTTCCGGCCGCATTTTAGAATAATCATGTTCTATATACGCATAATAGTATCAAAACTGCCATTTTATTTGCATCATTCAATTATTGGATCCCCAAACTGTAATATTATTATTCATTAGATTTTAAACAAATCAAAAGATTTTATTAGATTTAAGTATTCATTAGACAGACGACAATCATTTATTGAACGAACGAATTATAATTGATCACAGAAAGAATATCAATGTGATGGATGTACTTGAATTTCAGAGCAGTTTATTGAAATTAGGTTCGAAATTTGTGACCACAGCGTTGATTAGATCCAAGGTGTGCTCGCATAAAGTCGTTTACATAGTCAAGCAGCAAAAATGTTTGTTCGTATGCAAATGTGGATCCAAGCATGGAAGTGACAATCGTGCTGACACTGCGTATATTTTTGTAATGAACTTTTTCCAGAATTGAAGAATCGACTCCAAACTGCTGTGCTTTCGTTGTAATGCGTCATTTGCTTGCATTTCAATCAGCTCCAATTTACATTATGGAAGAGCTTCCGTAGATACAGATGGCGCTTATGCGATCAATTCATCTGGTTGAACCACCCATGGATCAGTCAGAAGAGTAAAGAATAATTTCTGGGATCTAAATTGATTGAATCTTGTATTAAATTCAGATTTCAACGATTTGATGCAATCGACAAATAAATTCAGACCTCCTAATTCTCACTTCTAATTGAAATGAAACCAATGAGAACTCATTAATCAGACCTTCCGGCCGCAAAACCCAAATTTTTGGATCGAGTCAACCGGCCGCATGCAGCCGGAAAAAACCTAGTTTGCGGAACACTGACCTAAATATTGTCATTACGACAAAAACTTGCTATTTGATTAACTTATCTACTCACATTGTGGCATGATGAATGTTCGCCTGTGTTTGTCAGTGTCTTCATACGCTTGCATGAGATTCACTGCCACTAGCACCTGATAAGTCAGAAGCTATTTGTAGCCTTTTGGGATTCCCAGGTTCTTGGAATACGACAGTATTTTAACGCAATCATGTGTTGATTAATAATCAACGCCGCACATGCACTATGTCCAGAACAAGACTCAAATGGCTTCGTGAATTTAAAACGAAAGAAGAAGACTCTTTCAAATTTCCACCGAACCAGAGGATTATTTTCTGCAAAGCCTGTGAGTGCACCTTTACTGCTGTTCAAAAGTCTCAACTTCAGCAACATGCCTGTGGCAAACCTCATTTAAAAAATTCGAATTTGAAATTTAAGAGGAGTGCCATTCAAGCCAACTTAGAAGATCTCTGCGACAAGAATACCAAGAAAACAAAGTCACAATTATTGAGTAAAGATCTTTGTGAAGCTATGCCATCGGCTAATAGGCATTTACCATGGTCGTTCCTTAGGATTTTTGATTAACTTAAAAAAAATCTAAAATTACAATAATATTCACCTAAGATGTCGGTGTCTAGTTATATTTCAATGCCGTCATCAGGTGTTTGGGATTCATAACTTTAGCCAATAGGTTTAGTGTGAGATATCTCCAGAAATGTAAGACACTAAAATGACAACTAATATGATTTATTCAGTGCCGACGTTTCGGACTGATGTAAATTTTAACATCTAATATTTCAATCATTATAGAAATGAAAAATAATGCAAGAAAACTTTTATCTGTTTGCTCATGTGAATTTGTACTCGGCATCTCTGAAATCTCTTCAGATTCAGAAATGAAATTATGAATAATGCACATCACAAATTGTACTACACACCGAAAACACCTCGAATTCTTATATTACCCTAAAGCTGCCCGATGAGTATCGCTATCTACCATCAGAAAAACACAAAGTAGAAATTGAGGTACAAAATTGTCAGCAAAAAATCTTACATTGGTACATGTAGCAATATCCAGCGATAAGAAAGCGAGTGATTCAAATCTAAGCACAGACATTTCGAAAGGAATTGGGGGGAAAGACTTGGAGCTATATCAGCAAATACCTCAGCTCTGGTAAGCTAGGACATTCTGTTGCTCTGTCCTGTCCCGAGGCTCGCAACGTACGTTAATTATATGACAAAACTTCATATGTGAAAACACTTCATATCCGGTACAGCTAACACATCAACCAACAAGAATTTTCCATTATTAACTATAGAAAAAACCACAACCCTTGATCAGTGAATAGAACTGAAGGGAAGACATAACAGGTGGTCAAGGTAACAATGGATAAAATCTGCAAGCTTGTGGGCACTTCAATGTAGCACAAAATCATGTAACAATCATTTTCAAGCTGATACTGTATTATGCAACGAGCTGTGGCTGAGTTTCTAATGACTGCCATAGATGGGACACAGACTAAGTCCAAAAACACGTCAACATCCTATCTTTCCGACCGCAACTGTTCTGAGTAAGATAGAAACTTAAACAACATGTACTCTGCCGACACTAGTAATAGCGGGTGGCTTGACAATGATTCTGACGCTAGTGATTTTCTAAATTTTGCAACTTTTATTGCCGGTATGTTGAAACCCAGAAAAATATTCTTCTGTTCTCTATATTCGGTTATTTCTTTGGTATTTCAAAGCTATAGTAGTCATGCTTCTTGTTATCATTATCCAGTTCTGTTTTTACTTCGCTAGTGCTTGACTCAATTTAGCTCACGTGTCTTCAACACATTTGCTAAGGACGTCAAAAAGCGCATTTTCTCAAATCTAAGTTTATAAACACATTACTCGATTAGTGAATGTAAAATACTAGAATTTATCACTTTAAACTTGACTTTCACTTGGTGAATCGATTATGAATTTGATAAGGCATTGTTGATGTATATTGCAGAAAAACCACTCGGACAGAACAATATTTCTATGGCTATGCTAGATTGTTAAATTCTAATGTCGAATTCAAGTCATTCAACCGCTCTGAGATATAACTTCATGTTTATTTTCTTGACTTGAAAGGATGGCAAAACCAGACCCTCTCAGAATGTATATTTTTGCGTTCTTATGTTGCAACGAAATGGATATCCTGCTGTTTGAAATTCACCAGTACAGCATCTCATCAATGTGCATAGCAATATCAGTAGTCTGCGTCAAACTCAGGAGTTGGTGAAAAAAGCTACAAGATTGTATACTCAAGATTGTGTTGCAAAATCAAGCTTCACAATTGCTATCTAAGACATTTCCCATAGGCAATAACTCACATTTTACGAATATCAAAGTGGGACAATGTTTCCTGAATATCAATCACAAATCGCAAAATTGGCAGTCTATGCTATTTCAATATCATTGTATTAGAGTACGACTTGAAATGGTGGAGACTACTGAACAGCTCAGGAACATCTGCTCCTTGTAGTTCCAGGCAAATGCAAAACGTGTAATGGCACATTCATTGATGGTTGATTGCATAATGCATGTATGCACTCTGGTGTCTGAAACAATCACCATAAATGTTGCAATTTTGATTTCTAGCCTGTGACTTGCGCAATTATTTCCTTACTTATATAAGTGATTAATTCATCAACAAGGACGACAGTTTAAGTGATGCTCAAAATAAAGCCCATGATAAATAATGAACACATCGTTTATTTCATATACAGTCCATTCCTCGCTCAAATAATGAGAATCTTAATGGAGAAACGGGATCGATTACAATATAAGTCAAGAAAATAATTACGTTATTAATTAAACATGAGGACATACGAATAGAAATAGTCGCAAGACAATTTGCCATTTAAAACCACATTATCACTTTTGCCATTGAGAACACAAAGGAATGCTGATAAATGGTATACATGAAGTGAAGATCCAACCTGCAAATCCACCGCACGCCCCTCATTTTATAAGATTAATACGCAATATGTAATTAGGTATTCGTTCAACAAGGACGACAGAATTTAACAAACGCTGTCATTTTTGAAAAATCAAAAATGTCCACCCTGATACAGCCACAACTCAGTTCATGAGACTGAGCTAAAAACGAAACCGAGTAAACATTCATTGATGTTATTAAATTGTCCTCTCTCATGCATATTGTGCAAACATTTTCACGTTGGAAAGTTTATTGACCGAGGATATACGGCCACGAAAACATTATTTTTGCAACCGTCACATTTATGGATTCAACCTGAGGGGTGACATACTTGTGTCAATTAAAAACAGGGACAATAATTTATGCAACAACGGAGGACTGGTATTTGTATCATGTACTTGAGAATCCGTCTGGACTCATTGATCTTGAACATAAATTCCTGTAATTAGCAACATGCAGCTCAACTTCCGAATCATATTTTCGAATGAGATCTAACTTATAGTTGTTCAAAGTATTCACCAACATAAGAATGCTTTCAGTTTTGCATTACTTTCAGAGACATAAGCCATGAGAATGACATTGCAGGTAGACAGTGTCTCTGTTGTGGGTCAGAATAAGCTAGGCTTTTACACTTGATTTAGCGTGTGTGTTTTCTTTTCCATAGAGAATTCATTACCAAACTCTCACCTGCACGTTGCCACCTCCTGGCTTGTGTTGGAAGTTCTTCCACGATCCCACTCTCGATTGCGTATCCCAGTTCAGATTCTGTGACTCAATCTGTAATTTTACGCAAGAAGTGTTCAACCTAAGTAAATGAAAGGCAACAGACTATAATGAAAATTGCGTAAAAATGTTTCAATGAGAAGAAAATGTATCATTTTACATGACAGTAAAAAATCGTCAATTCGATAAGAAAAAATTCAACACACTCGTGTCAACTATTTAGTAAAATTCGACAGTTTCAATCACCAATATCTTCAAACATATATACTACGTTTACTCTTTTGCGAAATTTCTTCGACTTTTGGGTGAGCGGATGGGGTTGACGGTTGTCACATAATGTCTGGTCGATAATGATTGGATGCCATAAAACCATGTTATAAATCCTCTTCCACTTGCTTATTCAATTGTTCCTGAAAATGACTATGTACTCTTTATAATCGAAGTGCGCTCGTATCGGTTTGAGAAATAACACCTCTTTGTATTCCCAAAATTTTCAATCATTAATCTCGGGCAAAATCAAATAACATGTAACAAGAAAACTCAAAACACATGAATAACACCAGAAACAAGTGAATCTCACTCTGATTTATTTCCCTAGAGCTAAGTGCAACGATCATTCGAAAGTTTTTTGATGTTTAAGCAACTACTGAGAATAAGTCATGAAGTCAAAAGTATTTCGTTCATGAAATATATCGCCCTTAAATTAATTAAGTGTGTCACAAATTTTCAATTCCACCAGCATGTGATATTGAGTATGTTTATTTTCACAGCGTGTTCACATTCAGATCCGATTGAAAGGATATCGTAAAAATACATATTAATGTATACTACTTATTTTGTGAAAGCGTAGTGTGTCTACAGCGAAAACAGAGAAAAGAGAGTGAAATTAATATATCAAAGTTGCGTGACATATTGAATGCTATAATAGATAATTGCCAGATAGCAAACAATCATGTCAGAAAATATTTGAATTTCTTTCTAATTAGGAATTATTACACCTTAACAAGAACAGCACCGATCGAACGTACACTACTTGCTAAAACATAAACCCAAAAATCAATGATATAGCATAAATAAACATGAGACTGATAGTTTCTCAATTACAAAAGAGATTATTTATTTTTTTAGCACTGGTATTCTGTCCTCTACAAGTAATTCAGAGTGATAAAAACGATTTTAAATAATTGTTAAATGCTTAAATCTCTTGTCAATGCGACTTAATTACAAGGTTGTGTGGGAAAAGTAACTGAATTTCCAATTACTGACATGAAATTTCGATGCTAGACTTCCATCGATGCGAAATGGTACTTTTAAACTTTAAATACATGAATTTAAATATGAGCAGCACTTTGAGACTTAGATTGTCATTATAGTTTATAGCTGAATGACTGGAATGTTTAACTCAATAAGTTTTAGGTCAGAATTCGATTATTCACAGGGACCTGACATTATCATTCTGGTGATCTGCCCGTGAATGTGTTCCTCTGGTCAATTCTACATTGAGAGTAATAGATCGTGTGATGCGAAATGGCCATCACCCACTCGAACATCGAACACTATGTCGGCTGAAAAGTGTGGCGCAAACAAACTTTTATGGCTTGGGTTTTGAAACAAAAATATGCATTTATTCCTGTCGTGCCCGTTTCACTGTTGGCTTACAGTGAACATGGTAAATGGTAAAAAATTATTTGCAAGAACAGTCAACTAAATAATCACGAATATAACATAGAAAATTAAATCATCCTCCAATAACCTGTTATCTTTGAGGGTAACAAAAATATCAACAATTGGCAGTCATACAATTTGTAGACGCATATAATTTATTTTAAAAAATACGTCAACATTATGCTAAATCCTATAATGAACTTGACTTTGATAATGTACCGGTGATTGCCTCCTTAGAGTTTTCAGTCTAGACTTGATGTTAGTGACGCATAAGTGCATAACCATCTCACCACATAGTGCTATATTGTTGACAAAATAATCTCGAAAACAGACCAATGTTTGCGCTTGCAATGAAGGATGCTCTTTGTTTCAATTAATCACTTCTTCAGATAACTTCAGATTCGAAATCAATAATTTGCATTAAACCACAAATAATTGAGGAAAATAACTCTAATATCCTTTTCTCGGGTTGGTTATGTCTTGTCTACATTCATGTACATGTATTTTGATGGAAATTCAGGAGAATCTCCTCAGACCATTTTCCGGGTGATTCCAGGGTATCGGCCAACGCCTTATAGGTATTATGTCTCAACAATTCATCTTCTTAATTACAGAGACAATATAACACAGAACGTGAAACTTTCGTCATTTTGTGAAGAGCGTCTGAATTACATATTCTAGCGTCGAAATCAAAATATTGACGATAGCCACTGTGACATCTGTGGCCAAGTGCTTGGCGGTCGAGCTCCGTGTCAGTGGAATTCCGCAGGAAGGGAATTCGTGGTAATAGTATCACAACGTTCTTACTCTAGATTTTATGGAGCAGAAAATTTATGCTTCTGAAAATCATCAAAAGATTTGGCATGTGAAGGTATTGAATAAAACAGTAGATTGCTCCCTCGAGTTTTGTTGGCATCTAAAATCACCTGCAACAATTTGTACCAAATAATAAAGAATTATAATGTAAAACCAAAACAAGAACTAAAACCTCTTACATCACCTGTCTGTAGAAATACTTACAAGTCATCTAAAGGAATGTAAATGGTATTTTTATTATTGGTTTTTCAACAATCAATTTCTGATGCTCATTTATACTCATTTACCACTAGTGGTAGAAACAAGAGAAGAAAAATGGCAAATTTTGAGATAGCGAGAGACTCAAGAATTCCTTATACTCGTCTGTTGCAAATTCTGATGTTTCTACCGATTTCATTGTACCTGTGGAATCAAGTACGTAGGGAAGACGGCAAGATGTCTGAGTGAGAGCGTTAAAAACAACCCTTTAAAGCGTCCACCAAGGTCTACAGCAATTCCAGCAAGTAGCATTACAAGACATTTGCATGTCATTAATTACGAGAGACAGATTGCAATCGATAATTTTAATATTAAAGGTGTACTCCGGATACGTGTGAAGTTAGCACCGCCACTGAATTCTTTTTAAAATACGCAAATAAAACACGCGAGACAAGCACAACTGAGAGATGACCATCATAAACATTGTGCCAGCAAGTTTCTTCTCCTAAGACCCCGTACTTACGGAGAAATTAGCCCCCGAAAGCTCAATGCGCTGGCGGTGATGTGAAGTTGGCACCGCCATCTTGAAAAATGCAAGTGCCAGTCAAACCAAAAGTCAGAATCGATCTGGTGGGATTTTATTGAAATAAACGAGTGGCACATGCTGGCACACTCCATCTTGATCGATTCTGACCTTTGGTTTGACTGGCAAATGCATTTTTCAAGATGGCGGTGTCAACTTCACATCACCGCCATTTTGTGGTTTCGGGGACTAATTTCTCAGCAAGTACGGGGATTTAGGTGCTGAAATTTGCTGGCACAATGTTTTTCATGGTCTTCTATCTGTTGTGCGTGTTCCGGATGTTTTGATTGTGTATTTTGGAAAAAACATTTTAGTGGCGTTGCTAACTTCACATCACCGCCATGTCGAACTTTCGAGCAGCGATTTCTCCTAAACTAGGGGGAATTCTTTCAAAATAATGGGTGGCACATGCTGGCACACACCAAATGCATCGATCTGTTAGGTTTATTTGAGTGGCACATTCCATGTTCAAGATGGCGGTGATAACTTCACACACGTACTCCGGATGATCTTTTAACATGACTTCAATCGCTTGTCCGTTGGAGAGAAGTTATTCGACGTGACTCTCGGCAGAGAAAGTTGTTTTGTTCCGTCGGTAGAGCTGAATAAAAATACGTGATGACGTCAATGGTGATATGTACGTAAGGACAATAGCATGGGAGCATGATGGAAGCGTGCAAGCGAGTGTCAGATTTCAATTTTCTCTCCTTTGGAAAGAGCTAAATTCTAGTGATGGAATGAACTTTATTTTCATTTTCTTACGGTCGATTAACTTCAGCCAACATGTATAGCTATCTTCAGGAAATGAATTCATGAAACTACAGAACAAGATTTAAAAATTCACATTTGGATGCAAGTGATGCAAAATTACAATACAAAACTATGTACAAAATTAATCGACCGCAAGAAAATGAAAATAAAGTTAATTTCATCACTTGAATTTGGCTCTTTCCATCCAAAGAAAGGAAAATTATGACCAATAGCCAAGGAATCTTTCCGATTCGTCAGGTTTCAGACGCACCGATGAGTGAAATGCATCGGTTAATTTTAAGTTTGCTGTTAAAATGGTGACAGTGCTGTGTCATTGAATGTATCAACAACACCAATTTTATGAACGCAAAAATGTTAGCTTCTATAAAGATTCCCAACAAAAGCTTCCTTGTTCAATAAATGGTGTCTAAGCATAGGACGAAGACTTTGCTCCTAATAAACATAGCAGTGTATGTTCTGACAACTTCGCCGAAGTCGAGAAGACAAGGAATCTGCTATCTGCTATGTTATCAGACCAGCATCGAACATATAAGCCTCTATTTCGCTTAAGACTAAACGCGATCCCATGTCTCCGAATGATTTCAATGATCATGACTTTATCTCAAAGTGAATTATATCTCAAAGCGATCTAAATTCAATGATTTCTCATTAAAAAATATTCAATACTTTATTTGCCGCAAATTTGAACCATTACGATGCATTTAAGTATTCATATTATCTTCATTTCAGACAAAATAATAACAAATATGCCTACAATCGGCAAATACTTGCACATTTGTTTATTATCATGTTGAATGAATAAAATATGACTTCAAAAATTGTGAGCGGAATTTGATAACATTTCGAGAGCTTTGCATAAAAAGAAGTGCGCTAATAGTAAAAAGTAGTCTGCTGAATGTACTTAATTGTTATATGTGCACATTAATTTCTTTCTCGAAGCATGTCCTAACACGAGAAAACATTCGATCACTTTCCATAGCTTCTTATTGACGATTGATGAAACTACAGGTTCATCACATAGCAGCTTTAGTCAGCGACTCGCACCGGTCGTAGGAACGTTATCGTTCATTCGCTCTCATTGGGAAGATCACCGATGACATCATCAGGAACTTTTGCATCGCTTTTACGCTCTGACGATGCGGTTTGAGTGTCTTTGAGTGGACTGATTCAAGTAGTTAGAGTTAGACCTTCGATTATATACAATAAAATGGAAACCGAAAACTTCCGGAGTACATTTAGTACCACATCAACAAATGATGGACATTAGGAATTCTCGAGTCTCTCAAGAATCCCGACCTTTGCTCGCAAAAGGACTTGTCCACCCTTTATTCAAGATCTTCTTTCCTTTTCCTCCTTTAATATCGAGGTTAATTATTCAATTATTATTTCTTTATTTTTATCTTTAAATCTGATAAATTTTGAGATACTCAAACATAAGGAAATATATTGTGAAATCACATTTTCGATACTAATTGTCTGTGAAGTAAAAGGCAAAATTTTCTCATCGACCAATATACACATAATACGGAGAACTAATGCTTATTTCGTGTAGGAGACTTAAATATAAATATACTTACATGCATGTATCGATGATGTAAAATATGAGGGAAAAAAGTCAGCATTATGGTGTCATTTTGAATTTGGATACTGATTTGCAAAGCGAGGCAGCTGCCCATCTGCCAAGTAACATAGCTCGCTCTACCTATACTCGATGAATAACTTTACATGAAGGAGACTCCGAGGAGATGAAGAAAGATTTAGACAGCAGAGATTCTACAACAGTGTACTTCTTGTCATTGCTGGGTACATGGGCGTTGTTCAGGGAAAAGAGGTGTGTTGACAAGAGCAGTACAGGATTTTCAAGTGCAAGACATGTGGAGATGGAGGAAGACAAAAACTAGAACGGCTTCGTTTGGAGGATGACGAGCTGGAGTGTGTAACCGAGTTTCCCTACTTGGGAGATCATTTGAACGATGCTGATGGTGCCGAAAGGGCATATGATGTTGAAGAAGCATCTTTCAAGACACATAATTTGCACTATAAAGAAAGGAGAAAAGCATTCCGAAAACTGATAACCAAGTGGAATGAGTCCAAGAGATTGTTCATAGCAATCTCATCAAGTATATCACTCACAATCTTAATTAAAATACTTATCAACAGAATATGTCTATAACGCAGTGAATGACATAAAAGCAGGGCTGAAGGAACACATGGACACAAAATTGTACAAACTAAGTATATATTTTCGAGAGCAGTGCCGAGGACTGCGTGTCGCACGAGGTCACTGAGAAACTCAATAGTAACATGTACGCATATGTGAGAATGCAGCCGGTTTTCAAACGGCGACGTTCGTAGATCTACAACCGAGTCGACGTAATTCGAAAATAAGAATTCTAGTGCAGCAGAAGCCTTGAATTTATAATCACTGACTCAAGAACGTTATAAACCGATGACCCACTGCACTTCAAAGTGGAATCACATACCTGAACATTTCCACCGCCTGGCTTATGTTTCATGTTCTTCCAAGAGCCAACTTTGGAGGTAGCGTCCCATCGTAGTTCATGATTGTCAATCTACAGAATAAAAAAAAGTCATGAAACAGAGAAATCTCAAGAATGGGAAAACCTCGATAAAAACATGTGCATGCAAATTCAACAAAAATTGTGGAGTAAATGTATATTTCGCAATCACCACGGGTATGAAAGACTCATACAATCATATTTGTGCGAGTACATGTCTATCATGAGATTATCTCCATTTACAACACAACCACACATTGCATGTGCTTTATATTTTTTCAAGAATTTGAGATGTCAATTTAAGAAAGTACTTTTAGAAAAGGAACAGATTACCGATATTTTGGCTTCACAATTGAGTTACAATCAAAGCTCGACAATTAAGACCATAAGTGCCAGGCTTTCAATGTCTTAAACATCGAAACTCTTAATAAAGCAGTAACTTATATATGCCAAATATACAAAAAAATGCCACGGCCGTATGATATCAATTAACCGAAATCTTAATTATCCGTGTCTGAATTAACGAGCTTCGACTGTACTTGTTATTTAATTACAGTTTAATTCACAGCTTCTTAACTTTATAAGTAAGAGTATTGCTATACTGTACTGACGGCATATGGAAGAAAATGCTGGACTGTACTGACGGCATATGGAAGAAAATGCTGGAATCTGTTAATGACTATCTTTAATCGCAGGGATCAGAATACAAAAAATCCACTATTTGGTTCACCACTGTTGCTGAGCACGCATGCAAAGTAGTCTAACAAAAAAAAAAGAAACAGTCAACCGATCAATACGAAGTTATGGTGTTCGGGTTATCAGATCAAATAATAGAACCGGTTAGCGCTGTATGCTATTCCACTGTGTTATTATACTCTAGCAATGTCAAGAGCTGTTATGTTCTTCATCTGTGGGTCTTGTTGGTCAGGCATATCTAATTACACAAATTAATCTTAATTTTATCTGATAAAATGAGGGACTTTTGAGAATGTTCTTGAAAGAAACGGTATACAGAAAATGTATATTACGACAAAAGATGATATTCGACATTGTTTGATACGATGTTAGAAAGAATCAGGAATGTTCTGATGTTAAACGATTATAATGGTATTACTATATATAATCACTTTAATTCGACATTGAATATTTATTATTTACTTATAATTTATGCCAATAGGATCTTATTGTCTATGGTTATATTTCTAGATTCAAAATAGGCCGTTGCACACGATCACAGCGAAGCCTTGGATGAACTATTCATTACCGGTTGACGACACAATCGGCGCTTATTTATAACGTTACCTGAAATCCTGATCAAACCACAAGAACATTTATCTATCAGATGCACCGATTGAAACCAATCTAAATTGCTTTACCGACGGAAAGAGCGTTGAAAGAATGCGTGGGTGTTAATATACAGTTTCTCGATCAGACTTCTTCTCCTCTTCAAGTACAGAAATATTTGACCTGATGACTGAGGGCATGCTGTGACGTTTTTCTGACTTCAGAGTATCAATGACCGGAAAGTTGATCAATCCCTTCATAAGACCGACTGAGACAATAGCTTGCAATGCAGTCACTGACAGTTCTCCTTACCGACATGATGGCCAAGTTTGAAACACGTTTGCTTCTGAGTCACGTTACTGTCAAATTCGAGTTGAAATCCGAAAAAGGATCTAATGGCGCGATTTTCTTTAACCCGCAAATTCCTCTCTAATTCAATTTTAAGCTGTCACACACTTGAGCGGCAAAATCACTTTCATAGTACTTTTAGACGTCAACTTATATTAAATACTAGTGTTAACAATTTAGAAGTTACTAATATCAACCATTTAGTGTGATCGCATCATACTGTATATTTATATAAACTTAATGGCATTTTACAAAATTTATCCTTGCCAAGCCTTCACAATAACTTTTGTTGGTTCATTCAGAACAACTCACATCATTCAAAATTCTAACCAAGTTCGTATTGCAGCGAAGTGAAAACAGCACAAATGAATGAGCGGCATGTAAGTCGCTGTTTGAAATAAGATCATTTAAAAAATCTCAGAAACGAAAATTCATTAGTCATATGCATCTTCAGCGTACATGTATGTCACAATGACGCTTCTTCTAGATTCCGACAGCAACAAATTGTTTTTCATCATGAGTGAATGTCAATCACATCTTAATGATTTTTTTCAGTCAATCTTCACTCATTTGTTTCTTTTCTTAATCACGTGGGGCATACATTGCCACTTTCACATAAACCCACATCGAATGAATTGATGATTGCCTGATTTCTCCCAACTGGACATGAAACTCAACACTTTTTTTACCTTAAGGAAGTAAATTTTCTCATGAGCATCTTTTAAAAGCCTTAGGATGTCGGCATCGCCTAGTGGACATGTAACAAAAAGAGAAAACACCTGAAAACTATTCAATCTCATGAAGAAACTTTTAATGTTGATGTGAAAAGGGTCCTCAATCTACATTTTTTGCTTTCTAGTCGTCTATAAATATCATGGTAGGGTGAAAAACCGATGATAGTTGATTAAACATATATGTATATCTTGCAATTTTGCGCTATCATGAAGAGTATAATAAATAATACAGTGTATCATTATCATTCTTCAAAAAGCTTCTAATTTGGTTTAAAATTTTTTGAAATCAACTACCAAGCTATAACTCAACACACCCCACAACAAGCACGTCCTTCACATTTGATCGGAGATAATCTATATATTCCTCAACATGCCATAAAAGGTGACTCATGAAATCAAACTGAATGAATAGAGATGTATCTATCATTTGCTATCAATTGATGTCACTCTCTGTCAACGGTTCTCATCAGCATTGCACACAAGATTACTAGAATACTCAACATGCTAATGCAGTGGTGCTCTACGAGTGTTTTCACACACTTGTTTGGTTCAATGAGCACTCAGTGCTATCTGACTCGTGAAATTCTTCTCAGTGCGAGATCAAAAGATAATTGCAGTGCATGATCAACTTATTTAAACAGAATAGAAACAAAAGAAGAACTGATTGAATCATCTGGTAATGAAAAGCATTAAATTGCAATCAAACTATTGACCTTCAGCGGAGGTGTTTGCAATGCAACAGCAGCATAGGCATAGTCTGTTGCAATACTTTACCTGAATTTCACCACCACCCGGTTTGTGTTTAAAATTTTTCCATGAGCCAACTTTTGCCTTAGTGTCCCAATTGACAGGATGATTCTCTATCTGGAAGAGGTAACGTCAACCACACTGGCCACGCATATTTAGATGACTAAAGAATAAAGTATATTCAATGAATATGCATCCTTTACTTTGACTTATCGAACGACTAGGCGACAAATTCAAATTTGAACCAATTTAACCACGACTAACATTTCGATCTATCGAGTCTCATTGCTTGTGGTTAAGTGTGAGTCAGTGACATCGAAGCTTGAGGACATGCAGGCATTCTCTTAGAACACATGACCATCGGACCACCTGTTGAGTAAATAAATCAGACATGAAGCCATCAGCCAATTGGGCAGGGCAACGTCACTGGTTCCGAACGTAACCACCACCGATGAGATCAAATAGATGAAGACATTTCGTGGAGATTTCATCTCTGGAGATGCGAAATTTACTATAGACAATGAACTTGCAAAAAAAGATTGTAATTCATTGCACCTACGAAGTTCATCAAATGACGAAATGTGTTGTTCATATTCTTTACACGAGAAATAAAAGCTATGGAGAGTTCTCACCGCAGAAATCCGACATTGTGAAAATAAAATGACTATAACAGACATGAACACGGAAAACAATATTGCGCCGTGGTCGCATGTTGCTATTAACGTATACAGTTACTAAAGAAAGACTGCTTCCATTGGTATCCAAAATATCTTTCAGCTCACCTATCATAGTTTCAAGACAACACTACCATAGAAATGTATCGGATTCGTGATTTTTCTAATTCCCACATAAAAGTTTGATTTCTCTTAGATTGTTTTCGAAGATATCAACCGAGCAGCTGAACTGTTCACCAACAAACGGCTGGTTTCAATTACAGTGCTACCATTGCAGCTAAAATGAGCGAGAGATCGGATTTCTAAGGTTCTGCTAATTTACAGAGATTTAAAATTTGTGAAAGTCTCTGAATTATGACCGGTGAATATCATGCAGAAATCATTACAAACATTCTACTGTACAATCGCTTTAAATAATAAATAATTCGTAAGTGTGCCTGTGTAAATTCTGTCGTACATAATAATCGACAGGAATTCTTTATGAGGTTGACGCAAATGCTGTTTCTGCTTCATATAGAATGCAAATGCAACTGAGCTCCGAAACTGGCAGTTTTCACATTTGAAAAATACACTTTTCTAGCTAATTCTAGCTAGTCTAGCTTGACTTAAATTCATGAATTCTACCAGTAGATGAAGAAAATGAACGAATACTAAGATTTATTGACATTCAGAAAATTTCCAATGCTAGTTCTCTTCCATAAAAGACGCAAATTTTAATAAAATATATCATTTCGATGTACTATATCGAACGATTTCATTTCCAGAATCTGCAAGATCTACATGCACATTTCGCAGCTTAAACTTTATGTACTGCGCCGTTGATTGACGAAAAGTTGACATTCAGTAACTTGGATTAGACTACATTCAAGTTCTTGAGATATAAAGATTCGAAATATTTTCAATCAGACTACAGTCTATCATACATCAAACTTCGCAGTAATTTCCAGAAAGAAAGGAAGAAAAATGTATCGCATGTGTAGCAATCGGTTATCTTCGCAAAGGCTGCCAAGTCATTGCGGTACTTTACCTGAACTTCACCGCCACCAGGCTTGTGCTTAAAGTTTTTCCACGAGCCAACTTTCGAATTGGTCTCCCAGTTCACAGCATGATTTTCTATCTGGAAAAGGTAGCATCATCCACAATCGTGACATCGTTCATTGAATTAATCAGTAAGTCAATTACAGATAAACTATGACAATTTGATTGGACCATAATTATGGTCGAACCTGGTAAGACTGAAGCTAACAGGGCCTGCTCAATTTCAAGGCCACAACCATAATTCTCCAATCAAATTGTTAACAGAAAATAGTCAAACTGACTAGACTGTGACAAAGGACTTAGAGTCACTGTATCACGCCACAGCAGTGTGGTGGAAGATATCCTACATCAACTGCTCAATCAGGTGAACGATCAATATGCCCATTTACTAGGATGTCATTTTCTTTTTTTAAAATGATTATTAAATATATATAATTTATAAATTTATAATAACTCATCAACAAAATTGTATCGCTCGCAACAATAACACGAAGTGCTACAATCACTCGATCACTAAGGCGCATGTCATGATGATAAACTGCATCGGACTCAAATCTCACAATCAAGCATCATTGATGACAAAGATAGATAGATACGAGCAAGTTCTCATGATTATTGGCGGTGGTAATGGAGACTACCAGGGACTAAAATTTCCCATGAGCCCGTCGCCAATCACCGTCCAATTTGAAAGGAAGCGATTTTTTTGATAAATTGCATGATTATGTAGATGAGCCCGTCTGGCAAGATTTGAATCCCGCTCTTGTTCTTTAAGTTGATGTTGGGAAACCAAGTAGACAAGATGGAAATAATTCTTTTTTTAAAGCTTCTGATGATGGCCTGAGAGGAGGCCGAAATTAATAAAGCATATGAAAAAAAGAATTATTTCCATCTTGTCTACTTGGTTTAAATGTTTAACCAAGGTCTTTTCAACACCCGCTCTTGTTATCTGAAACAGTCACCATACCACTGTTTCATGAGACATTGATCGAGGATCAAGTTTCACCATGAAACACCAGTTTTCATGGAAAGTGGTATGTATTTTCGACTTAGATTGTGGCATACGCTCGTCAACAGTTATACAAAATGGTTTATTATGATAAAACAAGAAAGTGGGTACAGTATTGCAGACACTGCATGAGGGATGAGGAGCATTTTCTTATCCACGCCCTCGAAAAGCCAACGGACACAATCGAGTTTGAGAACTCTTCAATCTATCATACATGCAGTTTCTAAATGAAAAAGCATTTTCTCCACTATTTACGCAGATGAACGTGTTTATCAACTCGACTACATGATATTTAGCAGACTGACAATTTTATTAGACAATAATTTTAATTTCTTGACATCTTAAGACACAGCAAAAAGAATAAAGATCATAAATCCGTTTAGCGGAGGGTAAATGTTAATTTGAAGAATACACTCGCATGCAAAATTCAACACGAATAAAGTTCCATTCGAAAATCTTTAGTTAGCGACTTGTTAAAACTGGGATCATTCAAGTGAAAGTGGTTTCAAATACGGCTATAATTCAGTCAATATTTCGCGACGACATAAGGCGTGCTTTCTAACGTGTAGATCCCTTCAGTTTTCAGCATGCCAAAAATGCTACGATGAGTTTCGTACAATGACTGAACTGCAAAAAAATAAACTGCTGTATGTTTGCTGAATTAAATGTTTATATTTAGGAAAGTTCGAAACTACAATCCATTTCACTCAACAAGACATAATGGGGTCACTCCCATAGACTGGACACGCTAAAAATCTGTTATTCATCTAATTATTATGAGATCTGCTGTTCTTCACCTGCTTGTACAAATTTATTACCTTTTATGAAAAGGGAAGGGGAATGCCTTGATTCAAGTGCTACCACTCTAAACAATATGGTCATTCAAAAGTACATCCTGACAAATTCTATGAAGATGATCTCCTATCTTAAAAGTCTAAATATTTTTGATTTTATCGATAAACCTTATGACTGCGTCAGCACAATCACGATGTCTTCATCAATCTTGCATATTTGCTAATAACTGATGTTCAAGGAACATCATATCACGACAGCTCGACTTAAATTTCGTCAATGCATTAATTAAATTACAACGGATACACTTCATTACGGATAAAGATGATGGCATTACTGTATAGTGTATAGATAGATACAGGCCCTATGATGTCCTTTATTCTTAATAGAATATCCTCCATGGACACGTAGACGTGTTCGGATATGCCATGTTAGTGTGATTAACAAAGGTAAGTGTTGCAAAATAGCTATTTTTGACATTTAGTAAAATACCTGTTTGTCTCCACCGCCAGGCTTGTGATTTGCATTCTTCCATGTTCCCACACGAGATGATGTTTCCCAGTTTAATTTACGGTTTTCGATCTGTAACATCAACAAAGTTTCTATTGTAATCACACCGCAAAATGCTGTGCAATAAGTGCAACATGCTCTCACCAACTAAGAGTAAAAGTCTAATTTTGCTCACGCTCGATATTTCTATTTGATTAACTTATTTGTACAAAATAAATGCGACTACTTGCTGTATGTGTGTGACATCTACTCATATTTAATATATCATCCCTTAAGAAAGAGCGATTCCCGCGTGCAGCATGTCACGATATTGAGTGTATCGCTGTGTAGCAAATTTATATTTCTATTGCAATTGGTTCATTTGACGGATATAGCATTTCCTCTGTGAAAATTAAAGGCATTCTAATTGTTGTGGAAAATATTCGATCTCCTATCACTGCTAATGATGAGAGGAGTCAAGATGAGCTGTGTTTGGTAGTATTTGGAGATATAAAGAATTAAAAAATATAGTGTATCCGGGTGTGATGACACTAAATCAAATGAGATTGATCTACATAGAGCAAGTACTTGGTTGTGAGGACAGAGTCTAATGATTTTTTTACATTATCCTTTTATATTCCAGTCTTCTAAGGCAATGTGCAAAATGTGTGTGCAAGTATCAAAAGATGACTGTTTGAGGGATTCCTGGAAATTTGATCGTCCGCAAATTGAAGGAGCAGTAATTAATGGAAAGAAGCGGCAAAAAGTTAAACAAAATTAACAAGACGACTATCACGGGTTGATAAAGGATTGGACATCGTAAATCCAACAAATTATCGAATATTATTTTAGCAGCATCTGCGAATTTTACGTGAGGAAACCAAAAACCTTGATGTGTAATCATTATGAGTAAGTGTAATTTACAAAAAATGTTCATCATTCAGAATTCTCAAGAATGAAATTTCTTTGACTAATCTGGTTGCACATTATATCATGCAGATGCTATTTTTGTACGAAGTAAATATCGTCTCTTAGTAGTCGCCAAGTCATATAAAAACTGTAACGATTTCACGACAGTAGGTGCCTACAGACTCACAAATCAATTCACACGTGCAATATGTCACGCACCTATCGCGCGTTATCTCTATAGCATCATCAGGGATGACATATCGGGTTAAATAGAAGTCAGTTTAATAGCCGCTTACAATGAATGTGTAAATACTTCGTACAACAGGCTAACACAAACAGTTCAACCACATGAGGACATTTATGAGACTTATGCGACGCCAGTGGATCAGCCAGAAGATGAAATAGATTAATCTGATGATAGGATTTAGTCGTTAATTTTCAGTCAGTTTCGAATGATTGAATTCATGATGTCTTTTACATTTTGGTAATCGTTATTACGTCAGTATGCATTCTCACAAATCCGTATCACGGAAGTGATCAAATCAATTCTCTACCGCCTCGTATTTCAGGCTCTACGAAGTAAATGCACACAAGATTAAACCATTTTCTTCAAATCCTATGATCTTCATTTGTTACAGGATTTTTTATGATCCGCAGAGGCGAGTGTTGCATTCATTCCTAAAATGAAAGCAAGTGCTATTCGAGGAAGCCAAAGCAAATAGTATATTAGATAGGTTTTGATTAAGAGGCAGCCATAAGGTACTGATGACAAAATACCTATTTGACATGTGGTTTCAATACGACATGATATTGCATCAGATCCAAATACCTTTTTACAATTTGTTCAATACAATACTATGACCAGATAGAGTTTATATATATATATATATATATATATATATATATATATAAAGATAAGTAATAGATGCTTCGAATGTGGCAAATAATAATTATAAAAATAAAAAATCCTTCATCTCTCCATTGATGTGTATGTCATTTGAATTTTAGTTGATGTATGATTCATTTAGCCCTTGAATTGCTAGTAGACTAGTGAAACCGGTCGGGCTGTTTAATTCAATATTTCCTGGCAGATTCGAGTGTTTTTTATGACTAATATATATTATATTATATACATATATATATATGACTAACTAGAGCCTCTACAATGATCTTCAATTTTCACGAAGTCTTATTCTTCTAGGTATTGAACACATTGAAATAAAGTTACTCAATGTTTCTTGCCTTTTTCATTGCACCATGAATTTAAATGAGTTACCATCACCAGCAGTACTTGCTGTATTTCATTACAGGTGCTAGCACACTTAAGTAATGCAACCTGAAATTGAGGAAATAATAAATTTATTTATTTGCTTTGATTCTCATCAACATTTAAGTGAACTTAAAATAGTAAAAAGACTAATATTGAATACGAGGAACCATATAGCTTTACAACCGAAATCAATATCACAGTAAAAATTAGTTGAGAACCATCACTATGCGACTATCTACTATCTTCATTAGAATATTAAAGGGTTGACGGAGAATAAACACAAAACACTTGACCGAACTGTTGAACTTAACCGATTCATATTCTTAGGTAGCTATATACGAGTAAAGGTATCTGATTAATAAGGTAGCTGAGTATTTTCCTTTGATCAATTTTAATCTTTGCCAAGAGTTAGAGGCAAAAAGTTGTGTTAAATTTGAAGGCTATTAACTTCGACTTGTGTTTTCATTTTATCTTTCAATTTTGCATGTATTTCGCTTAGAAAGACGTCAATATTAAACAATTGAATTCATGTCGAATAAAAGCTATATCTAAGAGGTGTATGCTGGAAGGGGTCTAAGGTCACTTAAATGATTAAAGTTGACACTGCAGTCAAATTGCAATTGAAAAATGATGTGCATTGATCAGATAAACTATCAGTGATAGAAACACATGCGATCAGGAAAGGAATTCCTTGACCAAGAATGCACTGACGAGGATGAAAGTATCATATGCAAAGTGTCGATCTTAAGTTCAGTATAATTAATGGTAAGATGTGCAAAATGCAGAAACATGTCGAGGATTATTTGAAGTGGGTTGAACGGCGTGTTTCCGATTCACTCTGACTCGCTGCATCCAGAGCATTCCTTATCGACCCGCAATTATCAGCACACTTGAAATTGGTTTATCCGTGTACGGTATATGTACATGAAATCTTTAGTAAATGCTGAGACTGCTGCCAATCTAACCTGTGAAACTCTTCCTAATAGCCACCTTCATGTCATCATTTTGAAACGCATCCTAAAATACCTACATCATAGGCTTTAGTGGTCGCGAACTCTTCCTTGACACACCCTAATCTCCTTGATCTCTAATCACATGATGAGCTATCAAGCAATCAGTTGTCGCATTTGACATGACTGATAGTATCACAAATCAATCGGCTATACTAGAGGCAATCGAGAAACACGGCAAGCATTTTATCTTGAGCAATATCACAAGGAAGGTGATTAGGGAATTTCTTGTCAGGCGAATGCAGATATTTATTTTGGTCAGCAAGCTAATATGGGAATACGTTATCACTGAAGTCTAACAATAGAAAGGCGAAATGGGCTGAAGCGAATCGGCATGCAGCCGTTTGAACAAAGATAAATGTATTCGTTCAAATTTGTATCGAGTTCAGGTTGAGATTGCTGTTCTGACAATTGCTCAAATCTATCATATTAATTTATCACATGTCATTTGGGCAGATTTAACATGAAATTCCTATTTGGTGTTTAAATGCTCATGTAGAGTAAGTTCGCAACATTAAAGCACTAAAATCAATGAGTGTACTCAGCATGCATGATTGAATGTCGTAAATCATAGTGACAATGTCATGATAAATCACGACACAACGAAAAAATCAATGCATGTTCTGATGAGTTAAACGAGACAGGTACATAAATCATAATAAAAAATAAATGGCATTTATAACGAAGCACCATTATGACTGTCGGCTTGGAGATATCTTCACAACAGTTGTCATCTCGATACATTACCTGAACGTCTCCACCACCGGGTTTGTGCTTATAATTTTTCCAAGATCCGACTTTCGATTCTGTTTGCCAGTTCAGTGCATGATTCTCTATCTGGAAAAAGCAACATCAACCACAATCGCTAAATTTGTTAATTTGAGCTTTCTAGAGATAAAGTTAAAGAGATGAATTTATAGAGCTAAAGATTTCTTGAAGTTTTGACACGGCTGCGAAGTGGCCTATATCTGATTAGGTTCTAACTGTGTAGACTTGATTCATTAGGCCTACTTCTTCTTCATAATAAAATAGTGCACTAAAATAAATTGCATTCTTCGGGGTTAAAGATATATTGCATTCTGCTGTCGGGTTAAAGCAACAACGTAGCAATTGTAGAAAGTAGAAATTAAAAAATATCTCAGAAAAATGGTTCATACGTAAAACCGTAGGAATGGAATGCAATACTTTCATAATTATTGATGAATACACCATTTTTTTACTGTATGAAAAGGCTATAAGAGCCTAGAAACAACGCTGCATTCATGCATACAACTCTTATATAAAGCTATATATAGTAAGAAACGTTCTATCTTCCGCTTCATGAAATCTTTGTATGGTTCACACCCATCTATTTCTGTGTTCATAACAACTTAACGAACAATTGACAAAAAAGACGACTAACAGAAAGACAAGACATTTGCTAACAACCAACTAGTACCGCTATATTTGGCATGTAATTTTAGTGCTCTGTCGCAGAAATTCCACATCATCTCTATACTTCGAAAAATCTTCTGTACCGGTTCTGGGAGACTCTGCCTCCATTACCCTGTTTTCTAGCAAGATAAGCATATTATATAACAAATTCTTTATTTCAACAGACAACATGTACAAAAATGTTCACATGAGTGCCTTTGCAATCTCTCATCATATCTGACGATTTAACGCCATTGTAATGTACAATTTAAATTGCTTATTGGAGTTAACACTTTTATGTTTGTACATGTTATCTGTTTTAATGAATAATTTGCTGGCGAATGTATTTATTTTTCAATGCATCGGAAAGAAAAACTGCTTGAAGATAAGTAAATAAAGCATTCAGCAGTCATGACAATAATTGATATCAAATGAAAAAGATCATGTTAATAGATGTTTGAGAAGTTTGTGCTGAGAAGATATTGACACATTACCTGCAAGTCTCCTCCACCTGCTTTGTGATTAAAATTTTTCCAAGAGCCGACTCGTGACGTGGCTTCCCAATTCAGTGAATGACTCTCTATCTGCAAGGGAACATCAACCACAAGCGCTACAATCTGCACAGACAAACCGACGTGGGAAATGAGTTAATCAAATGTACATCTAGTACTTTGAACTACATATTAACGGACATGCAATCCTGCGATATGAAGCGAAGTGTGAAATCGATCATGTTATTAGTAAACAATTCTATCACTTCTACACCTAACCATTTTTATGCACTAATATAGTTGAATAGATACAAAACTGTTTCTTAGGAATGTTGATATTTAGTAGTTTCAGTGGTATCCGTGGCACAGTGGTTAAGTGCTTGGCCTAGCGATCTTTCAGTCCAGTGGTCGAGTCCCGAAAGTGTCATTGGAAATCGACAGGAAGAGCATCCGGGTTAGAAGATCACAACGCTGCAGATAAAAGTCTGATTGAGGTCATGCCAACAACGTACAGGTCCCGTTTATAATTCCGTGATTTTAAGATTAAGTTTGGAAAGGCTAGCTAACTTTCATATTCAGCTTTTTTCTTCAAGTCCACTCACTTATTGATTGTATATGGAAAATTGACGCTAGATTATCAGGATATCTGCAAGTTGTTCATCCTTTTGATATTTCGTTCTATCCAATTCATTATTTTCGATTATTTATCAATAATATTGTAATGGGAGCTGAAGCAAGCTATATGCACAAATGGAATCCTGTGCATTATTTCCGCTCAATTTGCAGCATAATGAATTTCTATGTACAATGTAGTCAATAGACATGATACTAAATGCTTTTAAATTTGATAGAGATTGTCTGTTTAAGATGAATGGCATTATTTCACAAATTTTGTGTTTCTATTCTACAGTTCTAAACGGAAGAATATCAAATACTATTTGAACACCACAAGAAGTCGCAGGTCTAATCAATGATGAAAGTGATAAATATCATTATACCTCACAAAATACTTCATTTAATCAGAACAACCACAAAGAAACTAACTTCTCATTTTCAGAATTACGGCTATTACCATTATACGCAGAATTAGTTCCATTCACTATCAATTGAAAGAGACTATCAGTGAGGTCTAGGCACACTGAATGCACAAAGAAAGACTATTTATTTGGCTTAGGTTCTTGTCATGATACCACAGTGCATTTAGACACGTATTTTGAACTAGTATGATCTTCGAATTTATCTTGCAATTGCAAACTCAGCTCTTGTAAAAGTAGGGAAAATTAAAAATCCGAGCTCATAGAAACAGAAATTGAAATTTCGGGAAAATTCGGTTAGTGAACAGAGAACCACTGATCAATAGAAACATTCATAGATAATTGTGGTAAGGCAAATTTCAGAGTAAGCCTGACTCAAACATTTAAAATTTCATCACTTACAGATCTAAAAATTTTCAGAGATTGATGTGATATCACGTACTTTCTTATCGCCACCACCAGCAACGTGCTTGCTGTTTTTGAAAGAGCCGACTTTGGATTGTGCGGTTTCCTTGAAATTTAGTTTGTCATCGAAGACTTGAATATTTCCGCCACCTGTAGAGATACAAAATCAGCACTGTGAAGAAAAGAAGGATAATGAGCAAAACCATGTCTACGAAATCTTAGTTTCTAACATCGCACCAAGTAAGCGGATCTATCCAGTGAGGAATATCTTGAACGAGATCATTTGGTGTAAAACATATGTTGAGATGAGAACTTCAATAGAGTCAGACTAACGGACAGGCAATCGAATGACATCATCAGAAAAGCAATGGGTCTTCAGAGCATCACAGACAGCGCGAGAAGATAAGGACTACGTTGGGTTGGTAAAGTGGTAAAAAGGGATGAGACAGAGTGGATCAGTTATGTGGATGGAAGCAGATAGTAAAAGAGCAGGAAGACAAAAGAAGACCTGGAATCAAGCGGTGAAATATGACCTCAAACGAGCACAGGAAGCGGACGCCTGTGATCGACCGAAATGGAAGTCCATATTCAAGCAGCACACGTCTAACCCAGCATCTTCTGGAAGTAAAGGACGAAAAAAGGGATGCACGGTATACACGGTAGCGGTCAAAATTCAAGCTTCAAATTCCTGGGTTCGGTCGCTGCCCTGGATATAACTACTGCCATCCAAATAACTAAAGCCTCAATTGCGACTAAGCTTCTGAAATATACTTTCGAAATTCTTTCTCTCGAAGTCAGCAAGTAGACTTTTCTAGTTACTAATTATAATATGCGTGTTGTGCAATTGAGCGAAATTGAAAAAACTTTCACATTTTGTAACCTGCAACACTGGGCTATTTAAAGCTGTTTCCCTCATGAAGAAATGATTGAAATGGTGAAAAACAATTCTAACTTACCAGGCCTGTGTTTCATGTTTGCCTTTGACTGACATCTGCCTTTTACGTCGGAGAAGTCGACTTTTTCTGAGAATACTTGAACCTTGAAATACAGAAAAAGGAAGCAATAAGTAATACTAAGAGATCAAAATGAAAATTGAATAATCAGCTATTATACAATATCACTGTTTTGAATCACAAACTTACTTTTCCACCTTCTGGAGCGTGCTTTATATTCGCGAATGAATTGATTTTTGATGTAACTGCAAAATAAAAGAAAAATATTGTCATCTCAATGACAATTTTGCTTGAAATACGTTAAAATCTATATCTAAGGTAAAACATATGACGGAAGACATAACTGAAACTATTGAAAAATGAACTGAGTATCCACTTAATAAAGCAACTAGAATAACATATAAATCCAAGAGGATGCCGCTATCTATCTACATAGCTTGTCAAGTTGTCATCAAAATATTTTGGCGAAATATTTTCGGGGCTTATGATTGTACAGGTTGATGAAGTGCAGTCAATCCCACTGAATTGGGACACCTGTTTTATTGGGGCGACTTATGCTTTACGAGAACATTTTTATCATAAAATAATATTCCGGTTTGTTGGTGCATCCGTTTAATTAGGGCAAACTTGTTTTTAAATCAATGCCCCAATTAATCGGGATTGACTGTGGTATGGCTTTTCTTCATAGCTTTACTAATAGTACGGTTATAACCGATCACATTTAATTTAATTTAATTTAACCGTTGTCGGAAGATCAATTTTTTGAATGAAGTTCAAAACACATTCAATCTGGTCTGAAAGATAAAAGCCATCAAAAAGGCCTGCAGTAGAAAACCAGGCTTAGATAAACTTCTTATTTATGTTCCAATGAATAAACGCACGTAAGAAGGGTTAGGCGTAAAGCTTATCATGAACAACTATCAAAGCTTTCATGTGACAATAATGATGTCTCTAGCTGATAAAAGGTCGGGACCCCAAACACCCGTGAATAACTACAATATTGTTTTTATCTTTGCAAAACAAGGATAGAGCGCATTTTGAATTGTACAAATACTATGAAAAGCCTCCAGTCTGAGGCAATTGCCTACGACAATGATGAGTCTGATATGAAAGTAAATACTCGTGAATGATTGTAAATCGATAGCATGTGCTGGACAACAGTTCTTAACGTTTATCATGAATGATAAAAAGATGTCACACGCTGGAGCAAGATTGAACATTCATCGATATGATTTGATTAAGGCAACCGATTTTGCCGCTTCTCTTCGTTCAGGTCGCTGCCTTACAACGGGCATTAAACTCTTTGTTCTAATCATGTAACGTTAATACATTTAGATAGTTAACTGAAATCAAATTGCAAGTCGAGAGTTATATTTCGTGCAATTAATGAAATATTATTTACAAAATATTCATTCAAATGTTATAAATTTCGTAATTTGTTTGAAGATACAAAGAATCCCTTGTGAAGAAATGTGACCCGATTTGTTTTCAGCTCTTATCATTTGTATCATCGTAGCATGCATGTTGGCAGCTGCTCAGCACAGCAACACAATGACAAGATGCCTCTAAGATGCCTCACGGATGACTTCCAAAGTCATTAAAGCCGCATCCTTTGACCTAAGGTGAGTTAGATTCGACAGACAAATCGCCGTTTATGCTATTACTCTGAAGTCCACGCTCATTCCTCCTTCGGAGTCGACAAGTAATCAGAAGACGTTTCGAATGATAGTTATGTAGGGTGCTTGCTTAAATATGCCTGAGATGGATCAGGATGGTGTGCCCTGCTTATAAATGACAGCAAGTGTCTCAGTGACAGCATGATTGAAAGAAGATGATGGATGAAAAATGATGATGGAACTTATCATTTATCGATGTTCCCGGGGTATCTGGCCGAATTAATGCGGAGACAGTAGATCGGTACGAATACAAGATTCCGCATTCGAGAACATTCTACATCAGATAAGTGAGCAATTTAACGTTTGAATAATGAAAAAGAGATTTTGTATTGCTTGAAAACTAGTTTAGTTTTGGGTCCAAAATTTTTCACAATTGCCAAGGTATTAAACTAGGAATAAACCATTTTCGGTAAGATATGCGTAAGGAGGCTTACACGAAATATTTGCCAGTTCACCGTATGTGTAAACATCCACCATTTCATGCAATATCGGGAATCATCAACAGGCCCTTCAACATCAGCACAAATCTTTACTTAAAGCGCAACCATACCAACAGTATATTTGAGATACACTATAAGCATAACTAGTTAATTTCCTCGGATATTCACTGCATTAGATACTCAAGATTATATTCCTATGATTGGCTATAAACAAGAATAAATAGTGTAAAGGGTAGTCCTGTCACACAGGTTCTGCAAAATCACTAGCCCTAACCAAAGTATGAGCAGCATCAAATTTGAAAGACTATAGGTGAAAATGTGCATGTATCTTCATTCACTGCTGTCGGCTCAGCGTATCTTAAGTAATTCCACATATATACTGTACATCCATATGTACAATGTACAATAGAAGATAGCACGATAGTCTGATTATCGAGTGATGTATTGTTGTTGCGCTATACGATTGATAGTAATATGCTCTCGTCTATCAGAATCATCTTCACTGCATACTACACACAACTGCAGTGGTCCCAAAACTTAGCCTACCCGAACCGAAAACATCCAAGAAGAATACGAACACGACGCGGATGTTGCCTGCCAACCGGAATAGCTTGAACGCAACCCGGCCCTACCCAGAAACACTGGATAACAACTAAACTTTGCTCATTCATTCGCTCAGTAAATTTCAGCATGTTGAAAAGAGCAAATGTGACACTTCCGGCATTGATTATAACATAAAAATAAAAATCTGGGTAACAAAGTATGAAACTAAATAGCGAATAGTCTTCACTACTTTATAGTCTTTCACACTAAAACATGATTTTTTCACACAACCTGAACCCGATCGGGTTCGGGACCTCTACTGCACACTCCACAACAACGATATGAAATTGCATGTACATTATACTTTGGTCGCTAAATTTATCATCAATTGATTATCATCAGCAATGATCATCATAAATATCCGTATGTCCACTTCAGAAATATTACCGACTTGTATACGAAATCACGATTCATCATTCATTTATTGCGCATGATCATATCTTCATTCAAGTTCAGTTCATGGATTTATATTTTTCACTCCTCCTTGCAGAGTCATCGTTCATAATGTGATGAATGACTAGAATGTTCGCACGGCTCAGCTCAACAAAATCGATGGATGCTATTCATTAAGGGAAAGAAAGCTGCATTGCAGATATTTTTCCCGATGCAGGGTTGATCGCAATTCTTATTATTTCTTTCTCTAAGCTGTTCAGGCTGAGCTGAACTGTTCCCTGTCAAGTTCATATTTCCATAAGGACATCATTGACCTATGTATCCAATGGAGACACGTATTAATGCACAGGAAGTCCATCATTTCGAGGTAGGAAACGATGCATTCATTATTCCAGCTCGGTTGGAATCTGAGGGAATAGTAGACATAAAAGATGACTCACTCATGACTAACTTAATGACCGACATTCAGACGAGTTGTTACATCTCAAGTGACAATGGGAAATCCAATTTTGAGCCTACCATCAAAAATTACCGATATATTTACTGCTTTATCGTACACGTATGTCTCAGGAAAATGACATCAATATTACTTGTGTGCAGCAGATTGAAACGCTCCATCTACAATGAGGACTGACAGAAATAGTAATAATTTCATTCAGAATTTCACACCAAGAAATGTTCAGACGAACTGATGGAGTGAGGGTCATCCGGTGCTTGGTATGTGAAATGTGATTATAGAAATATGTCGAAAATAGAATCATTAACGGATAGAAGCTACATGAGAACCCTATAAATACAAATTGAAGAGCAAACTGAACTAAGATATTTTCCATATCTATAAATGTATTCAACACGGTTTCTGAAAAAATGTGAGCCATTTACTTAATTCAGCAACAGATCATTTTTTAATGTACAATTACCGCAATTTCTCGAATATGATTCGCAGGTGGGTTATGTGATTTCTTTACTAAATATGTGCTGTGAACAAATTTTTAAGTTTGGATTCAGCTCTCGACATTTTCGTGATTAAATGCTGACATTGAGTATATGGGTGAGAAGGCGGAAGGAAGAGATTGATGAAAAAGATGATTACCACAGTAACGAGGAACTTCAGAAGCAATATTTAAAGGTTGAATCAGAAGTTCATGATGAAAGACGATACATCACTGCATTTTGTTTTTATTTATCGTTATTTATCGATTTATATAAGTACTAGTTGAGCGACAATCGCTTATATCATTTTGATAAGAATTGTAGTCCATGTGTGACGACAATGATGAAAATTTAAGCAAGCGGTCATATTCTATGATGCTTAAAGAAGCACTGGAGTAAATTAGATAATAATGATCTATGGCCAGCTGTTGAACAAAAATAATTATTGACAGCCATTACTAGACGACATAACACAATCGCAAAACCTCTTTATTAATCAATACAGGTGCTAGTTCTACTTGTGGGTAGGTAACATGTTTATTTTTTCAATTCATGAGCGGTTTCTATTTAAAGGCGGATTCTGTTCGATAAAATGCGGTATTTCTTGAGTATCTCTTAAGTAAGTGAACTGTAAGTGCATGAGTATAAAGGTAATAGTAAGAAATAGTGATACACATAGATGATCCTTTAGGTTTTTTCATGATTATCTATAGATATTTTCTATGTGCAAATAATTGCATAGTTTCTTATATTTGCTTCGCATGTAAATAGAAGTCAATTTCCTTACATGTGCTAGTATTTCAGGCTCTAAGATGTTGTGCAGACAAATTGGCGACTTTGTCTTACTTTGCTTGGTTAATGACAAGTAAATTTTATTGTCTTCACTGCACTTTTTCTCATCCCCTATGCCACGAATCCAGCTATACTAACAAATAAGGAATGTGGCAGTCCCTCCACATCAGCAACTCTCACTAAGATAGGATTAACAACCTGTATTGATAGTAGCAGTGCCTCCTCAGGTGGATAGATTCGAGCCCTAGATTTGCATGTCCAAACCGCCTGTATATGGCGCTTAAGCAATGAGCTGTGGTACAGCCTCATGAGCCTCATATGCTAATCCATGTCATTGTTGTCATGCTGATCATGGATTCATTATCTGCCCAAAGATTTTAAAATAATAATCTAAACTAAGCATTTCATTTAAGTAAGTAAATTTTAGTGCATGTGCACTTTTTTAGATCAACAAGCAATAAATTCCACAAACTGGAAGTAGGAACTTATTACATTTGCTTATTTTTGATCAACTTAAGGCTTCTTCAATGACATGCTGACAGCTAATTTCGGCCGACATAACTGACTTTTCATAGATGAAAGCATTTATTTGTTGTACGTACAGATTACATGACTACATGATGATAGTTCACTACGTCGTCTTATGACTTGGTCTCGGAAAGCATTTTCTACTACAGCTGAGTTTAATCTGCCTGTCGGCAACGTCAGATTAAGAAGCAGACGACACGTCCGACTGTGTTGCAACGAAAGAACATAAGTAAATACAGTAATCACTGCTGCTAATTTACGGCATCGATAATACTAATATCGATATTCCGTTCTTTTGATATCTGATGGTGTACGAGCATGTTCCTTTATTAAGCGGAAAGTAAAAGTACAATGTGAATTTCCTGCGATTGACTAAATGGATTCAATTTTGTAGTAAAAGAGATGCACTATTTTAAGCGTTCTTTGCATGGAAATAGAAATATCGAAAGTTAGTCAACGGGAGGTATTTCCTATGCGGTAAATTATCATCAAAAGTCGCAACACGCTGTCAAATGTCAGTTCAAGGAGGTCTAAATTTATCTTGTGGGATTGTTGGTCAGTTAGTGTGTAGCGTGGATTATTGACGATAATTTGTGAGACAGAAACTTCATCGAAGGTTAGAAGGAGAATTTATCAGAGGTTCATTGATAATAAGTTCTTTTGCACTGAATGGTGGTGAATTTAATGTGAATTCCATAAATTAATTTGATGCAATGTGAATCATTTTAAAATAATAATTTTAAAGTATACTATAGTTTTACTATAGTAGTCACTATAGTTTTAAAAAATAATTTGAAAATAATGTGATTTCATAGTGAATTCCACCGTGTTGACAAAAGGCAGCAGTGAGCAAGACAATAGAGCACGTTTGGCCATAGCTAGAAACGCCACCTACCAGCTTGTGGATGTGTGGAAGAGCAAAGACATCGCTGCGCCTGAAGAAACAACTTGTGAAGAGCTTGATATGGAGTATCGCGTCGCACGGAGCAGAGAGTTGGACATTGAGAAAAGTGGACGAAAGGAGAATCAATGCATTCAAGATGTCGGCCTGGCGGAGACTCTACGGATCAGCTGGTGTCAGCGGAAAACAAACGAATGGGTGCGAGACAAAATGGAAGTGCAAGAAAACAATGGACTGCCGGAGACTATCAAGCGGAGGAAATGGGCAAAGTACGCGCATTGGAAGCGGAACCCGACAGCTTGGTGTTGGTGACGATCGAAGGCGAAGTGGAAGGACGAGCGAAGAGAGGAAGACGGAGAAAGGCGTGGATTGACTATCTTCGAGGGACGCCCACGACCCGGTGATCGGGCTACGGCATTGAACCTGAACCTGACCTGAATTGAATGCATGTTCACAATGCATGCTAGTCGTGCTTGTCTTCAGTCTGTTCCAATTTATCACTATTTTTTTCCATAAAAGAATTCAGTATTGACATTTTGCACGACAACGTTAAGTAATTATCTGTATAGATTACAGAGTGCTCGCTGCTCAGCGATTCATGACATCAAGGATAAGCAATCAGGAGGTAAAGATTCACATCCAACATTTTGTAATTGCATTGTAGTTGTTGAATTTTTGAACCAGTAGACAATTTGCGGTATGCATTATTCTGAATTAGACAGTCTGAGAATGATCGAATAACCAGATGAAAATGGTCGTTCACAACATAAAAAATGCAAAAAAACAATTCTTCCACGCATGCATGCTGTCAGGAAATATACTGCAAGACGCTTCGGGTGCAGATACATTGTCCAAGATTGAACGTTCAGACGTTCTGCCATTGACGGAGGCAGTACAGTCCGTCAAGTATGCAGTCTGAATCCAAATAATGTTTTGGCGACATTTTTTACATCTTGCTTTTCTTGGCACGGAGATAATTGTTTTTCTGCATTCTTTACTCAATTATGGTCGATTATTATTGTAATTAGAACGGATATCAAAGGCTACGTGCATGCTGTTCTAGAAGATTGAAATTGATATGATATTTAATGACCCTGATATGTCAATGATATCCGAAAAATTCAAAAATTCAAAACCATACCCATTTTTTACTTTTGAATTTTTGAACGAATAAAGATCAAATAAAATTTTTGGTTACTTTAAAAAATCAAATAACTGATGTACTGACCTAGAGCCTCTCAAAAAATTTATTTGACACAGCCTGCTCAATCTAGCCCCGAAGACCGAATCGAGATAATGCTGTCGCTCAATTATTTTAATGTATCTGAAGAAAAGCAAGAAAAGAAAAGAGAATTAGCAAAAAATAAATATGTTTCACTGAATGCACATGTATGTAGGTCGCCATAAAATGAATCATTATGATGTCTAACTAACAGGATATTTAGCGACATTCATCGAATGATATCATGTGATCGACACATGTACGAATCTCACACTGCACATTCTATTTATTGTAATCTGAACTTCTATTATCGTGTGTTGAAACATATTTCGGAGTAGATCATGAATATTTCTGGCGTTCTGAATACGTTCTGGTGAAGAACCTGCTCATCATCCTAAGACATACTCGTCCACTTATAAACAATTACTTACAGGTGTAAAGAGTTACATAGAATTTGATTGAGTAACCCTTCGAAATCAACAATATAATTCAAAACGACTTAAAAACCTAAAAACCCAGTTTTCAATATACGTGAATCTGAAGATTCTTCAACTTCTTGTGGAATGGCTCGTCATCTGGATAGCACCAGCTGATATGTTAAGGCAGCATTTTGTTCTTGACCTTCTTCTGGCATCAAAGTCAATCAAATGGTCTTTCAAGGGACATAAATTCTATTGCATTTTCTGCAAAACTAGATGACTGTCGTAACAGCGACAATATTTGAAGTAAGAATATTAAAAGTTTGCAGTTTGAAATATGTTCCTGTTTATCAAGCTTATTAATATTATGGGAATTACATGCAGGCCCTATCATGAAAACACACTGAAACTAGCTGGCTAGATTAAAACTTGACATAGGCACTTATTCCAATAATCAACGCGTTCAATCAAAAGTAGTCAATGCTTGATTTATTAGACAAAATGTTCCTCGCACAATTCAGCAATTACCGCAAAAATACCAAGTGTTCGAATGTTCTCGACAGACTGTACATGTCATGGTCGACCGCTAAGTAGTGCGATAAAGGAAATGGTCCGTAAGAGAGGTCTCTCTGTTCTCACGTAATGCTATAAACGAGAATATTCAAAGTCATATAGATGTGATCTCCTCGGAATTATAGTTATCCCCATTCCCGATCAGCCTGAGGCAGAGGATCCAAATGAAACCACCTATCCAAGGTCCACGGTAGATCTGGCACGGCAACAGCAATGAAATAGCAATGATGCCAAGGTATTTACTAGAGAAAGGGCATAGCTACGAAGTCTACCTTCTTGACATCACTCAGAGATATTGACAATTCTGAATGCATGCAGAAGGGTCACTAATGCATTGAAATTGTTTACCTATGAAGACTGAAGAAGTGACCATTGTGAAGAAGTACTCTAGAGAATATTTCTACTTGATTTGGCTTAAGGTTATTATTCCTTTGAAGAACTCTCGACAAAATAGTTGTCGTGTATGTAAGTTGCATAATCAATAACGGCTCTGTTGATTGCTATTTAACGACTGATTACGTGATGTGACATACAGATCACATTGTCGAAACAATGCCGTTTATTAGATTCGTTAACTGAAAGTTTATACCGAATTAGAACAGAAAGTCACTATCATCCTTTTTTCTATCATATGACAGTATTTCGCTGAAATGTGACATACAATCAAATTAGAAAAGTACGTGAATCTTCGAATCCGCCTGAATGACTGATCAAATCGCCTGAATCCGGATTTCAGATTCGACACTTTTCCATTTGTAGTTCCGGTAGAATGGTATAGTGAAATTAAACACGAATAAAAGGCCTTGCTACATTTGTGAGCATATTACTCCTGGTCGAATCAGCTTTGCAGACTATTGAATTTCAAAAATACAACTTTAGTTGGATATAACAATCGCTGTAAGAAGTATATTGACAATACGACATTAGGAAAAGGAAAATTATCACCCAAGTGACATACATATCCAGATGACATATTGCCGATATGCTTTTTACAACGATCATATATCCACTGTGCGACATGTTTTTAATTAGAGAGATGTTGATTTGAAATGCATGTAATGCATGGGGACTTTGGTTGTACGTCCACGAGTTCATTTGGTCCAGGTTTGACCCCCTTTTGAACTGCCTACTTGGTAGCGCTTGTAGGTCGTGCCCCCTGGATACTACCATTTTCATCGCCGGTAGTAACTAAATCTAAATCTAAAACTAGTCCTGGGTGGCTTTAAATAACCTGGCTAACCCGGATAGTCCGGGAGGGTAGTGGAACCCTGATGGAGGAAATGCCATCAAAACATTATGGTACACACACTAATGACCTCATTGAGGTTGACGTCAGGAAGGGCATCCGGTCGTAAAACTGTGCTCAATCTTACTGCTTTGATGGTGATGACCTCTACTTATACTGGGCGGGGTACAGCCTGTAGTATCCCGTGGGCGACCTCGTCAGCCTACGATAAGAAGAATGACGGAGGAGTAAACCAACCATGTTCAGGTTATGACGGCAAGCAGCTTGATGCTGACTGGAAGGTTGAGAAGGACTGTTTGCGAGTAAGCACTTGGAATGTCGGTGGCATGTCACGAAGATCTGGTGAAATTGTGGAAACGATAAGAAGAGAGATTGATATCTGCAGCTTACAGGAAACGCGTTGGAAAGGTGGATCTTGCAGATGGCTTGGTCCTTTACAAGGTCGGTACAAATTTCTTTGGAAAGGCGCAGAAGACGGCGCTGCTGGAATAGGTGTTCTGATTGCCAAAAAGTGGACGGACAAAATTGTTGGCGTCGACAGAATAAATGAACGTTGCATGATAGTAAGATTGTTGGTGGGTGAAACGTTGTTCCATATAGTGTCAGCGTATGCCCCTCAATCCGGAAGAAGTGATACTGAAAAAGATGTATTCTGGAATCGGATGACACATGCGGTTGGGAAGATCCCAGACAGAGATACCGTTATAATTGGGGCTGACTTCAATGGTCATGTTGGAAGGGAAGTGAATGGCTTCGAAGGTGTTCATGGTGGATATGGTTTTGGTGCAAGAAATAACGAGGGCCTCCGTGTGCTCGACTTTGCAGATGCTCTGGAACTAATTCTTTGCAACACCAACTTCAAAAAGAGCTCCAACAAGCTCATCACTTACAGCTCTGGTGGTAATGAAAGTGTCATCGACTACATATTGGTTCGAAGAAGAGATCGAAACAAAATTGTCGCCACGAAAGTCATACCAGGTGAAGAATGTGTATCGCAGCACCGGCTACTTTTAAGTGACCTGAAGATAAAACCGGTGAAAAGATTTTCAAGAAAATGCGTGTCACGTATACGAATTTGGAAACTGAAGGACCCACCGCTAGCTGTACGCTTCAACGATGAAGTTTCAAATCATGCTCATCGCAATGATGAACGGAATTCCGTTGATGCTGCATGGCGTGGCATGAGAAGGTCTGTGGTCGAACCAAAGGTTGGGCAGGCAGGAAGGAGACCTGGTGGTGGAATTCAGAAGTGAACGAAGCTGTGAAATATAAAAGGAAATGTTTCAAACAGTGGCAAAAGAATAAAAGTGATGCAAATAGGGTTATCTACGAACATTCAAGACCGAAGGCCAGGAAAACAGTTTGGATTGCACAAGAAACTAAAAGACGCGAGTTTGCAAAGAATCTTGACACTGATGACGGCAAAAAGCGATTCTTCAAAATTGCGAAACAGATGGCATCCGAAAATCGGGATATTCAGGGAGTGTCGTGCGTTAAAGACGAGCAGGGAAACATCATGGCCAAACCTGATGAAGTGAAACAAAGATGGAGAGACTTCATGACAACGTTGATGAATGTTGAAAACAGCTGAGACGGTGCAACTGAGTGTCCTACTGTGAAGGGGCCGTGGCGAAGCATATCTGAAGTAGAAGTTCGAAATGCTCTGAACAACACGAAGAAGAAAAAAGCACCCGGTCCGTCCGATGTTGTCAATGAAATGTTCTTGCACAGCCTGGACGTATCAGTGAAATGGTTATCAGAGCTGTTTAACGAAGTTCTGCAAGTTGATGATATCCCTCATGATTGGTGCAGTAGTGTGCTCATTCCTCTGTACAAGGGTAAAGGAGATCCTCTACAATGCGAATCCTACAGAGCAATAAAGCTGTTGGATCATGCCATGAAGGTGTTCGAAAGAGTACTGGAGAAGAGACTGCGCTCTCAAATAGAGCTTGATCAAATGCAGTTCGGCTTCATGCCTGGTAGAGGTACTACTGATCCCATCTTTATAACCCGACAGGTCATAGAAAAGTATCGTGCTAAGCAAAAGAAGATGTCCCAAGAGAAGTTTTACGGTGGTCTCTTCGCAAAAGTGGAGTCGAGGAATGGCTTGCAAGAGCGATAATGACACTATATTGCAATGCAACTACGGCCGTTCGCACTAAGTTCGGAGACTCTGACCACTTCACTGTGGATGTAGGAGTGCATCAAGGTTCGGTATTGAGTCCATTGCTCTTTGCCATAGTTATGAATACCGTAAGTGAAGCAGCGAGGAAGGGATTGCCATATGAACTTCTATATGCAGATGACCTTCTCCTTATGGCTGACTCGGAGGAAGATCTTCAAGATCTGTGTTGGAAAAGAAGTTTGTCCTGTAAAGGTTTGAAGATGAATGCCACAAAGACTAAGATCATGGTAAGCGGTGGTAAAGACAGAGTCGAGAGTCCATGTGTAAAATGCTGCAAAGGTGTGGGAGCGAACTCAATCCAATGTAACATCTGCAATGGTTGGTTGCATGCGCGATGCTCAAAAGTGAAAGGGAGACTCACTGCGGCTATCAATTACAAGTGTGAGAAGTGCTTATCAGCTTCGAAGGATGATGGTGAAGATATTCCCAAGTGCGTTGACATGCACGGAACCCGACTTGAGAGCGTGGACAGCTTCTGCTATCTTGGTTATGTTATCGACAGTTGCGGTGGTGCTGAGTCAGCAGTGGTTGCCAGAATACGGTGTGGTTGGAGAAAGTTTCGGGAGCTCCAAGCCTTCGAAGTCACACATCGAAGTCACCGTCCATGCGAGTCAAAGGCCAGCTGTATGCTGCATGTGTCCGGCAAGCAATGATTTACGGTTGTGAATCGTGGCCCATGCTCGCAAATCATGAAAGGATGCTCCTGTCTGCGGAGATGCGCATGATACGTTGGATGTGCGGAGTGAGAAGATCAGAGAGAAGGTCGAATGAAGAACTGCGACAGGAAATGGGGTTAGAGAACATCTTGGATTCGATCAGAAGAGAAAGGTTGCGCTGGTTGGGTCATGTGCGGAGGAAGAGCGAGTCGGAATGGGTCAAGAAAGTTACGGACATGGAAGTATCTGGCAAGCGTGCTGTTGGACGCCAAAGAAAGACCTGGTGCGATGTCATCGCCGAAGACCTGAAAAGTGTTGGTGCTCAAGAAGCTGATACACACGATCGCCAGAAGTTGAGGAGCATCATCAAGCGGAAATCGTCTAACCCAGCATCTTCTGAACCACAAGGACGTAAAAAGGGATGAGTGAGTGAGTAAAGGACAAAGAGTAACCAACGTAGAACCAAGAGATCATTTGTAGCCATGTACAAACATACTGTACATTACATAAATGTGCCACGATTTTCTTTTTCCTTGTTAAATCTTAAATAGATTTCGTGGTCAAAAAATGAAGGAATGGCAGTCACTAAAATGAGCTGATACATGGTTCACCATAACTCACAGCTTCATGTAGTTTTATATTGACTATGTGTGCATGTTCATAAAAATACAAGTAAAGACTAAACTGCCACAAAATAATCGTATAGAAAAAAATGAAATATGCTTCGTAAATGCGGCGTGAATGCTGGTATACATGAAATTGTACTGTCCAAAAAGAAAATTTCGCATGCTTTTCGACCACTCCATCATTAACCGAATGCAGCAACCGAGCTAAAAAATCATTTGCCATGTCTTCCCAATAACATCTTTTTTGTTGGTATATTTCCTATTCATTAGATTGGGTTCGTTTGTGTTAATGATGAGGTAGAGAGACCGAAGGAACAATTAATCTCTGTGAGTCAATCAGATGACTGTTGCAATAAGACTTGAGTCACTTCATTGGTATTGTTCCTATATATGTTAGAAAAAACATTCACGCTAAAGCTACACACCTCATTTGTGTTATATACACTAAAACAAATAATCATATCTTGATGATAACTCTCACATCGTGGCACTGAATTAATGCACAAACGGTTGACTAAGCTTGACCGTACTTTGCTGGTAATGGAAGACTCAAAAAGAGCTTCCTGAACAGTAATTAAAAAACACCTAGCACTCAAAAGAATCAATGGCAAATATATGTTACACAAATATTCAATAGTAATGTTTTCCATACAGCTGAGTTGCTTTTATAACGCGAAAATTAGGAAGATAGACGAAAAGTTCATTATAAGGATACAGTCATGCTACACTTAAACAAACAGGTTATATACTTCAATCTTCCATGTAGAAAAGAGGAGAATGCTTGAATTATAAAAGGACAGTTAATGTAATAATACAATGGTCAAAGTTGCCAAGATTATGATTTGCAATCTTCAAATCTCTACAGAAATCTCGCCCACATGAAAGACTTATTGACATTTCGAAACAATTAGTCAAGCTGATTAATGAATTTGACAAATAGCTACAACAAGGAAGACGGGTGTCAAAATTACGAATTCGTTCTATAACATCCAATGACGAATAATGAATTGAATACTTTGGAGGGCGACACGCCCGAAGTGTAGCTAGCAATAGGAGGTGGTCACGGATCGAGTGGTGAGGAATGAGTGATAGCATTGAACCGCACGCGAATTCATACTTGAATTGCTGATAACCAGCATAAGTTCTAGGAGGGCTGTGGTAGTTAACTAAGATGACTTTACTCTGATATCGAATCTGAGGTTGATGTTGGAACCGTCCGGAACAGGGCATCCATCCCCAACAAAATGAGGTCACAAGTCATAAAATAACGAGTGATCAGCACGAATATAGTTTGACATCAGACTGCGCAAATATTTCAACATGAAGGGTATTGCAAATAGTAATCCTCAGAATGCGGAGTACTGAAGTGAGTTATCACGCATTTATGATACCTTCAGTTTGGACACTTTTCAATGCGATTATTTAATATATTGCTTTACAGGTGATGAGATTAACATACCTGTAGCATTGCAAGAAAACTTCCGATTATATTAAGATATAGCCAAAACTAGCAGGTTATTGCGGATTGGAGAATATTAATTTTCCCCACATATTTTTTAAGGTGCCGAATTTCAGCATTTTTAGTTTCTTCAGTAATATCATCGCTACATATTTTCAAGCCAGCTGTAATAAATTAGTCATTCATAATATGATGACATAAAAGTATGGTAAAAAGTATCAGTCACAGATATTAAACTGCACACGACTTTACGAGAAGCAGCATGCCTCATCACATGCCTTCAGTATCTTACGGTATCATTGAATTAGTAAAGTTGCTCGAAGGAATCTACCCACACGCTTTTTTTTTAGATGACAATCTCAAGACAAAACAACAGCATCATAAACACATACATGTAACAGGGAACAAAACGCAACGATGGAAGAGCAATTATTATAATCTGACTTACCTCTACTATGTTCCATTTACAGACTACACAAATAAATCAACAGTGCAATGGATCAGATGTATTCGCTAGTAATATTCATGATGCATAATATGAAATGAATCACAAATACTCCATAAACAGAACTAATTATTGGTCGAATCACTCCTAAATGTAAAGCAAATGAAAATTTTTTAGGCGGTCGTTCGTTCATTGAAATGCATTACTTGTCAATATTTAGTCTATGTGTAGGAGATTTATTATTTGGCTGTTCAAATGGCGTCCTCCAACAAAGCGTGATTGATTGATACAATGAATAACAATCCTAATGGTTTTAAGCTGCTGAAGTAGTTCTTTTTCTCCTCTGCTTTAATCACACAGTGCATTGATGAAACTGTACTCATCTTTAACGTAAATTAGCTTATTTCGCAATCGTGTATTACACGAATTTGTATTTTAGGGCTTGAGGAAAGCTATCATTGGATTGCATTGTGATACAAATTTTCATTATAAATCGATTAGAACGAAAGTTCTTTATGAGATGGCACGAAACGACTGCCCATAAAATATATTAAGGTACAATCAGTGTTCTCGAAACATGAAAATAGGACACACTACATAGAATCACACAAAATAAATTGATTATAACACCACAACTGGGACCGGATCGGAAAGTTAAATATCCGCTGCATCAGACAAAATGTGCTTTTTTAGAATCTTCAGTAACTCCTGGTGGTGGTCGTGAAGTCAACCCATCCCCTCGCTGCTATTGGGAGGGGCTCCAGGTGGCCGTCAGCTGTTGGGCGGGTCAACCGCACACCTGACGGGGGCAACCCACAGGTCTCATGGTGTGAGCGATGTCTGTATATGTGTGCACGAGAAGAGGTGTTATGTGTTGTGCGGTTGTGAGATGTACTTCCTTGTGCTGAAAATTGCGGACTTTTGTGGTCTGAGGGGTGGTGGTGGTTGTTGCGTGAGGAGACGAAGAGGATGGTGTTGAGATTTTGCTTTGTTTATGTGGAAACTATGAAGTTGTCAAAGCAGACAGCTGTGATCTTCGTATGTGGAAACTCTGAGATATCTACACATTGTAAGTTGATGGACTCCTCATAGCAGTGGAAGTTGTCAAAGCAGACAACTGTGATTTTCATATGTGGAAACTTCGAGATATCAACACATTGTAAGTTGATGGACTCCTCATAGCAGTGGAGGTTGTCAAAGCAGACAGCTATGATCTTCGTATGTGGAAACTCCGAGATATCTACACATTGCAAGTTGATGGACTCCTCATAGCAGTGGAGGTTGTCTAAGCAGACAACTATGATCTTCGTATGTGGAAACTCCGAGATATCAACACATTGTAAGTTGATGGACTCATAGCAGTGGAGGTTGTCAAAGCAGACAGCTATGATCTTCGTATGTGGAAACTCTGAGATATCTACACATTGCAAGTTGATGGACTCCTCATAGCAGTGGAGGTTGTCTAAGCAGACAACTATGATCTTTTCAAGAAGTTGAATACTGCTACGGACTACATGGAGAGGTACTAACTTTGTAAATAGACGTTTGACTTGTAACTTCTATACGATAAATACATTTTGTTGTCAAACAACACGGACTTTACACCATGACTACGGGATTGTAATTAAGTCATGAAAGTTAAAAGCTGTTTTGCATGTAGTGTGAGGTGTTCGGCAATGGGCCTGCACGAAGTGCAATCCGCCTCCCTCCCTAGGGAGCAACGTCCATACCTCAACACCTGCCTCGAAAGAGGTCCGGGGAGCCGCCGGGTATTTCGTGGGCCGGCCGCCTGTTCCGCGTGGTGACTGGCGCTCCTCAGCCTCCTGGCGGGAGACATACAACGCAACCGGGGTCACACCCTCCATTCAATAGCTTCTCAACGTCGACCCTGAAGTATATTTTTGAATGTGTCTCATCTCATGATCATTCGCACTCTGACTTAAGCAAAGTTCTTTCGACATTAAGTGGCAGTATAGGGCTTTTTTTTATTGAGTAATACGCAAGAAGGCAGCATTGCCTAAATTTGTCTGAGTTATCCTTTCGGCGATGAACTGCAAGGCGGCAACTATCATAAAGCTACCACTAATGTTGCCGCGTATGTCAGTTGTCGGCGCTTGTTATAGGGCGCTTTTAACACAAGAAGACGGTATTCATGTCCAAACTTCAGCTCTTTTAGTAGCACTTTTATCTATTCATTCATGTATGAGCAATCATAGATTTAAGGTCAACAGAGATCTCAAGACAATGGACGGTTAACAGCAGGTAAAAATAATTGTCACTTCGCGAACAAAGTTCAATTGTGAAAATAGTTTACTTTAAAATTATCTAGCTTTTAAGATTATCTGCACTTATCACTAAAATGTAAATAGCTGTTTAGAAAAACAGGAACATCGCTGAAAACATGCACATTTGATAAAAAATGCTATTTATCATTCTCATTAATACTAATTTCACAGGGTAGTTGACCTACCCTGGGATATGCGGGACAAGGGTCAGTAAGGTGAGTACTAAGTTCATAGAAAACTGTGGAAGTTACGGGAGTAAGCATTTTAAAGACATCAGGAAAAAATACATTAAAATCTAGTCTGGGCTATTTTGAACGTCATTACGTAGCAGGTTCTGTAAATTGCGTTGTCACTATATCACGATTCGTATATCAGAATTGGTCCTCTACGAAATTATGTCCTGAGGACCGCCACTAACTATATTTTTGGCACATGCTAACTTCGTCCCACCTAAAAGTGAGCGCAATCCCGAAAGTGTACTCATGCATAAAAATCACGCCTGGCAATTTAATTGGACTACTTAAGAAATCATGATTAGAAAAGCAACAGAAGTCCCTGTGTAGGTATTAATCTTCAGTGACACATCAAAGTAAACATCGGTTTTCATGGATAACAGACGTGAAAGAGAAATATTTCCATCTGTCGACTGACCTGACATGAGCCTAAATAAATATCCAATTACTCACTTGTTCTACGTGTAGTTCCTCCAGGAGTCGAACGCCCATTCTCCGTAGTAAAAGACGAAGAGTCTGAACCATCACGGTACTCGATCGATCCCGACGGCGAGGAGGAGCGTGGAGAACGTGGAGGAGGAACTGAAGGCTGAAAACCGAAGCTCGTTCGGGTGCCAACAGTCATAGGGCGAGGAATTCTGGAGGAGAGCGAGGGTCGCTTCTTCCCGGAGCTATCACAGCTGGCATCGGTTGATGATGAGTTATTGTCACATAAATCCAATTCGGATAAGTTATTTGTCGCAGCTTCCATCATCTTGGGTGTAAGGCAGCCTTGAAATACAGGAGGAAGCGATCAATTGTATGATAAGAAAATACGGCAGTCACAGAATGTAAGAATAGAACGCATAGCACTGATTTAAAACGACGAGATCACATGGAACGTCTGAACTGCGTCACGCACTCTCACACAACACACAGCCGTTCGCTGGGACGACTATCGCGCGCTTGTGTACGCTGGAGAGTATATCGGGGAATAGATCTGCGGCTCTTAAAATCATCTGAACTAACAGAATGACATCGCTGCTACGCCACTAGCAATTGGCAAATCAGAAGTATTGATAATGAAGTCATGTTTACCCGATTCAATCAGTAAAAGTACCAGTTATTCAGAATACTTGAGTCATCTCTTGTGCCACACCGTGATCACGTGAACTCGGATGACATTGATCGCGATGCATCCATTGCCATATGAACGTAGATGGAGGCAATTACGTCTACAACAAAGTGTGTTTTGACAAACAACGAAAGGCAGGTATAACGCTCGCGATGTTGCACAACAAACTACAATTGCATCATCACCTCACTCTGCTCACAGTCCATTCACTTCTCAAAATGTATGAGTTAGGTCTTGTGAATCAATCATTTCCATTTTGGAATTGTAAATTCAGTTTCTGTCATTTCCTAAAAAAACGATGTTAGCTGATCATGTGGACGTCTTCACGATATATTTGACCGGTCTGCGCCCGCCAGACTGAAATTCGTAATAGGAAGGCTTGTAAATATCCGGATCATATTTACCTCGGAGATGAATTTAGAACACAGTTGTAAAAATACATCAGGGAATGATGAAAGTGTTTACAGCTATTCACAAGGAGGATAGCGGACAGTTGTTAAACAACACTGGAAAACGCACAGGCAATCGCGGATTGCATAATCAAAGACTGAAATGATTGCATCCTGACCTCTCCTGTCTCATGTTGAAAAACACAATCAGATAACAGTGTAAACATGCATCGCTATATTGCAAAATTATGCTATAAGTATTTAGACATGTGTGTAAATGCAGACCATGAATTAATATATGCACATGGTACATGTACATTAATCATGCTGCATATTGCTAAAGTACTGACTGTTTAAGTTTAAACTCTACAAGGAGCCGAAGGCTGCATGCTGGATGCGACCATTATCATATTAACTTGTGAAGTATTAATTTTGTTAATGATTGGATTCAGCACTGCTTATCCATCATAGTTCATGATATGCGCGCGGTCAACACGTTAATGTGCAGCTAGTCATTTGAAATTATGCAGGCTGTTGAATGCAGGACTTACACGATTCGACATTGCAAAGTAGAATTCAGTTGAATTAGAATTAACTTGAATTAGAATTCAGTCAATATCTACGGGCAATAAGTTGTGTTTTTTAAATGTGTCATGGTCATGCAGTAATTACTGAAGTCCTCGGAACGGACGTCTGGAGGGACTTAACATCTTTTTGTTGATTTCATCACTTATCACGTCAGCGCTTCTGAATTGTTGTCCTGCAGTTGAGATTTCAATAATGAATGCATATAGATTACTAGTTGTGATGAGTGTTGATGATGGATGGTAGCAAAACTCTTTCTACTCGTAAAGCATCAATAAAAAGTTAAACATGTGCAAAGACCTTCTAAATGTTTTAGTACCTTGAAATATAAGAATAAAAGTATTATCTAACAGCAGTGTAAAATACCAGACAACATAAGAATGACCGCTGCCGGGAGCGGCTGAGAATTCACCACAATTATTGACTCAGTTATTGCCAAATTCAAGTATTCCAATTTCTATAAAGTCTTGTTTATTCCTATTCCTGCTTCCAGTATAACATGGATGGATCGATAAAGACTTAGAATTCGCTTAAGGATTAATTATGCAGCATGAAAATGGACTGATATTGAATTGGTGTTTTCATATAAGCATTTCAGAATGTTGGCAAACAAATTTTTCAATTCGTTATTTGTAGAATATGCAACGCATAGTATACGCGCATTGCTTCATTTTCTGAATACGATGCTCTCATTAAGTATATCGAGAAAAAAACCCAACTCAGTTCTTCCTGTACTTGTTGTTAAGAAAACTGACAATTTGCCCAAGCGCCTTTGAAGTCCGTCGAGCATCACAATAATGTGCGGACATTGCCACAACAAGCAGAGGGACAATACAAACATGACATACATGTACACTGTACTCTAGTCTCTCAATATCCGTCAGTCCATCAGAATCCGTTCGATATTGAGAATTTTTCATGAATAGGAAACAAATTAGAACGTTTTTCTATTTAGTGATAACCTCTTTGTATCAGGTATTTGCCTTGTTCTAGCTTAGCGTTACGAAAACGTTAATTCATATGACAAATATAGGGCAAAAAAATTCGTCAATACATGCACCATGCACCTTAGTATCAGTGGCAAGGACGACACAAACGCACTATACTCAAGATTACTGAATTTAAAGCAAATTATGAGTTCTACTAGTTAAAAAATTAATGTACAGTTATCAACGAAATTGATGGATCATACTGCTGAATTTTACTTTCAATTTAGTCTCTTGGTCAGATGCACATGAAATGACTGACTTCACTAGCAATTTGAATAAAACGATCTATTTAACTATGAACTATGGCGATCGCCGCTGATTACATTCTTACATGTAGCTAAAATCATAATAGAAAACTGTGACTATTTTTAGCGCAATTTCCATGTCAGGGCAATGTTTCGATCAGTGAAGTAGACTGCTGTTACAGCATTCTTAGCTGCTGGTCGTTAGAAAAAGCGTTAAATACATTCAAATTGAAGAAAGCCGTTCATGTGTGGATGATGACGTGGAAGTATCGTTCTGAAGTATAACTTTGATATGGCACATATCTGCTAGTCTTACAAGGACTCAAAATCGGTTTATAAAATTACTTAAAAAATGAACCATTTGAAAAATTCCGATTAATCAACGAATTTATTAGGACACGATATTTCACGCACAACCTGTGCGCATCATCAGGTTGTTATGAACCTGATCAGTCGATTTAATTATTATATCGAACTATTAGTCGATGTTGCTGATGAGTGTGATGACTATTGTACACGTTATTATCATAAGCTACACATTAAAAGGGCGTGCAAAGACACCATTGTTTGTAGGCTTAGTCATCATCAACTAAAACATACATAAGCATGTCAATGCATTTGAGATAAGTTAGCTATTTCTGGATTTGTAAAAGAAACGGCTAAAGAAAATTTCAATGGTTAAGGATATCAATGCTTTGTTCTAATTCCATTTCTACCATGTTTTGTTTAGTCGCTATATGTACTCACCAACACATCTAGCGTGAAGTCGCGGCCACTAAGGGGTGCGGGGTTGCCTTCAGGTTACTCCTAAATGGAAATTGAGTTGCTTTTGTACTAATTAGTATTAAGGGATGGCCATATTATAGACGGGACTTAGTAGAGGTGGTAAGTAAGCGAGATTTTTAACCGGTCAGGTCTTGCGGTCGGCAGCAATCCGACATCTGGCCAGTTTCAGAACAGATCTAGGCCAGTTTCAGGTAAGGCATAATGTGAAATGAAATTTGACCTAAAAAATCAAAAATGCAATAATACTTATCAATTACATTTACATTTAACCATCTTATAGGACATTTGTTCGTACATCTGTCGTACTAAGCGCGCATAATTTCGACGAAAATGTCCATGGGTCTACGTAGAATATGTCCGGGTGGCTTTCGTTGATTTTAATCTTCCATATAGTTCTCATACACTATGCAGAGCTTCGCAAAATTATTAATGGATACATGTATTTTACTTTCTGAAATAATTCTTGTAATTGACATTACTTTTGATTGATTGGCTATCACAATGTTCGATTATACTACACGCCTCATCTGCATATGCATGTAGCTTATAGCATGTTCTGAAAATGCGATAAACAACACAGAAAATAAAACCAACATAAAGTCAATCATGTAACAAAATATACATCTAGTGCAGTGGCAGGAGCAGTTAATCGATTCCTCACGATTAATCGTGCGACGGAATAAATAGCGCGATTCTTGAGTGAACAGGAATCATGCGATTTTTTGCAATGTGACTTCTCATTGAAATTTTCCTGGTGAGGTAAAAACAATGTTTCTATTCATTCTTTCATCGTTTGAGATAATCGTAATGCGCGGGTGCCCGATCCGTATCCACTTACTGATAACTCACTCACTCATCCCTTTTTACGTCCTTGCGGTCCAGAAGATGCTGGGTTAGACGATTTCCGCTTGATGATGCTCCTCAACTTCTGGCGATTGTGTGTATCAGCTTCTTGAGCACCAACACTTTTCAGGTCTTCGGCGATGACATCGCGCCAGGTCTTTCTTTGGCGTCCAACAGCACGCTAGCCAGATACTTCCATGTCCGTAACTTTCTTGACCCATTCCGACTCGCTCTTCCTCCGCACATGACCAAACCAGCGCAACCTTTCTCTTCTGATCGAATCCAAGATGTTCTCTAGCCCCATTTCCTGTCGCAGTTCTTCATTCGACCTTCTCTCTGATCTTCTCACTCCGCACATCCAACGTATCATGCGCATCTCCGCAGACAGCAGCATCCTTTCATGATTTGCGAGCATGGGCCACGATTCACAACCGTAAATCATTGCTTGCCGGACACATGCAGCATACAGCTGGCCTTTGACTCGCATGGACGGTGACTTCGATGTGTGACTTCGAAGGCTTGGAGCTCCCGAAACTTTCTCCAACCACACCGTATTCTGGCAACCACTGCTGACTCAGCACCACCGCAACTGTCGATAACATCACCAAGATAGCAGAAGCTGTCCACGCTCTCAAGTCGGGTTCCGTGCATGTCAACGCACTTGGGAATATCTTCACCATCATCCTTCGAAGCTGATAAGCACTTCTCACACTTGTAATTGATAGCCGCAGTGAGTCTCCCTTTCACTTTTGAGCATCGCGCATGCAACCAACCATTGCAAATGTTACATTGGATTGAGTTCGCTCCCACACCTTTGCATCATTTTACACATGGACTCCAACACAGATCTTGAAGATCTTCCTCCGAGTCAGCCATAAGGAGAAGGTCATCTGCATATAGAAGTTCATATGGCAATCCCTTCCTCGCTGCTTCACTTACGGTATTCATAACTATGGCAAAGAGCAATGGACTCAATACCGAACCTTGATGCACTCCTACATCCACAGTGAAGTGGTCAGAGTCTCCGAACTTAGTGCGAACGGCCGTAGTTGCATTGCAATATAGTGTCATTATCGCTCTTGCAAGCCATTCCTCGACTCCACTTTTGCGAAGAGACCACCGTAAAACTTCTCTTGGGACTCTGTCGAAGGCTTTTTCAAGGTCAACGAAGGCTAGGAACATCTTCTTTTGCTTAGCACGATACTTCTCTATGACCTGTCGGGTTATAAAGATGGGATCAGTAGTACCTCTACCAGGCATGAAGCCGAACTGCATTTGATCAAGCTCTATTTGAGAGCGCAGTCTCTTCTCCAGTACTCTTTCGAACAGCTTCATGGCATGATCCAACAGCTTTATTGCTCTGTAGGATTCGCATTGTAGAGGATCTCCTTTACCCTTGTACAGAGGAATGAGCACACTACTGCACCAATCATGAGGGATATCATCAACTTGCAGAACTTCGTTAAACAGCTCTGATAACCATTTCACTGATACGTCCAGGCTGTGCAAGAACATTTCATTGACAACATCGGACGGACCGGTTGCTTTTTTTCTTCTTCGTGTTGTTCAGAGCATTTCGAACTTCTACTTCAGATATGCTTCGCCACGGCCCCTTCACAGTAGGACGCTCAGTTGCACCGTCTCAGCTGTTTTCAACATTCATCAACGTTGTCATGAAGTCTCTCCATCTTTGTTTCACTTCATCAGGTTTGGCCATGATGTTTCCCTGCTCGTCTTTAACGCACGACACTCCCTGAATATCCCGATTTTCGGATGCCATCTGTTTCGCAATTTTGAAGAATCGCTTTTTGCCGTCATCAGTGTCAAGATTCTTTGCAAACTCGCGTCTTTTAGTTTCTTGTGCAATCCAAACTGTTTTCCTGGCCTTCGTCTTGAATGTTCGTAGATAACCCTATTTGCATCACTTTTATTATTTTGCCACTGTTTGAAACATTTCCTTTTATATTTCACAGCTTCGTTCACTTCTGAATTCCACCACCAGGTCTCCTTCCTGCCTGCCCAACCTTTGGTTCGACCACAGACCTTCTCATGCCACGCCATGCAGCATCGACGGAATTCCGTTCATCATTGCGATGAGCATGATTTGAAACTTCATCGTTGAAGCGTACAGCTAGCGGTGGGTCCTTCAGTTTCCAAATTCGTATACGTGACACGCATTTTCTTGAAAATCTTTTCACCGGTTTTATCTTCAGGTCACTTAAAAGTAGCCGGTGCTGCGATACACATTCTTCACCTGGTATGACTTTCGTGGCGACAATTTTGTTTCGATCTCTTCTTCGAACCAATATGTAGTCGATGACACTTTCATTACCACCAGAGCTGTAAGTGATGAGCTGTTGGAGCTCTTTTTGAAGTTGGTGTTGCAAAGAATTAGTTCCAGAGCATCTGCAAAGTCGAGCACACGGAGGCCCTCGTTATTTCTTGCACCAAAACCATATCCACCATGAACACCTTCGAAGCCATTCACTTCCCTTCCAACATGACCATTGAAGTCAGCCCCAATTATAACGGTATCTCTGTCTGGGATCTTCCCAACCGCATGTGTCATCCGATTCCAGAATACATCTTTTTCAGTATCACTTCTTCCGGATTGAGGGGCATACGCTGACACTATATGGAATCTTGAACAATCTTACTATCATGCAACGTTCATTTATTCTGTCGACGCCAACAATTTTGTCCGTCCACTTTTTGGCAATCAGAACACCTATTCCAGCAGCGCCGTCTTCTGCGCCTTTCCAAAGAAATTTGTACCGACCTTGTAAAGGACCAAGCCATCTGCAAGATCCACCTTTCCAACGCGTTTCCTGTAAGCTGCAGATATCAATCTCTCTTCTTATCGTTTCCACAATTTCACCAGATCTTCGTGACATGCCACCGACATTCCAAGTGCTTACTCGCAAACAGTCCTTCTCAACCTTCCAGTCAGCATCAAGCTGCTTGCCGTCATAACCTGAACCTGGTTGGTTTACTCCTCCGTCATTCTTCTTATCGTAGGCTGACGAGGTCGCCCACGGGATACTACAGGCTGTACCCCGTCCAGTATAAGTAGAGGTCATCACCATCAAAGCAGTAAGATTGAGCACAGTTTTACGACCGGATGCCCTTCCTGACGTCAACCTCAATGAGGTCATTAGTGTGGGTACCATAATGTTTTGATGGCATTTCCTCCATCAGGGTTCCACTACCCTCCCGGACTATCCGGGTTAGCCAGGTTATTTAAAGCCGCCCAGGACTAGTTTTAGATTTAGATTTAGTTACTACCGGCGATGAAAATGGTAGTATCCAGGGGGCACGACCTACAAGCGCTACCAAGTAGGCAGTTCAAAAGGGGGTCAAACCTGGACCAAATGAACTCGTGGACGTGCAACCAAAGCCCCCCCCCCCAAAGCCACTTACTGATAACAATGTAAGCAAATAGTTCATGACCACAAACCCGGTGCTTGCCTGCTCGTTATCAGTTTTTGACTAATGCTATAATCAGTCATGTGATTTTTCTGGTGATTGCTGAAATTTCGGTTGCACTCCCTACTCTAGCCTCTAACACAATTTCTTAAATTTAAACTGACCAAATGAAATTCCCGTGCATCATCAATTTGCGTCGGTCTTCCTTGATTAAGATCATAATCCAATTAGAGGTCGATTTTAACCTCAAACTGACTTTGAATTCTAATGGTCATTTTTGGGGAACATTTTTTGGGGAATATCATTATTTGTGAACATTATCTTAACATGTAAATTACTACAATCTGCTATGCATTGAATAATAAATGTAGTTAAGCCATACGCTCGTTAGGCACGGCAACCAAGCAATGCCGTGTCCGTGCTTGATCCGCAATCGTTCCCGTGCCTGGAAAAAAGCCGGGTAATGACCGTGCGCGTCCGCGTGCCCGTGCCGGTGTCCGGATACCCGGTCGATCATTAATTGATGCCTGATTCACATTTAGCATGCACAATAAGAACACAGCCCAGTAGCAATTGCACTTGCAGATTTGATAACTGCGGTACAAAGATTGCAGAGTGCAAGTTCGCCTGGGCATTGAATAGAAAGGTGTCCTCAGACTTAAACTATTTAAGAATAAAATTTCCTTGGCAGCAGCAGACGCTGCGCTTTACTCCCTACAAGAGGGCTCACCAGTTAAGCTAGGAATTGCCTACAGTAGCTTAAAATATCTGGAGTGGCTGAGCAAGCTGAAGGACTGCACAACTAGCTGCTTTGTGTTTATCTATCCTGGCTTTGCCGTGTGCTGATAATCACAAGGATTATGGAGTGCCAATTCTAGATATTTCAAGCTAGTCTGGGCCATTCCGAACTGCACTGACGAGCCCTTGGAAGGGAAAACTCGGTGTCGAAGGCTGTCACAGAATTTTTGTGCTTAAAATTCTTCAAGTCTGAGTACATCACTCTATTACATTTGCTAATGTTTTGCAAACTTAATAAGTCTAATAATTTGATTTAATTGATGTATAATTATGTTTATTTCAGGACTGATAGAAGAAACGGCAAATACCTACACACCTACAACCACGTTCGATAAAATATGATTGATAAAGACCACAAGAACCGAACATGGGAATGAAGATTTTAGCAATATAGCCTATATTTACTTCATAGTTCATGCACATAATGTAGCACTTGCAGTGCTTCCATGATGGCAGTTTTGCAGTAGAGTCTTAGTCAGTAGAGATCAATACTTTTTATGTGTTCTGATTAATTATGCTAATTTCCCAAGAATCTACAAATAGAGGATCGCATTTATTAATACGACAGTCATAATTTCAGTCTAAATAGACTATTCGAGCGTCACATGCTCTCAATTTTAAGAAAAAATTTTAATAAAAAAATGTCAAGAAATGAAAAATAATGCAAGCTAGCTTAGCTATGGACTTATAGTCACTGAATCTCAAAATATTCAGAATCGCGCGATTATCGATTAATCGTGCGCTGAGTCGTACGATTCGGAATCGCGTCCGCCACTGGTGTACATGTATGCTGATGATGAATTATTTAATTTTTATCTAAAAAATGTAAAGACAAGGTGAGCCTTGGTAGCTTGCCAATTCCAAATTCAAATATTTCTGAATAGAAGTGGAGAATTTTGTAAATCAAAGAACATTGTAAATCAGAGAAAGATTTGAAGAGAACAACACACCACTTTTGTCTTTGATTTTGTTGAAATTGAATATTCCTGATTGCAGATGATCAGGTAAATAATGAACCGCCTCCGAACCGGAGCAGGGCGTTTCCGGGTCAACCTAGAAAAATGGGTGGACGTACTTAAAAAAACTGAATTTTTGACTCCTCTGGATTCTTTGTACGAATATAATCAAGAATGGCAATAATATAGTAAATGATTAACCCAAATCAAAAAAAATCCAAGCATTTCCCTACCGGTATTGTCTCTACACATAATTGCCTTGAGAAGTCGAGTATCGGTGAAATCGATTGGCGAAATAAACGATTTCATTCTGAAGTGAGACTTCTAGCAGTGTAGGTAGATAATGACTTTAACATGACAAGGCGATTTTGACATTACCAATTCACCTCTTGGTTCAGCGGCCTACTCTAGAACGACCAGCGGTCGGTTTCCATCTCTAGGGATATAAATGGAATAAGCACGATTCCTTGTCACTGAAATATATATCTACATCATAAAATGATGTGTGCTACCATAACTTCTCATTATGTATCAACTTAGACTGTTTGCGGGGGACTATTACAATTATTGTTAGAGCGATAATAGTTGTTGCTGCATCGCTTGAATCTGTTGTAAATAGTTACTTCTTGCATCTGCATTAACTTGGCGCTGAACGACATTGGAAAATGTAAATAATTTTTGGCAAATGATCTTCCATCGAATATTGATTACGACCTGCTATGTTGTCCAGATCGCAATTCGGTAATCTTACAACGATCGCATGCACATTATGGTCATAATCTTAGCATACTTTAGAACCAACAAAAGGGTCAAGGGGTCTTTTGATACAGAGACAGTGATTAAACCATCTGTCAATGATATTGAAGCATCAAATTGATCTATTCTGTGCTATCAGAGCTTAATGATCAAAGAATACAAAACACCATGTTGCTTATTATATTATTCAATCAAACCAGAAATCAGGTATTCAGAGTTCAAGAAGAATGCAAGCAATGTCTTAAGTAAATGTTCACTTGCTTATGATGATAATATGAACGTTTGAAGAGGATTAACATTCCAATTGACTGTTGATTTTATGTGATATAAAGTTACAAAGTAGCACTAAAATGCGCATAAAGAAAGCATAGACAAAGCAAATTATCCATGAAACTTCTAAAGAGAGATATAACAAAGATAAATTTGAATAAATTGCTAAGCAGGAAAGCATAATATCATTCTTCAATATATCAGTTAGGAAAATAAATCCACACATCTCTTGGGTTTAAGCTGTTACACGACCTCTCAAGCAGTGAAGCGTGTTGAGGAATTTTCTGCCTGGATATGCGAGATGTCATGATACGATTAATCGCACTTAACCTTCTACTTTTCGTGTCTTGAAAGAAAATGGTCTTAAGGATGTCATCACAACTGATTAAAACATATTGTTTCGCGAATACAGACAAGTTCATAAAGAGAATTTAGGTGGGCTGCTATATAATTACTTTATTAAGCTCTGGTGTGTTTGCAAATACGCACAATACCTCACAGATAATCGTAAAGATTGCAGAGCGCCAGCTCACCTGAGCATAGAATAGAAAGATGTCCTTAGACTTGAACAATCTAAACCAGGGATGCGGAGTCCTATCATTTTGATAGGACTCCGACTTCGGGTGGCAAGCATATAAAGCCTAGCTTTTTTTTGAAAAATTGACTGCTAACCAATAATTGATCACTATAAGCTTACCCACACCTATTTTTATTTAGTGATCATTGCTGTATCAATTATCAATCATTTTCGATGAAAGTTTATCAAATGTCGCTTTCAAATATATGCATGCGACTCGGGCGCTTCCATCTTCTTGATGTGTGCTTCACACGGTTTTTCTGTTGTCTCTACCAGGAAGGAAAATCTCCCATCCTTCTCCAAAAAATATGAGTACACTTTCGATTTTAATATGGGCTTTAGAGGAGCCATCACATACACAATTAACGTGCGGGTAAGAGGCAATGTTCTCAAACAAACCAGTATTTCATTTTTGTCTTTGATGTGACCTTTGGCGCGCAGGTGTGATCGAGGCTATGAAGGCTTGTCTTCTCTACTAAATAACCGAGTGAAAAGACAATCCTTTTTCACTATCACGGTTCATTCCCTCAACTATTACAAGTAGGGTTTACAATCCCGGGATCTCGACCCTATTTCCGAGATTAAAAATCCCGGGATTACGTCTTCGAGATCTCGAGGTATTTCGAGATATTTGAAAGATTGGCCCTGAGTTCCTTCTAAGTGACATAGTTAAGAGAGTCAATGGCTTTTTTGAAAATGCATCTAAATTTTTTATGTTCCAAGTTTAATAAATTGCCAATGTGCTTTATTTGCCGAGCCAGCTGGTTAAGCCTCGTTCCCACGATGACACCAGTGTCGTGACATTAGTGCCGAGGAGCAGCGCGAAATCTGGGCTAAATCAATGCCGTGACACAAACCGTTCAGACGCTTAATAAACAGTGTTGTGACACTGCTATTAGTATTGCTTCTGTAAACTGAAAATACTTCGTAAATTAATAGCTGAAAGACAAATCACAACGATTTGAAATAACGACTAAAGGCCCGTTCAAGGCTCGTTCAGACAGAGCTAGGTTTGCGGTTTGCGGTCTTTTAGGGAAAAACCGTCGAAGAAACCGTCATTCAACCCAGTGAGTCTCCCGAATTCGCTCTATTGACAGGTCACCGGACTGCTACTGCAGCTGCGCTGTGTTGGTTTTCACACATCGACAACGAATTGTGTCTCGGTGATTAATTGACGGTGAAAGACAATTTGAAAAAAATCATTGGTTATCGACAAAATGACATTGCAGTTGTAATCATCTTTGTTGTGATGAAGACAACGTTTCGTTCATCAAAATCGACCCAGTGGTTTAGAAGTTATATCAAAAAATGCATTTGTTCTCTAAGTGAATGTATGCTCAACTGATAAATGAGTACCGTTGACAAAAAGTCTTCGAAACACAAAATTGGCGATAGCTCAGCTAATATTACATCAAATTTAACAAAATAGACTTCATTTTACTTGTCATTTCATGATTGTGAAGATGGTGTTTGTTTAGTTCACGTTGAAAGATATACATTTTACAAGCACGTATCGTCTTTTGAAATATTTCTTGAAGCTTAATGATTAAAAACATATACAGTATATATAAATCTCGATCGAGATCCCGGGATCCCGGGATTGCGATTAGCCAGTCTCGAAAATCCCGGGATTGAGAAAACGGCTCGAGATTGTAAACCCTAATTACAAGCTTTGCATGCACTGTTGTCTCTGTACTTTTGTTTGACGGAGAAAGTTGACATGAAGACAGTGGCAGCTATGCACGAGGATAAATCATTTGTTTGCATTATATTTCGGGTCTAGTTATAGGCTGGAGTCCGGAGTCCTATCATTTCATAGGACTCCGGGACTCCGACTCCAGCAAAAATGATAGGACTCCGCATCCCTGATCTAAACACGAAAATTACTTGGAAGCTGTGGGCGCTGCGTTTCGCCAGGATAAATAAACGCGGAGCAGACTGCTGTGCAGTCATTGAGATTGGTCCGCCATTCTAGCTAGTTTGGGCCATTTCGAGCCGTACTGACGAGCCCTTGTAGGCTGTCAAAGAATTCTATTTTTTCTATCTCAGATAGACGAAGTGTACATTAGCGGAAACAAAAATATTTTCTAGCTTTAATTCCATAATTTATTGTTTTATTGGGGCGCAAATCGTTATATTCATTATATTTCTCATCGGTATATACTAATACATGTACTATACTAAGATAAGTTTCATCGACGACACAGATTTAGAGATATGTTTCATTCGGGATTAATTTTAGAGTTACACAGATATTTCAGCCAAATTCATGTGAAAACAGTTGATGTGAATATCTTTGTCAAATCAGCTCACATAAACATCATGCAAACCCTCAAGCTGGTAAGCTTTCTCAAATGGATGTGATCATACATGCAGAATAACCCAATCTTTTATCAGAATCAATAAATTTTTGAATATTCATACTCAAGCAGAAAAATGAATTTAATGTCATCAAGAGGATCACTGTGTTGAGCAACTAGTCAAAGCAAATGGCAAGGACACTCAAGCACCACTTGGAAAAAATTATGTACATTATTGAAAAGTATGCTGTACATTTGGCTACGAACTAGACTTTCCTTCATTATCTTTTGTGCTCTTATGAAGCTGCACCCTACGTTCGGTTGACTTATAAACGAAATCTACTTTCTAGGAGTTTTTAAGGAAAAAAGACCAACCTGCAGCAGCATTTATAACACTTTTAAACCTTTACTTACTTCACATTGATATTTTTGTTGGCCTGAAGCGCATTATTAAAATTATGTGCAGTTGTTCACCCCAGAATGTAAAAATGTTAAATGCGTCATTACGAAGTACGTTATTGGAAAATAAAACTACCGCTCAGTGTGTTGCATGTTTACATGCTTTCATTTGGATCAATATGCAAGACCAAGTATTTACAAATCACCAAGAAACACATGTGCATTTTGCTACAAAAACAGGTCCAAGTCTAATTTACCCATTTCGCATTAATGAATAAGATTTTTGCGAAACTCTGCGATACATTGAGCTGCATACAATTACCACTCCTGCCGAAGTGGTATGGGCATTATAGAATATGATCTGACGCTTTGTAATCTTGATAATAATCTTAGCTTCTTAGCAATCTTGAACTGTAAAAAAATTGAGCTCTAATCCATCATTATGTTATGCAGCTATACATGCAGACAAATGCATGATGTCTGTGCCATTATCGTACATTCAAATTCAGAAACTGGTTGTTTTGCTTTTCGCTTGTGTTGCATACTGGCATGTATTTCATGGATATTTTGGAAATGAAAAATATATGTACGCGTATACGTAGTGCTCATTTTTCTCTTTTTAGCAACGCTATAATTATTCTAACTACTAGCATTATCATAAATTTTAGTGTTTTGCCAATTGGTCAACAAGCAGATATATATTTTCAACTAAAAGTTCATTGCCATTGCCATCTACATTAATTTCTTATTGTTATGAATTGCTGACATTGATAATCATAGTCTCATAATATATCTTTATGACTCCAATATATTTTCTGCATCGACAATTTGCTTTCGTTGACAATAATAAATTATTAAAGCACGAAGTGTTTTGAAGTACGAGAAATCCATGACGAAAATGGAGAAGTTTTCTATCTCGTCATGAGGAGCGTAATGCTTAAAAAACACAAGGCTCTAGCTGTCTCAAATGTACAAATCGATGGTTATCCCAAAACCGAAGCGTCCTAAAATGAGCACTTGTACAGCATAATTAGAGCTCGCAAAAGTACAGTATGAGCGCAGATTCGAACGCATTCCGATACCAGACCAAACTAGCCTCCCCAGGGCAGAAAATTTTAATTCTTCACCTTGAAGCAAAAGATTAACATAGGTGGACCAGCCCTAGAATGAAAATTGACGAAGAAAAGGTGCTAAAATCAGATAACAGTGTCAAATAATGGCATCACACCCTTGTATGCATGTACATACGCACAGTTGACATTCAGAAGATCAAATAGCGACTGCTGAGAGAATGAGAATCCACCTTGTTTCACCTTTCGTGAAATGGCAAAAGTTCGAGCTGCATCATGCATTAATGATTCCGTTTTGACCTATTTGGATTCATACATCAATATCTACTAACAATTGTCTCACTTAATTAAGGTGACATCGTATTCGCAAGAACTTCATCTTTCTGTGGCAATCACACAAAACGTCATCATTTCATGGACAACTGATGCTTGAAAACAGGTATAAATGATTGACTTCAGCTTTAAAATATTATTCAGCGATTATATGAATTATAATTTAATAAAACAACGGAAGGCAAATGGTCTTGCCTTATTTCCTAATTCATAAAAGGAAACGTTGAAAGTTGAAATAATTACCTTGGCCATTCGCTGCAACTTCCATTCCGACTTTTTAAGTAAATATTTACTCCTCGCGTACACAAGTGAATATAGAGCCGACCAGCGGATACGCAATCACATAAGAAGTAAATCCTTGCGAATTATTCTCTTGCTTAAATGCTTTAGAAGGAGTGCGTGTCAATAGGACTGGCGTTCATTCAGTAGCGGTCTTATGAAATGCGTCACAGAAATGATATGCACCTGAGGTTATAAACGTAAGTTTTTTCAACATCAACACCCTTTCCTATACTTCGTACGCATGACGTTGACGTAAAATGTTGATGTAAACCACCATTCAAGAAATTTTACTCATGACTGCATTGTACCTAAAGAATTTCAAGTATCTTTTACATAGGTGCGCTATATTTTTCAAACATCCGCAGTTGAAAATGCGATCAGCTTTAAAATAGTCAACAAGTTATTGTGATATTACAGCTTTTGATGCTTTACTGCATTTCATACTGAAATGTTGCTGATGTCCACCAAACACTTAGAAAATTGCCTGTCCCCATCATGGAGATTCGACGTTTGAAGGAGACTGGCAGTTCCTTTCTAAAAAGTGATAGGCCGATCAACAATTCTAGGCTAAAAAGACCGTGAGGAAAATGAGAATTCGCTCCAAAACATTTTGTTCTTAATTAAAAAGCCTGCCAAATTACTATATTTATTCAGTTTGATACTCAATGAATTAGTGCATTTCATTATCTGCCGACCTACTCACAAAAAGACAACAGTAATGAGTTTGAACGCATCATGCCCTGGGCACTGCATGCGTCGTGTGAATGTGGCAGGGACTGTACCGGGTCAAGATCCGGATCCAGGATCCGGTATGAGATCCACCCGGATCCCGGATCCAGAGGAGAGCGTTTATGATAAGATGTTGATGGTCATAAATGATGTGGAAAATCCTATTTAACGATAGAAGTTATAAAAGCTACAAAGCCTCAAACTCGTTTTTCTCGGTACTCACTTAGAGTTGGGAGTGGAAGTCAAGAATGCGAATATAAATCTTAATAGAGATATTTTATCGAGGAATGTCTGTAGCTCGGTATTGAATGACGATCTATTAATGTACAAAAAGATGAAGCTTTTTCATGCTTCGTTCATTCTAATTGTCATGCTACCGTTGTAGACCCGCTTTGCTATTCCACACCCAGGAATGAATGGACATCCATAAACTCCAAAGTTAATGACATAAAGAAATATCCAATGTGCTTCTCCAGACATATGGTATTGATCCGACTACCTTATACTTACAATGAACAACAGCTGTAATTATTACTAAGTTAAATAAACACAAATAAAAGCAGGTTTGCTGTCTTTTCTTTATTTTAATTAGATACACTTGTTTATCGTTATTGAAATTGTTATTTGATTGACAATCATGGTAACTATAGGCCTAAACTTAATTAATTCACAAATTCAGATTCAGTTATCAAGCACTTAGAAAGAGTACACATTTCTCTAAGCTCGGTCTCAATTGTAATACCGATATTTTAGATGCTTATAATCGCCTATTGATATTTAGTAATGATAATTTGTAAAATAGATTGTAACAACTGATAGCCAGAATGACAACCGAAGTTGGCGATAGCAAAATCCTAGGATTTCAAGATCACTTTATTAGTATGCTTTTGTATTATGAAACGCATAATTTAAACTCAATCTCAGAAACCAGAATATTCAATGTTTCATGATAATGAAAACGAATTGCATGCAGTTTAATCACTTTTGATAATAGGATCCGGGATCCGCCCGGGCACCCGGGTCTGGAATCCGGATCAGTGATCTGGGGGCTTGCAAAAACCCGGGTATTTGCAATCCCTGGAATGTGGCAAGTCAGAATGCAAAATACAATGCAATATTTCACAAAACAAAAGATTTCGCATGATTTTCACATCATGAAACGCCTGGAAACTCTATGCTACAATTTACTATGCATGAATTGTAAAGTAAGAAGTAGTTTTGAGGAAGACGGAAATGAAACAGGTTATGGGGGATGACACTTCATTTCTATATTTGATCATTTCATTTCATTTTCATGTCGCATTTCTTTCAATGCCTCTTGTTATCCGGGTTCTTTTAAATCACCAGTAAAAAACTTCTCTGATTTATATATTTTTAGGTTAAGATTTTATTAAAAATTGTGAAAACCATAATCTAATTCTCAACTTTTGATGAATTAACGCGATTTAACTGAATAAAATTGATGAAAAATACGTGAATAAAAATTGATAGTACTGCTAATGAAGACCTGATGAACAACTAACTAGTGTTTGATTGCGATTGAATCGCTTTCAATTTCTGGGCGACCCTACGTATTAAAAAATAAAAATCTGCCGACACGCCGCTCTTCCATGTGGCCGAGTTCTATTCACCCCATTCTCATCCTTTCGTGCTGAGTGTTCAGCAAGAATGCAGAATGTACCTAAAAGTCTTACGTTTGACCCGACCTAGATTTGAACCCAGGTCTCCGGGACGCAAAGCAAACACTCTACCACAAGGCCACAGCGCTAGTTAGGGATAGAAGTAGCATAAGAAGGTTGCCCATATTGCAATAGCGGCCCGGCTTCTATTTGATTTTGACTGTCCTTGCCCAAATTTTATCGGAGGTCCGAGAATTAAAGTAGAGGTCTAGGTTGTAGTAGAAGAAATACTACATCTTAATACTATTGTTAGATCGACCAACGAAAGCGCTGGACGCCGAAGATCTGCCCATTTACGTTTTTTACTTAAATTATTACATCGACGACCTTTAACTACTTGGGAAGAGTTTTTTGCTACTTTTTTGCTGAAGAAGAAATATGGTAATTCAACATAGCGATGAATACATACCTCAAATAGATGCAATCAACAATTCAAGCCATATTTAACAGCACACAGAGGACGGAAGTCTGGTTACCTGGTGTAGGTTCGACATGAATAACGAAATGAGATCTTAGAGAGTAACTATCTCAGATAAACGTTATCGAAAATGCATACCTCAGTGAGTTGAATCGGATGACATTCGTCATTAACATAAGAAGACAGATAGAAGTCAGTTGCTATAAATGCTAATTGAATTGATAGACATACTCGTGTTGACAGAACGGCAGTCTGAAGATAACGCTAGTAAACAAGCCAAGTTAACAGTCGGCAAGTTTGGCTCGACCTAGATCAATTGCCGTATTTTCTCAAATAGAACTCGCTTTCAAGCAGAGCCCGTACATAATTTTTCAATTAACCCAAATTCGGCTTCCTGTCTTCATATGTAGACAACCCGACTTGTCTATACTGCAACTTTTCATAAAAGTGAATGATATTCTAAATCTTTCAGCTCAGTGCCTTTGAGCATGATAAATGCCTTCTAGAAAAATATCTAGAAATAACTCGTTTCAGAAGAATATGAACCCTTGAAATTGTGGTACATATGTAGACGAATTATCACTATAAATTTACGGCTCTTTTCTAGTTTCACCCCAACATTTTCGAACACGATTATAGGCAACTTTCGAAGTAAAAACTTAAAACATGTCGACCTCCACGCACGGTAGGGACAAGAAGCACTCAACAAACTCTAGAAAAAGTCAGATATCTATGATTAGAAACTTGAACGGCGACTTCGTGCGTTGCCTGAATCCTTCATTCAATCTCAATTCGGATTGTCTGAGAAAATTGCCTTACAACTTTCTGAGCCTTACACAAACAGTGGTAGGAATATCTTTCTTGATCATTACTTTTCCAGCCACTTTGTTGCAAAGAAATTGTTACAGAAAGGTCTGACTATGACAGGTACCATAAAACAAAATCGACGAGAGATTCCGCCGTGCTTTCGTTGTGTCAGACAATGCGATCTCTACTCTACAAATGAATTATGGGATTCAGAATAATGATACTCTCTTACGTTCCACAAGGAAATAAGAGCGTGTTGATGATTTCGTCTATGCATCCGTGTCCTAAGATAAATAATAATCGTGATGACAAGAAACCAAAAGTGATCACTGATTACAATCACGGCAAAGGGGAGTTGACGTGCTTGACTCACGAATAGAAGACTTTACTTGTAAAAGAATGACACGAAGGTGTCCCCTTATATATTTTTTCTTATGCTTGATGTTGCATTTGTAAACTCATATATCGTGTTGAATGAGGCTACAGAGTATTCTTTCGATCGCAAAATATTCATAAAAAGGTTTCTGACGCCCTGGCTGCTGAGAATATCACACGGCGATACAATTCTACATTTTCTTTACATGGCATGACCAGTTCAAATCCTTCAGAAAGATATCCAGTTGCTCCAGCGGGCGACACTCATCCCAGTAAAATATCAAATAAACAGGTGTCGCAAGTCCACACGACATCACTGCGACAAATGCTTGATGATTATTTGTAGTGATCACAGGTTCACATTTTCTTTGTATCAAGCTTGCGCATTATAAGTACGTCTATTGCATCATAATCTTGTTGTGAAATGTGTGAGGTTAGATGGAATAATCTTTTACCTTTGAAGTTTTTATAACACACGTGTCACTGAACCATATAGTAGGCCCACAATGGATAAGAATTTTCTACCGTAAGATGTTCTTGATGCTTGAGTAGTGTTTGAATAAATTTTGAAGAATTTTTGATTTTCCATGTATTTCAACGTGCTGTTCGTTAGATGATGGCCTCAAATCTTGTTTCAGTAAATTCTTTTGTACTGAAAATGTAACTTATATAGATTCAACTCATCAGAATTCAAGAGTGTTCTCTTTTTATATTCTGAACAGTTATAGAACAGAAAAACCGAGTCGTCTACATATGTAGACAGGAAGCTGGTGTAAGGTGCGCAATTTAGGCGGCCGGAAGAGGGTTAAGATGTTTTTGCGAATTTTATTACTAAGCTATTGCCGTTGAGTACGACTACATATGCTTGTAATTCGTTTTCATGTTATCCAACAATGACTTTCAATAATTCTTATTGATTAATAGTTGAACTAAACATAAGATCTTGAATTCTAAATAATCAATGTAACACACATATAGATCATAGGTTTATACGTAGATGATTTTTACAGGCAGATCATGAATGATCATAGAATATAACTGCTTTTCAAGATGTCTGTTTTCTTTGTTATCGTAAAAAGGAATTACATTTTTAAATAACATCGCGGTGAGCAGGAGGCCTTAAGTCATCTTTGCTGAATTAAATTCGTGAAGTTTTCTCTCCCTCTTTATTTTTCGCGTAAAGTTAAAAAGTCAAAAAAAGATGTACATATGTTTTTACCTTTAACTTTTCAAAAAAAAATAAATAAGGAGAGAAAACTTCACGAATTTTCATTCAACAAAGGTTAAATTACACTTTTTATCAAAATGACAGGAAATGATAGAATCGATAATAGCTACTAATGCTCATAGAAATCGATATAAAACGATAATTAAAAACAAAATAGTTAATGCTGTGTCGTCACAAAATATAAGCTTCTGGTTTTACTTCTTATAAATCTTGTGTCGCGAGATCCTGGCCATTGTTTCTCTTTTTTATCTTCGATTTCTTCCTTTTCGTATTCCGACTCAACAATGTACACAATGTTTGTATTAAATCACTAAAACATGGGGAAGTAAATCACAAACTCAGAAATTTATTCATACAACCCACCCTCGAATAAAAGCCGCACTTAGATTCGTAGAAAATAATCACGTAACCCGCGAATTGTATTCGAGAAAACACTGTACATGCTCTAAAATAAAAATTGGAAATTGATTCAATAAAGGAGCAGTGACAAATCTAGAAAGCGAAGTTCTAATTTCAGCTGAAAATTATTCAATTGGACAAAATCAACTAATCTAATTACGCATTTCTTTTTGATCAACCAAAAATTCCGCCCGTTGGTATTGCTTCCGAGTTTCTTGGGGACTTTCAATATTATCTTGAATATTTAACGAAAAAACACCTTATATGATGTACTGTTATCCCATTTGCGTTCGCTTAAATGCTTGTCGATGATTTTGAAACCTGCTCAACATCCGACGAATGGGAAAAAGCATGTTACATTTAATTATGATTTCATCACTTTGTAGAATGGGCCAACCAGAGATAGCATTAGGAAATGGGTCTAAGATACTTGTCCTTTTTGCTTCGAGATTTTTTTTCCTTTATGCGAAAACGTCTTATTATGGGAATGAAATGCTGTATGACAAGATGGTTCGAAGTTCTTGGTACTGCACAGACGAGCCAATTCAGTCTTTACTAACATCAAAGAAATAAAGCTGAACAATCAATAATCTCTTGTGATGAATCAAGCAGTCAATTGAACAAATTTGACGAAATTCTACAGAACATACCATACTTGGTATTTCATTTGTAGATATAATGTGATGACATTCACGCATGATAAGCACACTAGATGCATAAAATATCGCTGTAAGTTATATCATTGACAACGCTCTCATATGCAAATGTTAGCAATTTAAGGATAAAAGCCTTGTCAAACATTCAGACGTCGCTATATTAGCCAGCAGATAACATTTGTAAACATCCGCTCACTAATATTCGAATGCCATGTTAGCATAATGAATTTTTAGAGCTGGACGTTGATAGTTTGAAGATACTACTTATGAGAAAGATACATGAATGTGCATTAGGGAGGATCGATTTTTAAAGAAGTTCTCATGCAAAAAGTCAAGTGATTTGGAAATAATATAGGGGTTCCGCAAAACGAACGTTTTTCTATTCAAAACTCGAAAACATCTGTTTTTCCTGTGTATTGGCCATTGATGCATTGATTCTCATCCCTGTGTTATCTAGCAGGTTTCGGATCGATCTTATTGACAATGATTCCACATGCTTTACAAAATCTTACTATAGCAAGGTATGCATAAGGGTATAAACCCTGAAAACAGAGAGGTTAAGAACGCAAGTATGGGAACAGGTGCAAGAGTCACAAGTAGACCTATAGGATTGATATAATAATTATTATTTTCAGTGCAGCTTTGACTGATGGACAGTGGAATTTTCAGACTTCTTAGAGTCTTGAAGATAGTCAGATGACTGAAGATAGTCTTGAATGCTCCTATGTGTCTAGACATCAGCTTCCTTAATATTAACTGTCTTCTGCAGAAAATTGTGTGTATTACAAACTATTGCCAGTCTAAATCGAAAAACACAGATGTTTTCGAGTTTTTGAATAAAAAATGTTCGTTTTGAGGTACCTCTAAATTGTTTCCAAATCAGCTGAAGTTTTATATGAGAACTGCTAGATATAACACGGGCGTAGTCGATTCGGCGGAATTTCGAACTTTTCTGAAAGTCGATCTACTCCAATGTAAAATATCATTAACGAAGTACATGAAGCTGAAGTATATAGAAATACCAAAATGTGTATATAATTGAATTTATTGAAAATTCTTGATACAAATTTGTCTCTTGATTCAAAAAAATTACTGGATAATAATTCCTCATTGGTGAATTCGATCTCCTTTGTCGATCAATTATGCCGTATTTTCAAAGAAAAATGTTCATGGACTAAGATAATCAAACAGTTAATTGACGTCTTCAGTTAGGAAGATAATTAAGGAACCATTTCACCATATTTACAAACACATCCGCTGACGACAGTACCGAGCTGATCGGATGGCAATCTTCTGGATAAACAGACATCTTTACAGGAATTCCACGCGCCAATAGTGATTTATACAGCTCGTGACTTTGCTTGGGAGGCACTCTGCGGTCTTTTGCACCTATCGCTAAAAGTAAAGGCGTACGCATTTGGTCAACATATCGTAGAGGACTCTTGTCCCACATTTCTTTGAGTATTTCAGGATTAGGCACCATCGAGTGATCATAATCATATCCAGATTCAACATACACCCAGTCTATGATATCTGTTGCGCCGAGCATAGTAGTGAGGTTAATAACTGGATTAACACAAGTTGCAGCCTTGTAATAATCCGGAAATTGACCTGAAATTACAATGCGAGCATTAGTATATAATTCATTCATTATCTCTATTTGCAGCTCAATAAACAAAAAACACAAATTTGTAAGTAATATATAATTGCTTCAAGTTGCACTTCTTGTTGTTTTACGGAGGATGGGTGATTTAGTCAAATCACGATGATTGAACAGTTAATGACATTTTCAAATAGCCTGCTAATACAATTATTACTCATCATTTCTCGCCAAACAGTGCCAGCTGGCTTGTGTTCAAGCAACAAGCACAGTACATGTTTATGTTTATTATTTATCGTGTGAACTTTGATAATGTCACGAATGAGTGAGACACCCATATCGAGATCTGTGATAACAGGAGCATACTGCAAAATTGGCAAAATGATACTCAAGTATTTATTAGGTTATCTCATGTTCTTGTAGTGCGTTGTCTCCGTGTCGAGATGTGGGAGGCATTCGTTTTGGGATGAATAAAATCCTATCTTCAGAGGTCTTGGAGGTATTAATTTCTGCCTATCATATGGTAAGCTATACTTATGTTGACATGGTCGAAAGTATGTCATAAATTTTGGAGATTAGGCAGGATTTTCTTCTTTTTACACTGCATAGTGAATGTGACATAATTCTCATAAAACGCTTGAGTGAAAAAACAGATGAAAACAGACATTATCTCCGGAGTCAGTAATTCACATAATTTCGATTCAAAATTTCAACCGAAAGATCTTTTAATATAATGAACAACATAGCTATCCCCGGCAGTATTTTGTTATTTCATCATTTCTTGCCTTTTTGGGATTAGTGACTTTTGATAATGAATTACTATTTTAGATAAACTAATTATTTTATCTACGTGAAGAATGATTGTAATGCAGGGTGTCAACTCGAAATAATCCAGAAAATATAGGAATATAGGATCGGAGAAACAAAAAATATAGGATAAATATAGGATCAAATTTCAGTACACAATATTATAAAATAGCCAATTTTTCTTGTTTTTGATTTCGCATAATGTAAAATATCCTACGTATTTCACCTCAAATTCGATTTAATAAGTCAATGATCATAAATTGTAGAGTATTTCATCAAGTTGTCAAGACTAAATCGGTTACCATCTCAAGAAAATAACACACATCATTGCACACAAATGTTTTATTATTTTTTTTGATGGCCTCCACCATACCCCTCACAGCCATCCCGTTCCTCCACAAACATATTTTTCATACAATTAGTTAACAAATAAATGTAAAAACAATTTCAACAATGGAACGATAAAAAAATCTTTACAAAATGTCACAACTAACAAATCTTGAATAAAAATTTCGAATGGTGTGACCACATAACTACGAGTATATAACAAATATGGTGACCACAGGATACTCTCCTCAGCTAAAAAATTATTATAAAAACGATTACATGCAAAATTGAGGTTTTCAAAATGTAGGACATCCCCAGGTAGTTAAACCAATAACAAAATTGAGAAAAATAGTCATAGAAAGTCACTATAAAATACACTCTATCAAAAGAAAATGTTATTTCACTAATCTGTGTTTCAAACAATCAAATCCATTATTCAGCATTACCGGGTTTGAAGTTTTTGACCGATTCCAGCAGACTGAGATTCTTATCGAAGAGTTTGCGCTTTTTGTTAGTTAAGCTTCTCTGCTTATGTCTCACTTCCTCGAGAGTAGTAGTCAATTCTCTTGTTTTTTGAGTTCCAGTGTCTATCATCAAGTGTGCAGTTGCCGCATACTGTAGATTTCCATTCTTCAATGCATCTCTCAATTTATTGTTTCCATCACTCAAAAGTTCATGTGCCGCTGCAAGCGCGTCATTCGTTTTCTTTTCTTTAAAAGAAGTTTTTCTTCTTTTTCCTGGAGGCTTGATTGTTTTTCTTTCAATTGTTGCCACTCTTTCTCAATTACCTCTATCTCAGCTTTCTGTTTTTGTTTTCTTTGCTTCTCTTCTTCTTCCCTCTTGCGATCAGCTTCCAGCCTCATGACGTTTTCCGAATTGCGGCGGTGATTATTTTCTTTGTCAAGGGCAATTTTTCTGGTCGATTCAATTCAGGGTCACAAAACTGTACCACGTCTTTCGTTGCTCTGACACCGTTTATGACTGTCTCACTGAGCAGAGATCGCCCTGCGGTTACAAATGAATTATTTACAGACAATCCCCTTTCCACATCTGCATTTCCATGTGGAATAACCAAAGCAGTTTTGACTACATCAGTCAGACAAGGATATTTGGGCTGACTATCGGACCGCTTTAACATAAAAATTTCTCGCCAGAAATGGTCCACGCGATTAATGGATAAGAATAATTTCATGTCATCACCCAAGTATAATACTTTCCATTCATCCTTGACTGTCACGATGTTTGAGTCAGACAAGCGAAATTTTCGAGCCACGTGAGCGATATCTTCAACATTAAAATTCTGTTGTCGAGGGGAAGCCTGGTTTTCGGATATGATGCTATTGCACAAAAACAATCCCGCATACCGAGCAATGACTTGGCTTGCTGGTCCATTGTTAGCTTTACTAGAGCTCTTCTGGCGGGTTCTCCGATTGAAATATCATCATCAGAAAGTTGGTGAGACCTAGAAAGATCGACAGAAGCTAAATCAACTCCATCTTTTCCATTCAGCTTTTCAGGTTTGATGAATCGAAGTAACAAAGTTTTCAGAAGTGCGCACATATCATCATATAATCGATGAACCATTGGCTCTTTTGACTGAAAAGATCTCAAAAATTCTTCGAAGATCTTCGAAGATCCAAAAAGTGCAACTGAACACGTGTTGCCTGCTTCAGTGGTCCAAGGGCCGTGGCTGTTCTTCTAAAGGCAATACTCTTCGGAGTGCTTTTCGAATCTTTCTGCAATGAATCAATGAATTGACATATTCCAGTCCATTGATCGAGGATCCGTCGAATACTTGGACCGATTGACAACCAGCGTGTGTTAGTATGTTGATGGAACATCTGAATTTCGAGTTCCAAATCGAGTTGGATTTCTTTGAAATCTTCTCTTCTTGCTGCAGAGTATTTGAACAAGCTGAACAAGTCCACGGTTAGCTGCTCAACATCGCCGCCATACTCGGATAGTCCCTTAGCAAAGACATATTTACAGCTTACGATGTTATGACATCTTCAATATTTGCATACAAACATCGATTAGAATAATTTTTATAATATCATTCATCCTACAAGTACGAGTATGTGAGCAATTATACATCAAGGCTCAATTCATTCATTAATACTTACATAAATCGTGAAAAAATGCCTTAACTCCATTATGATTGGATAATAGGATAACATAGGAGCTTTCAACGAAATATAGGATAAATATAGGATATATAGGATAAATGAAAAAATATAGGACAAATATAGGAATATAGGATCGAGTTGACACCCTGCTAATGACATCATTCTGCACAGATATTGATAGATTAACGCAGTATAATAAGTGCAAAATAATGTCAAATATAATTCAAGTCAGATGCATAGATTCGTACTTTAACCTTCTATGAAGTGCATCCATATCCTGGGAGGGTCGATTCGGTTTCCACTCCTTAACTCTTGAAGTATTGCTACGAATAGCATGAAATGTACAGTAAAACATATTTTGTGAGTGAAATTTCTAATGATGGTATTAAATTGCTCTACCTCGTTCATCATCGTCCTGAAAATAGCCTTTCAAAACCTAAATCGCCGATTATGAGATTTTAGAAATTTTCAACATTTTACCGATTGTTGTTTATGAATCTCCTCACCCGTACAGAAATAAGTCCGTATGAATCATAGTATGAAAAGGTATGAAAAATAGTATGACAACGCATACGTATGTAATAACATAGTATGCATAAGTATGAATAGTGCATACGTATGTATTAACATACTATGAAGCATAGTATGCATAATTATGAGCGATGCATACGTATGTCTTGACATTCTATTAAACATGCTATGAATAAAAAACGTATTACGCATATGTATGCATTATCATAGTATGAAACATAGTATGCACAAGTATGAATTTTGCATACGTATGTATTACCATACTATGAAACATTGTCATAATTAAATATTAATTATTTAAATTCATACCGTATACAAATATACTACATGTTATTGTGCAGGAGTAATCTATGTTGGGTAGCGGCAATTTTTTCTACTATGATGTTTGATGCTTAACCCGAATTTTGTACCCATGCTGAATGATGCTGGTGATCAGTCATCTATACAGAATTAATGGGTGATATCAAATATAACTTTCGTTGAATATACGCATTTCATAATGTTGTTGTTCAACTTCGTGATGAACGACGTACCCATTTTCATCTCAGGTCATTGGAAATAAATATTTTTCATTTAATTATCTTTGTATAGTATTATATAACTATTTTGCTAACATATAATGACATTATTTGCAGATGACGAATTCGTCAATAGTTCTGATTCTTGTGATACTGAAATTCTTTCATATATACAGTCATGGAAAAAATATAGTACCCGGTAAAAAAATGAAAACTCAGGACTTGTTCCTGCGTCACTTTCACATACCTGTTATTACTCCGATAAATGAACATCATGATAGTGATAAAAGTACAATATTAAAATCTTGTGATGCCTCCGTCAGCACGCATGAGTTCTTCCACACGATCAGTCATCGAATAAATTAGGGATTTCCGATAACTTGCAAAAACTTGCGATAAAGTTGCAAAACGTTCGTCACTGTTAGACGGATTTTCATATTCCCTTTGCAATTTCAGTTCCATTCTACCCCGCACATTTTCGATAGGGTAAGGAGGTCAGTCAAGGATGTTGACATCATTTTGTTGGAGAAATGTTCGCGTTCGAAGGGCAGTATGGATAGGCGCATTGTCTTGTTGGAAAATGCCTTTTCCTTGAGATATCATGGGCCAAATTGGCACGAGGTGCTCTACAAGAATATTAGTATAGGCTACTGTTCAGAATCAATGTGGGTTTCGATTCTGACTAAATCCGTGAAGCCGTTTACAGAAAATGCTCCCCATACCATTGCATGAGGCATAGACCGATTGGGAATGCTGCAAACATAGGGTTCCGAATATCGGCATGCGAAGGATTTTCGAACTTACTGCACGCGGGATTGTCCTAGGCAGAATCGCGATTCATCAGAAAATACAACTGTCTTCCAACTTCTAGAGCTCCAATTGGATTTTTGTCGAGCCTATTCAAGTCTGCAATGTTTATGGTCTTCAGTCACTAGAGTCTTCCTTGCCGGTACAAAGGACTTGACACCAGCATCTCGCAGCCGATTCGAAACTGCTCTTCTGTCACATTCAAGATGCGAGTCCTGCTTTATTTCTCTGGCAGACATGAAAGGATTTTCTGAAGACATCCTGACAATCTTTTCATCTTCTCGGTCACCTTCTTCCGCCCACAAGCACCTCGGTTGCTTCCTTCAGCTTGTCCATCGACAATGTCTGACGATACTTTTTGACCGTGTTCTCTGAAATGCTCAAGCACTCAGCTATTTTTGGTTTTGAAAATAATGCATGAGTCCTTAATGCATAAATTTGACCTTTCATAAACTCAGCTAAGTCGGTACCTCGCGAAGCCATAGCTGACAGCGATCTAGAATGAAGTGACACTTCCAAGCCATTTTATTAACATCATGTTGGTTTCTTTGTGTAGTGTTAACTCAAATCAGCAGATATTTATGGACTGTCCGCAGTATCAGCATGATCGCATTCCTTCGTTTAGATCATAGTTTAACACTAGCGAATGTTGATTTGTGGTTATTAACATCGATGCCAACAATGTGTTGCAACTTATCGGGTACTATATTTTTTCCATGACTGTGTATATATTGTTCATGCTTTTCAGATACTTCATGCAAAAAGTCGTTGCTTCAAGCTGAAAATTTATCCTAAATTTTGTTTACATAACGTGATGATATCATAAGAATTTGATGAACGATTACCATATAAGAGCAGGTATTATTCTTGTTGAAACGAAATAATGACGTGTCTTGTAGCTTTCTTTTGATCAAAGAATTAGTAATTCAACGAGTTTACTTTTAAAAAGTCCCATGTATATTGTGGATCTCTACAACGTGAGCAAAAATTTGAAAGTCCATTTTTGAGTAATCTAGAAGTTAAATATGAAAGTGTTACTAATATAATTTCCTTGAGTTGCCATTGATTAAGCGCTATTTTGAGCACCAACACATTTTAGATAAGTAATTCTATCAAACATGATTCATGAAAGTAATAAAAACTAATTCAATTAGTTTCGAAAAAATATTGTTGATATTTATTTTGACTATTTATCTTTCCTACTATTGCTTGAGAAATTGCCACCTTATCATAAACGTGTATAATTCTTTTATTAGTGTGTCATTGTATCTGAAGTTTTCCATCAGGGTTGTCCAGTCTAACTCAGAAGGCTCCTGGTTCCTTTCACTTCTCTAATAATAAGCATTAGTTTATTTCCATTGAAAGCATAAATGAACCTGTATGAACGTCAAAACAATTAACTTCACACTGTCTTGACGCGGGAGCATTATTATTAGCTACTCGCATTACAGATAACGGTAACGGATTCTTTTAAGATTGTTTATGTTACTGAATGCTAACGAGTTGCTTCACTTTCTTTTTTATCTTCTGCTTGAGGGTTTATGTACCGTTCTCTTCACTCGAACTTTGATTTTAAAAAATCATACAAATATGTTTATCTTTGATCAAATGGGTACGTCGTTCGTATGTTGTAACAAATGAATGTCATAAATGTGATTTTAACGTATGAGAAATTGTCATTATTATGATCTTAAAATGCTGCTAATAGCTGTCTCCCTCATGATATGTTTTGTATCTAAATCAGTTGACTTGCTACATTTAACATGTTACCGGCGACACAAGGTGTTTTTGACTGTGTTCCCTTTCATATTAAAGTACGACATATTGAATACAGAATGCATATGATAAATGGTGCATATGATAATGAATTCATGCTGTTATAGAGTATATGTACAACATTAAAACATATGTGCTTATGTAGAATATTTCTTCGTACGATATACTGCTTTATGCACATATGTTGCATTTTTATGTCAGAAACATGCTCCGAAAACTCACGCGTGTTCAGGATGAGTATACGTACCTATTTTCATGGTATGTTTCTTTGTATGATTCATGCGCATGGCACGACAACGCGCTACATGCTCTTAGTACGTCTCATACTATGTTTCGTATGTCTGTTCCATACTATGTTTCACAGCGTATGCCATATGAGAATGCATACTATTTTCATAATATGATTCATACTATGTAAAGTCATAGTATGAATCGTACGTATGTTAGGGTATGGCCCGACAGAGCGTTACATGTTCATAGTATGTTTCACAGTATGCTTCATACGTCTGTTCCATACTATGATTCATACTACGTTTTCATGGTGTGTCTGGTATGAATACGTATATGATCTTTCATGGTATGTTTCGTAGTATGATTTTGCTGAGTATGATTTAGGGTATGCTTCATACTAAGTTTCATACTATGTTAAGTCATAGTATGAATCATACGTATGTCAGGGTTTGGCCCGACAGAGCGTTACATGTCCATAGTATGTTTCATACGAATGTTTCATAGTATGATTCATACCAATTTTTTCTGTACGGGTATGCACGATGCCAAACTGGTTGAGTGAAAGGGAGACTGATAAGACTGATGATTGTGCAAAGAATGCAACTTACCGGTATTATTCGTATGTGAAAAGTAGAAGATTTTCCTTCGAAAATAACAACGTAAGTTCCAATGTATCTTTAAAATGACACACTACACGTCGACGTTACTCAGATGCTGTTATAACGAAGAAGGACGATTTCAGATACCCAGTAAATTCAGATGATCAGGAAAGTAAAAAAAATGACTACTTTAATGTGCATTACTATTCAACCTATTAATAAGAAGTATTTACATAGCATTTGAAGCTTATTGTCTAATAGATCATTAGATGATTCATAGTCCATACTGTTATTCATTAAATACGGCGCTCATATCAAAATTGGTGCGATTTGTTAGAAGATATAATACAAAATGTTTGCAAAAAGAGGCAAAATTCCGAACGTCAAAATAAGTACTTTTCAAAATAGGGTGTAAATTTGATCCTCTGGAGGGCTAAATCCAGAGAATTTTGGTGGAAATTTTAGAAACACACAAAAACTATTAGTCACGAAAGAGTTACTCGACAGGATTAGGACCACTGCCGAATCGCTCTCCTCCCTCGATACACATACATGTACACATCTGCACATGCATATTCTTACCAATTAAATGAGCAGCAAGAAATCCACCATGGGATCCTCCAGCGACACATACTCGATTCGCATCAACGTCGAACTCTTTCGCCGCGATGATTTCTTCTATAGATTTTTGACAATCTAAAACATCCAAAGTCCCGATTCGACCAGGCAAGCTTTCAATCGAGTCCTGACCAAAGCCAGTACTACCTCTGAAATTCACCAACAAGCAATGGAAGCCTAATTGAACTAATGCAGCTGGTGTGAGCATGAATTGAGCAGTGCGGGAGCCATGGGGTCCTCCATGTGGCATAACAATTATTGATCCCAGTTTTGCAAAGGATGGGCATATTGACTGCAAAAGTAATATAAATTGTCATTGCATTTAATTGAATCTGATCTGATAGATTTAATGGAAATTTTTGATGATGTTGATCATAGAAAGCTAAGCTATGTTCAAAAAAAGTAAAAATATTCAGAAAAGTACTGATTCTTGAGAACATCACAGACACCGCGAGAATGCAAAGACTACGTTGGTTTGACCTCGTGCATCACAAAAGTTATGTGGATGAAAATGGATGCTTAAAGATGAGCAGGAAGAGTGACCTGGAAAGAGTGGTGAAAGAAGACACTAACGCTCTAGAGTCCAGGAAGCGGACGCCCGCGATCGGCCGAAATGGAGGTGGATAATTAACGTCTAACTCAGCATCTCCTGAAAATAAGGACGCGAAGAAGGATGAGTGATTGAGCGTGGGCTCTGTGAATTGTTATGTTGAACTGAATTGAAATTGAATATCTTCAAGCAAACATCATTCGGAATATATCCATGGACGCAGACAATTTAGTAATTATTTAGTAGTAAGTAAAGAAATTAACGATAGCTATCAAGTTCAGTTCTACTATTGATGGATGGATGGATTGAGGTCATGTATAAAGAATACCTCACGTAGTCTCAAATCAGTATTATCGCTGTCGTGGGCCAGAACGTCTATATAGTGATGTTGGCATGTCCTACTTGACAATTTCGAATATGCTTAAAAATAGATGCAGTTTGAGTTGAGAGCTGCTCTTTAAAGCGGACATGAATTGGTCTGATAGTGCTGCCTATTTGTCACCGAAATGTCATATTTCTATTTATACAAGACTAAAAGACAATTCATGGCTTCTGTACTTGAAGATGATTGCCGGATAGCAGTCGAAAAACTTTGTACACATTTGCAATAATAACAACATAAAATACCCCTGATTCTTTCTAACTATAAATCTACACCTGGTTGCAAATAACTTCATATAAAAAATCGCAACAAAAGAACATTGTTTCTTGCATATCAGAAGCTGCATTGCTGTATTCAGAGTTTGAAAATAAAAGACATAACTTTCATGCTAAATAATCGCTAGAACAGTCGTAAAATATTGTGTAACCAAATTCTGACACTAAAGAATGATACAGCATTTATGTGGCCTGTCGTCGTGTTGTTGGACGGTGACGCATGACAAATGCAAGTCTGTAACGTGTAAACCTGAGCTAGTTCATAACTAACTATTTTGTAAATGAATTATAGCAAGAATCGTGAATTTAAGATAACCTCCTTGCACAGCCCTGTCATTACTGAATACGCGGTTGTGACCAGAATTTGTAGGTGCAGAATCGATCTAATTCTGGTCCTGACTAGCACATGTCCAGTCATGAAGGCCATCAATATGTAAATGAAACTGTATAGGCCACTGTATATGAAACTTAACATTTTCAAAAAAATCCGTCCATATTTGCCTCATTTTAAAATTACAGCAAAACTGCAAGTGTCTATAGAACATCTGAAGTACCAATCATGTACCAGCAGCATTGTATATTCAAAAAAATCTATACTTATGTAGCAGTTGATTGGTAGAGCTTAATTTCTATAACTTCACAATACATAGCCTTCTCATGTTTGGAACCACTAGAATTGACTTCTGAAAAGCGATGGATATTTTTTATCTCAGTCCTACCATGTCTGGATATCCTAGCATTATGGTGCAACTGCAATCCTAGTCAAGAGATTCATGCATACATGTATACAAGAACAGAGAGCAAACATGAATTTGAATAATCCTATGCATGTATGCAAATGATCTTGACATGCATTACATGGAATCTGTTATCTGAAGACCAAGTCAACTCGAAATTAGTTAGCGAAATCAAAATGAAGATTGGCAATTTCTTCGTTCGTATGAACATCTGGTAAAGCTTTTATCGGCATGCATTAATTACACTGTTGCACTTTTTTTATGCTGACCATTTAGGGCACATATTTGCTTTAACTGCCTAAATTTCATAAATTGGATTCATTTGAAGACTTCGCAAATATATTCTTTACTCATTCAACACTTATTTGAATTTCATAACTAGCGTACAAGTATTGCTATGCTCGTTACTTAGATATGTTGCGTTCGCTACATCACTCACATGTTTATCGTCGTCTTAAGCTTGTAGAGCAACATGTAATATCAAGAGCAATAATCACTCCGAGGAAAGTTCACTGTCTTAGTTGATGGGTTCTTGGAAATTTAAGTATGGGCGCCAATGATTGTTTCATTAATATAAGGAACGAATTGATGTGGAGCGAAAGTTGATGAGCTACTTAATGAGAAGGAAAGGCAGGTATTGTGAACAAAACCTGAGAAGGAAGGCTTTCGCCAGGACGGAATGATAGGAAAGATCTATGGTCGAATGGCAATTCTGGTCAGACGACATGAACTAGACAAGAATCTTATCAATTGGTGAACTAATGCGGAAGTGCCAGGACCGAGATAGCTGGATGTATGACTTCCAACCTCCGTGACGGAGATGGGACTTGAAATGAGATTGCATTCTTTAATAATCCACCAAAATTTACAGAAGAGCTCTTAGTCATCCATGGTCTGCGTGGGTCAAGTCCCAAAATGCAAAAGGTGAGCGGCACGATGATAGATCGATTGATGTGATAGTTGCAAAAGGATTAAAATTAGAAATACGAGTAAACCTTCGCTTTTGCTTACCACAGATTCATCCGGAGACATGAGGATGCTTTCATATGAAGCTCTGCCAAAAGTCGGGTGTTCATTCGTCTCATCTGGCACATGAGTAAGGATATTCCAATTAACACCTTCCACAACGTCCGGTTGGTCGGGAAGCCGGACCCATTTCACACTCTCCTCATGATTCATCAGAGGCAGCTGGGCCACGACAAAATGATGAGGTCGAGATGGAGACGATTGAATAGCTAACACCAAGTCATTGTGAACATCGACAACGGCAGCAAAACCGATAGCTAAGTTGTCCGGTAGTCGACAACCCAATTTACTTGGTACATGAACTACCATGACTTCATTTTGAGAACGCCATTCAGAATGGAAAATGACACGCATGCTGTCAGAAGACCAACAACGGGTAGGTAGACCAAGACAGAAAATACCTGAAAAATGAACGCAATTTATTTTCCGCATTGAAGCATCAAGCAGTAGGTATATAAATGTCACATGATAGATATGTAAAGCGCTAGATTAATACCAATGATCCGACAAATTAACGCTTTTTGACTTTTATCAATTTTGCCTGTCCTGTAATAGTCCAGACACCATCTGGACTGAATATATGAATAATTGATTTTCTCAGGATGAATTTAGTGGCTTGATTCATTTATAGAAGTACTATGAGAAGGGGAATCACTTTTCATAATTACTTCACATTTCAGCATAAATGCATTTCTTTGAAAAAACGAATCATTCCGATATTTCCACTCTCACCATCATGTTGCACGCCTGGGACAACGGCTTCTTGACATGAGCAAATTCTTCATTTGTATGATGACGCTGCATCGGGAACATGCATGTTAGGTTATTCGTTTTCATACACTCCCAGCTTTTACTATATTATGCAGTTAAGAAACCAGCATAAGATCCTTGCAGCAAAGTTCAGGTAATTCTCTTTGGGTGGCCTTTCCTCTACAAATATTGCTTACACTTAACTTCACGGAATTGCACATGCGACGAAACGCACACTCGCAGAACTTTTCAAAAACAGCTACTATATTGACAAATTCAATGTTCAAAGTTCAACATCAAATCAACTGTAGCTTTTGCACTGCTTTCGTTTGTAACAAATGCCTTGGCTCATCATGATTATAAAGATAATTGAAGATAATGGAATGCCAAGGGACCTTGTGTCAGCAAAGCAAGCTATTTGTATTAATGCCAGTCTCAATTTGGTTTAAAATTTGGATTAATGGCCCTTCTTCCGCGCAAAATCAAGAAATAAAAACTAACCAAATTTATAAGCAACCCAAATATATATATAATTATAAGGGTTGCTTATGAATTTGGTCAGCTTTTATTTCTTAATTTTGCGCGGAAGAAGCCAAATCTTAAACCAAAGTAATCATCTTACTCCGCGATGGCCACAAAAGCATGAGATTTTAATGTCAGTCTTCTACACGAAGCAGGGAAATAAATATATTACTATTGTTAGCTGACAGTTGCCTCGAGTATCTTAATTTCAAACTTGCTACATCAAAATTTTTAAAAAGTTGAAAAAAATGTCAAGATTCGAAACTAGAGAGCAGAACTTCTGAAAGTTAATAAAAAATTCGTTAATAAATTCAAGTTCTTGATGTGGGATATGTATATGTAGAGATGAGGTAGATGACATTTCACTCGTATCGTATGTGATTACGTTGAATGCCTCACATTAGATACAAATCAAAAATAAGCGCTTGAGATATCAATCAATTTCAACAGCATTGATCCCAGCATTAAAAGTGAAACAAAATCAAAGCTTAAATATTCTTGACTTCGATTTTGACTGAAAAAGAACCCCTGTAGAGGCAAAAGAAATTCAGCCGGAAATAGTGTTTTGGCTAATCTATCTCAGATTTAGCATCATTTGTTCTGCATCTGATTTTATCATGGGAGACGAACGCAAAAGTAACAATGATCGTAGCACATATTACTGTGTATTCATTATGGAGATTTCAGCAATATGTTAGGTTTGAATGGCTATCCTGAGTAAATTATCAAAACAGTAATCCAAGACATAAAGAAACTATCTACAGCACGATTGTAAGAATGTTGCATGAAAAATTGCCCAATCAAACGATAAAAAATTATGTCATCGCAAAATGATAGTCCATAAACTTATTTGTCGTCACTACAGTTTAGATTTGACAGGCCCAGACATCCACTGCATGATCATATCAAAGAATACACATTAAAGAATCGACGCTTATAAAACATGCTATCCATTACTCAATGACAATACTGTTTGAATAAGTTTATGCTTCAAAAAATCATTTTGGTTTCAGTAATAGCGGCTCAAATGTCGAAGTTGCCAATCGCTGTTCAACAGTAACCCGAAATCAACCCCAAATGCGCAAGTTACGATGCAGGAGAAACTATATTCTCAAAAATTGTACTAGCATGTTTTTAAAAATTTCCTTCCCCTGGCGTTTACTTCCGAATAGACGTTTGATTTCAATACTCAAGCTGAACCTGCCTCGAAAATCAAGTTGAAACACGCCAGAAACGCAATCCATCCTGAAGATTTTGCATAAGAAGTGCCAGAGAAATGTACAAGCAAATAAAGGGACAAAAATAAGAGTACATGTACATACAGAAATCGTCCTCGGAACGAGTGATTATCGATTAAAGGCGCAACTATGCGGTGCTAGTGAAATACTTCTCCAGGAATTTCGAACAATGAGCGGGCAAGCTTCGTCAACTATTGCAGAATTCTACATTGAGGTGCAGTTATTTTCAGTGCAAGCATCTCAAATTCAACTTATTAACCTTACCCGGAAAAGCACCTTCACCAGCTTTGTGAATGAAGTCAATTACAACTGAAGGTCCTTTTGATTTCGGCCATTCTGTAGAGACTAGACGTTTGCACTGCCGATGTGGGCCATTAGTTTTGTTTTCAAGCCAAATTAACGTATGACCGTTAGGACTGAATCGTGGAGTACAGACTGAAAAGCCGGGCTTGCTCAACTGCTGACATGAACCAGAGGCAAGATCCAAGTGATACATAGCCGCTGCCCGCTGTTCACAATAAATAGCGCCAAGCCGGAACGGTTTCCAATCAACACCAACGAATACAAATCCTGTAAAGAAAACACAATGTCTACATAATCTCTTGACTTATCAGTTTGATTGATATTTAAAATAAGACAACACACGTAGAAACCAGCTGACAATGAATGGGCACTGTTTGTGGTTATTCAGTACACAAGATTACAAGAGCCATTTTGTATGTTTTTCCGCATGCTTCTTTCTACGTAGCTTGATATATTATAAATAACAAAATCTAAAAAGTACATTGATGAAGAGATTGATCAATTGATTAAGCATATGCAAAAATAATAACTTGCAGGTTAAATGTAATGAATCAAGCATCAAATTATTTAATTTATTCGAATGCAAGAAAAGATTAATTTCTTCTTTTTGATAGATTTTATACACTATTAAAATTACATGTATTAGTGCCTAATAATTAGGGACATTATCGCTCGATTGCAGAAAGCTTTTTATCGATGGTTCTATTACTATTTAAACGAAAAGAACAACTGATCTAAATCAGTGAAAGAAAAATGCCATGGTGTAAAAAATGTCGCAAGGCAGTATTTCTTTTCTTGCCTTTCTAGGACTGAGGAAAACATACATTTTCACAAATATATGGATAAAGGCTACGTATAACTTGTAATAGGACATGAAGCTTTACTTTTACAAGACTACTTGTGTGCCAAAGATTTAGAAGACAAAGTATCTTGCATTCCATTGCGAACAGGAGAATCGTGAATGAAGATCTTCCGCTTCGTGGTCTCGGAATCCAATATTTTCTTGTCCTTCTGGATTCATATAATATCTCTGATGCTGAATGCAACAATGAAAACATAAACTGAAACAATGCAAGTTAGATAACCAGTGAGCACTTTGATCTCAGTCTTGAAAAGATATCTGATGGAATTGTAATTTCAACAAGTCATAAGCCTTTTCTGTGCCTAAAACATCCACCTCAACCATGACGCATTCACGATGTAAGCATTAATTAGCCTACTTGACTTCCATCTATGGAAAAAGGCCTGCGAACAATGTCGTTAAGTTCTCGGAGAACAGAAAGTATTGATAAGTATTGCTACCATCATTAGCTCCCAGATACTCAGCCAGCTGCACTTGAGTTCTAGTTTTCAGGACGATAGCCGGCTGTGCTGGCTGAAAGGCTATACAATAAAGATCGACTTCGTAAACATCAACTGATTTTGGGTTTAATTCCTATACAAATGAATTGAATTCAACTTTATGGCTTCTTCTTAACAACATACCGGACATCGAAGAAAATAGTACGTGACACTGCACTTCGATGCACATACATGCTTTATTCGACATTAACTGCCGTAGGAAATACCAAATACCAATTGTTCGTGGTCAGTTAGTCGCTAACATTATACACGACAGCCTAATTTCTTTTCTGCCAAATACTTCAGTGGGTGTCCAACTGGTACACTGTCGACAATTAAGATCACTCTATTGTCAATCAAGAGCACTTAATGTGATTCCATGGAGCAAGTTCATCCTATGCATCGAACCAAAGATCATCATCGATCGAAAAACTGTTTGATTGTAACGATTGCAGTGGAATCTGAACGTAAATTTATACGATTTGCAGCAAAGACAGGTGGAAAATCAGATAAACAGCATCGACCTTTTAGAGCAGGATGCAGACGATTATTGAATTATAAATAACACGAATAAACAAAATGGATTTTGTACTTAGTAATAGCAGCTGCCATAGTAACAACTGCACATCCTTTCAAGACTCAAGTGCATCCCTTCTCCAGCAACCACACCTCACTAGATGACAACTAATGTTTTTTTTTGAAAAATCAAAAAGTCACAAAGGAATCAGAAAATCTCAGAGTTTCCGCGATACTACGCAGTGCGAGGAAGCCTTGCAGTTTTAGCATCACTGAACCTTGTCATCTTATTTTTGTGCTTGTTATCTGCTTGACTATAATCGAAAGTGAAACCTTTTTAAGTGATACTTCGAAGCTAGTGGCTACAATTAGAGGATAACGAGCCAATATTTCATTTAAAAGTCTAACTTAATGCTTGAGATTTTGATAACGTGCGATCGCAGACTAAAGACCAGCGCTACGGAAGCGATTGATATTAATTCGCCTCCGCTTCGATTTAATTATTGGAGACCGGACATGGGCTCCTCACCTCCCTATTTCGAGCACCTTTTTCTTCATTTCCACTTTTTTACGGGTTATAGCTTCAGACGTTAACACTTCGCAGTCTCCACGAACTTTCTGTCGTAAACCCTAGCTGACCTGTATGCGTTTTTTACTTGCTAAAAAGTCCAATATTTTTCAAATTTACTGAATTTTTGACCTTTGGGAAATTGTGAAATATAAACGTCAAATTTTCCCAGCACGTGTGTAGTAAAGAAATATTAAACGACCATGAGTGTTTGAGAATGCAACAAAGAAATTGCGTCAAGACACACCAATCCGCATTGTGTAAAGTTGCCATTGATGAGATGACAAGTTGAAATCTGATTTTGAATGCCAGTATTCTGAGATAATACACCTTCGTTTTGATCATAATGAGAAAATTAGAAGTAACTACTTTTAGTAATACAGGTGCCAATTTGTGATTAGGTGTAATAGGGTAAGCACTTATAAATATGACAACTATTACTTAGCTCATATCAAGACTTAAGGTCAAAAGTCAGAAGTGCCTCGCACCGCCCTGACACGCGAATTGCGTCAGTCATTAGCATCATGATACTTTCGGAAGCGGAAGCGATCGTCGGGCATTCGCTTCCGCTTCCACACCCCTGGTTAAGACACATGGCAAAAGTGGCAACGGAATGTCAAATAAGGAGGTTGCAAAAATGTGCGCACTGAAGGAAATGGAAAATCAACTTCGAAGAGAACCCCTGAGATGGTTTGGTCATGTGACTAGAACGGAGAGAAGTGTGTGTGGAGAGAGATGAAGGAATGCACATGCAAGTGCATGGGCGCCGAGATGTCAAAAGACCTAAAGATATCTGGAATCCTCGAGGAACTTCCCGTGAACCGAGAAGAATGAAGGAGTGAAATCAACAGTCTAGTCTCAGGAACTGTGAATGAAAGGACACTTAATGTGGAGTAAGTAAGTAGCACCACGAATCGAAAAACCATGAATATCGCTTCATGTCTATAATTTCCGACCAACATTTTGCTTCCACATGCCTTTTTTGTTACACGCCTGCTACTCGCCCGCACATCATTAATAAAGCATTAATTCTTTCAACCATGGCTAACGCACCTTAACACCAAAGTTCATTCACAGTTCTTTAACAATGGATGTTGGTAAGTCAAAATTGTAATTCAATTACAGTAATGCTATTACCTTCATACTGATTAACATCTGGATCGTAAGTTGATAAACAATTTTAATGAATAAATCGGTTTGTTGGTTCAGTAAATCAATCATGAAATGGAAATGCACGATCGGTCTATCTGCATTAAATCAAATACGAGTCTACTAAAAGTACAATACGGAAGAACAAACATTGTGTTTTGTGATCCTCCTCAATACCCACGATATATGCAATCTGACCGAAATAAATGTAGCTGTCGGCGCTTCTACATGACAAATCATTGCATAACTGCAATACTACGGAAGTATATCAAGCGAACGGAATGTCAACATGCGATAACTAATCTTTGCCTCTGATGATCTATGAAATCTTTCTTTTATATGCATGTCGGCATACATCAACTTAAAAAGGCCGTTCAAGAAGTAAGACTGTCTGTCATCTGTTTTATCAGAACACACAGTGAGCGCGCATCTAGAAAATCGCTGAATAGAGCGTAGAGTGGCTGAGACAGCTGCTCTGATGTGAATTCACACAATGTTGGTTCTCAGAACATTAAACGGCTTGATCTTTTCTCGGATCAATACAGGAAGGAACGTTGTACACACTGTCACGCTTATTTGATGCGACTTGCCATCTGCTGTTTGAGTTACAGTATTGGCCATGGCATTAGAAATTTTTAATTATCTTGTAAAAAAAAGAGGGAAATCATCATTAAACCAAAATATACACATGTATCATTGATTATTTGATTACAAAATATCAGAAAACAATATGTAACACGAAAATCAAGGAGCATCAATACAGGAAAATCAATACTTCGTAGCGTGTCCTTTGTTTTTCAAAACTTTTTGATACGGTTTGGCATTGAAAATACAAGGTTTTTGCACAGTTGGGCACTGATGTCACGGCACCAAACAGACTTCATCACTTCCTCAAGATGACTGAGGGATGTGATTTCAATCTTTGATATTTTTCCTTCATAATCGCCCATAAATTTTCAATCGGATTCAAGTCGGGTGATTAACTCGGCCAATCAAGCACTTCGATCTGATTGGTGTTCAGCCACTCAGTCACAGTTTTTGCTTTATGACATGGTGCGGAGTCGTGTTGAAATATCTCCTATGATAGGACATTCATCCACAGAGGCACTTTGTCACACAGAACATTCTGGTATCGTTGAGAATTCATCATTTGACCTTTTGGGACAAAATAGAGACCACCGCGGCCACCGTAGGAGAAACATTCCCAAACCATAATTTGTGGGCAATGCTTTACGGTCGTTGTTACAAATCGCGGATCGTAGGGATTTGATGCAGGAGGTCGAAGGACAAGGCCCCGCACATTATTGAATTGTCTAAAAGTATTCTCATCGGAAAATAGCACTTTTGCCCAGTCTTCCGATGTCCAATGAGCATATTTTCGGCAAAATTGAATACGGCGTTTCACAGCTGCCTTCGGAATCAAGGGCTTGAGATCAACCTGTAATCTTCTTCTGATGGTGCGTGTCGACACGTTGGAAAACGAAGGAAGCACAACTTTGACTTTAGCAGATGTAATGAAAGGTTGACTATTCACCAATCGCTTCAAAAGAGCATCATCTCGTCGGGTAGTTTTCTATTCGGACCTTTGCGCTCTTTAGAAATCACTCCGTGGATAATGCGATTCACTGTAGAGCAAGACAATAACAATCGATCGGCGATTGCATTTTGTCGATAATCTTCTTGGTGTAAAATAAGACCTTGAGCTTTTAAAGTTGCGCTGATGTTGCTTTCCTATCCATGTCAATGAGAATTCGTCTATGTATCAGAATTTGTGACGCTTCACCTACTTAACACTACAGGTTGCATGAGAGAAAAATCTATAAATTACCATAGAAAGCTGACATTTCTTCTCTAATGAATCAGCATATGAATTTGAATAAAGAGCGTCATAGAAAGCCAACAGATTTAGACACAATGAGAGTTATATTTAGATGTTAATGACCTTATATCTCTACCAAATCGTATTTTGCAGAAAATTTCTAATGCCATGGCCAATACTGTATGTATTAGGAGCTGTTTTCGACTTTTGAACATCTTGCTTAACTGCCAATCTAGTATATTCCGTTGGATTTTGAGAATTTATCAATGTTCAGTAATGTATGGAACATGTAAAGGAATTAATAAATGGGAATTATCAAAGAATCGATCAGTACAATGTCCACTTCCAGTAAAGGTAATTGTGTCAATAAATTGTGTGCATGAACACGGCGAGGTATTGAAAAATGAAAACATCAATGTAACCAATTATAATACTAATGCAAGCATGGGTTCTCCTCGATCAACTGACAGCAAAAAGACTTCTTCTGGTAAGTATTTTGGTTAATATAACAGTTTTCATGATCATCAAAGAAATTTTGAACAAGAGGTCGTGTCGATGCTTGAAAATAAAATGTACTTCAACATATGACAAATACTTGTATTGAAAATTAAAGCAACAAATTTGTACCCGTACGGAAATAAGTGGGGTATAATCATGGCATGAATTCATATATATATATATATATATATATGATCATACGGATGAACTATGAATATGTAATGATTTTTTTTACACTTTTCATGCGTATGAAAACAGTAAGAATTCATACGTGTGATCATAATGAATTTAAAAGGCAATGTTTCAAAAGGCAATCTGTCATAACCCGCACGAAAATAAATGGGTATGTTTCATACTATGTTTTCATGCTTATTCAGCATACGTATGAAGTTTTCATACCATATCGTACGTATGAAACGATATGCAAAATTCATACGTATGTTGATGGGATGAAACTCGCATACCATATCGTACGTATGAAACGATATGCAAAATTCATACGTATGTTGATGGGATGAAACTCGCATACCATATCGTACGTATGAAACGATATGCAAAATTCATACGTATGTCGATGGGATGAAACTCGCATACCATATCGTACGTATGAAACGATATGCAAAATTCATACGTATGTTGATGGGATGAAACTCGCATACCATATCGTACGTATGAAACGATATGCAAAATTCATACGTATGTTGATGGGATGAAACTCGCATACCATATCGTACGTATGAAACGATATGCAAAATTCATACGTATGTTGATGGGATGAATCTCGCATACCAAATTATGCGTACGAAGCGATATGCAAAATTCATACCTATTCATGCGTCTGTTCAGTATGCATTTAAACACTTTTCAATGTTTCTTTCACATGCGCTGCGTGTTTCAACTGAAGAACCTGAGCAGGTAAGCGTCCAGTGTGAATGTTGACATGTTAAATGTTAAGGCAGAGAATTGCCTTTGCTATTTGCAGAACCTTGATTGTACTGAAGCAGGAGATGATGATACTAGATTTTCATTTTAGCAACAAAATCAGTGGAATTGGGCATATACACGCATACAAGACAATTCAGTTACTGTGCAGTTACAATGTAATTAAAATACAGTTAGGCCTACTGTATTGTCTTTTATGCGTTTACATTCACAATTGGTCTATTTCGGAAAGTCACATACTTCCGGAATCTCTTCAGCGAGATGTCTACAAAGGATATCGACTCATGGCCCTGGACTGCACCTCTGCTTCAGTGCATTATCACATGGTCTCTGTATGTTATTCGTTCGTTCGTTCGATTGAGTTTTGATTTTTATCAGTGTCATTCGTTCGAATGCACTGATGATAATGAAACAGGAGGAAGCAGCTAGTTCTCCATGCAACGGAGAAGGTGCTCCTCGACGCGCGTGAAGGGGCGGTCGCTCCATGCAACGGAGAAGGTGCTCCTCGACTCGGGTGGGCAATTCATTAAAGCGTGATCATTACGATAGTTCGCTGTGAATTAAATTTGTGAACTATTCACTTAATCCACTGACAACCAGAAGACACTAATGTATACATGGAAATGATTGAAGATTTATTTCCAAAGGACCAGACGTATGGTATTTAGCATGTATTGTTCTATTGATAGATTCAATGTTGTAATTCATAGGTAATTTTTGTAATTTCATATTTATGTAATCTGTATAAGCAAATTCTGTCGATGAATATATGATCGGATTTTATGTACAGGTATTGTTTTTTATTTTCACATGCATCATTCCGTATACAACTGTACATGACGCACGTGTGTTATGAATGCTGCTCTATTCACAATCATCTTAAGATTCAGGAGATTTTTGAAGATAACCCTATTTTTATTTTTTTGTAATTCTTCTAATTTCACTAGATTATATAGTTTGCAGCTCTAAATTTCTATTTACTCGTTCGTTTTCCGTATTTTCATTGATATTTGATCCCAAATGGTTAGAGATTTTAGCGTGTTCTAATGTACTACTCATACTACAGTACAATCGCTGTCATTGGCCTCAGAAAGTAGCCGTTGGCGAAGCGGGACGAAATCATTGAGGAGTGAAGTCGAAGAACTAAAGAAGGAAATGGATGAAAGCAGAGCATTGTGTCCTCGAACATTGAAGTTGATAAAATCATATTCATTGAAATCATAACACAAACATTGAAATTAGAGCTTTATAGATGTCACTTGCCATGTAGCTCAGGATGGCATTCATAAAGATGCCAGACAGGAGGCAATTCTTGATAGGCAGATTAGAGTGAAGTTGATACTTGCTTGTATAATATCAATGCATGAATGGCTAGTTGCCCTGTGATGTCTGAGTTCATTGTACTAGAAGGTAATCATGAAGCTCCCGTGACTCTGGAAAAGCATTATTTTTAAAGATTTGTCTGGGAAGTCTGGAAAATTCGGGAAAAGTAGGTCAATGATTTTCAAGGAGCTGTACGAGAAGTCAGGAAAGATTGCAGGTTATGCTCACAAAAGGCTAGAGGCCTTGCTTGTAGCGCTTTGAAGGTGCAGAAGTTATGCTAGCCACACTCCCGAAAGGCTCGAAGCTTCGACTGCGGCGCTTTTTAAGGCATATAATCTCTAGAGCTATGCTCCCAAAAATTAGACGTCTTGTCTGGCGCTTTACACGCATAGAAGCAGTGCTGGCTATGCTCCATGAGGCTGAAAGCTTCGCCTGCGGCGCGGTGAAGACACAAAAATTTTGCGAGCCATTATCTCAGAAGGTTGGAAGTTTCCCCATGCAGCACTTAGAGGACATATGTATAATATATTTTATTAAATTTGTCCGAAAGACGAACAATACATACAAATGTGTTTACCAGTGTTTTGAGTCGCGGTCTACGTACGAATTTGAAAACATGACATTTTCTCACGAAAATCTTCACTCGCTAAAACTTTGAAGAACCGTGAATTTTTTCCCTAGCCACAGATCCCTCAAATGTGAATTGAACAAAAATGTGAGCGTCTCAGTGATGTAATACCCTTTTATATTTATTTAAACTCTGTCTACTTTTCTCGGTTTTTAAAAATGCTTTTTTTATTTATTTTTGTAATTTCGCCTGTGGTGCTTTGTGAGGCATGAACTAGTTTTTCTGCTCAAAGACCGAAGGTTTCGCCTTTTGCGTTTTGCCTCATTTTGTTGAGATCTAATTGGATGCTATGGCTCTATATAGTTTATTGACAATTAATGTATTCTTTGTCGCTGCAGAGGTCCTACAGTCAGTTTTTAGGGGCACAAAAATGTTTGATTTTAATCACATCAATGCTGCAAATGGGCCCCATTGAAAGCTGCGCATGTGTCTACTTGATTTAAAGTTTATTTTGACTAGTTCTAATCCCCCCCCCAACGAATCTGGAGAGCATTTTCTGTGATCCCGAAACATGAATGTCTTGACAAAACCAATTTTACATTTTGTTTCGGAGCTGAACTGTCTCAAATTTTCGAGTGACGTACATTGGGACATTGACGAAGCCCATAAAGTTGGCCAATATCAGGTGCCTATAAATATCTACAGTGCACATTTTTGATAACGTAGCCTCTACACTGGAACTTATTCTATTATTTTCCACTTTATTCTATCTGGATTTTTTGATAGTTGAATTTACGCCATTTTTTCCTCGTGTTTTTTTATAGTGTGAATATTTTTCTATAGTGCCCTAAGAAATCAAATAAGCGTCAATGGAACAATAGTTTTCTAAGGCTCATGACTTAAGGTATATTCAATGACGTTGATGACGTCGACAAATATTCGCTGATTTAAGTTAGTGCTTTGTTAAATCGTATAGAGACTTTTCTTCTCCATAGCATAAATGCTATTTGAGTACTGTTTCCATCTTCGATTGAAGAAATCAAAATTCGGCTGCCATTAATCGCATCCCATTAATTAAAAAAAAACTCATGACACCACTTGTTTGGAATTTGTTGAAATCTCAGTATTTTTTAATTTGAATTAATTTGGAGAGAGCTGAAAACCGCAAGAAAATAAACAAAAAAAAATAAGAATTGGTCGAAAAACATGTTCATTGTCCTCTTTTTGACCCATTTTACACTACTAAATTTAACCTCCTATTTTTGCATGCTTAGTTGCTGTGAGGCCTGTACTTCGAATTGATAATCATTAAATATGCCAAACGTGTAATTGATTGACAATAAAAATTCATGCATGCCCTGAACTTCTTTCCTCCTCATGAAGAGACGCGTATATTGAAAGCATGAAAATTAACTTTTTCATCGATTTCTTTATAAATATATTGAAATCATACAGGAAATGCGTGTGAATACAAAAATGCTTGAAAATATTGCCGAAATTATCGACTCCATTTCTTAGATAGATTGCTTATATGCCACAACGCCCGCAATTCAGACATTCATGCAGTTGACTCTAGAGAATTTTTCTTGTTGTGTAGACATCGGCATGTTCTTCGACCGCCTATCGGCCGTGACCCAGCGCCTGGAGGCCATGCAGTCGACACCATCGCCTGCGGTTCAGGAGTGCACCTACAACGGCGTGACCTTCTCCAGAAGATGCATCGACAGCGTGGACATGTTGCCAAAGGTTGCTGCCTCGGCATCCCGGGCAATCAGAAGAGGGATAAACGAGGCGTTCACTGTGGCAGAGCTGAAAACTCAAACCCCGAAAGGTTTTGATGGAAAGCCTGCAATGGACAGGAAGAGAATGCTCGCAGTAGAATGTAAGTGGCTTATACGTAACTGAGTCCTCCAGTATATATCATTTGTTTGCTTGGACTTGAAAACATGTCTGTAGTTAATTCTAGTAAGATGCGTATAAATACATACTGATTTTGTCTTTTTGACATAATGTATGTATATCTGTACCCCACGATTTCAATTAATGAGGCTTTATGAAATAAACGTTATTATTATTGTTTATATGATTATTATGTATACACGTGTAGTCAAGCACGTATGCATAGAGATAGAATTATATATTTTGAGAATATTTGATTAATTTTTTATATAGGCCTTCCATGTGTACATGTATTACTTATAGCATATTAATATTATGCATGCCATTTTTTTACTTTCCAGCGATGGCGACGAAGATCTTAGGTGTTGAAGTGACAGGGACAAAGGTCAATGAAGTAGTCAGAAAGATGAATCAAGAGGCGAAGCGACGGAAGGGAGGGCAAAGTGGAGACAATGTGGATAGTGTTGAAGAAAACGAAGAAGATGACGAAGAATGTGAAAATAACGAAGATTTGGAAGAACTTTGAATAGACTAAACAGATTTGTAATCCATTTTTTAACCCAATAATGACAGATGAAAAGCGCACAATTTGGTGCCGCAAGGACTTGATTTTCTCAATCATCACAAAAGTAATTAGTAATAGAGTCTTTTGCAGAATATAATGTTCTCCTGCCTTTTCAGAGTTTTATGAGTGTTGCATCCAAAGACAAATTGAGCTTTTCTGGACAACTTCAGTCCAATCTAAGTTGTACTTTAAGCTGTGCGCTTCATGAATCAATTTCATTTGTATTGCAATTTCCAAAATGCATGCGTCCAAATAATGGGTTTCTAAACGTGGGATCTACGCGTATGCATTAGCAAAAGCACGTGTATGTTAGCTGTTCATAGCACTAACATGAAAAACTATGTTAAATGCATACCCTGGCATACGTATGAAAGGGTATGTCAAGTGCATAAGTGTCATAAGTACTTCCAGGCCTGATTTCGCACGTGCAGAAGTACGTATGATTAGCCGTTCCTGCATACGTATGCTAAAAGCATACCCTTGCACACGTATGAAAGGGTATGCAAAGTGCATATGCGAACATACGTATTAATACGGCCTGATTTCGCACGGTGTATGCAAAGGTATGCATTTCACATACATATTCATACGTATGAAAAGCGTTACATTTCACACGTATGAACATACCATGTTTCATACCCCTTTTCGCATACCTTTGCATACGTATGATAAAGGGTATGAATCATACGTAAGAACACACCCATTTATTTTCGTGCGGGAAAAGCATACCCTTGCACACGTATGAAAGGGTATGCAAAGTGCATATGCGAACATACGTATTAATACGGCCTGATTTCGCAGTGTATGCAAAGGTATGCATTTCACATACATATTCATACGTATGAACATACCATGTTTCATACCCCTTTTCGCATACCTTTGCATACGTATGATAAAGGGTATGAATCATACGTAAGAACACACCCATTTATTTTCGTGCGGGTAAACTGACAGGAAAACTTCTATTACTTGTAGATTAGAAAGTCTCAAAAAATATGTAGGTTTTCCACAATACGCGGCAGCATTAAAATGCGAAGTCATCAGACAATGTTTTGCACGAAGTTCCTTTAAAATTTGAAAAATAGTAGCGTGCTTGAAGCTATTGTTCACTATGCGATTGTTCATTTTAGTCTAGAACATTATCAACATCGCGCGCATTGATGACGCAACTAATGCATAGGTCAAGAATAGGGCAAAATTTAGTGTTGAATAATTTCATTTTAATTTGAATCTCGATCTTTTCAAGAGTATAGGAAATATAGTACCTTTAAAACACGAAAAGTAGTAAGATGCAAATGTGATCCTCTGAATGATATCAGAGAATAGAGAAACATCATGGGACTAGGCTAATGCATAGACGAAAGCTGATGTGATAATACCTAAAAAAACCTGTAATGAGAATGACACATCTTTTATTCTGGTCATTACACACCTGTCATTTTTTACAGCTTCATGCTATATTCTAAATAAGCCGCACCTCACGGTCTCGAAATAGAAATCAAAATGGAAGCAAATGAGGAAACAAAATCTACTTTGATTTACTTTCATGGGCATCTGAACATCAATTCCTGTCAATTGCAAAATAAATGCCTCATGCACAATATTCACACCACTGAGACAATTATAATGTCCCAGCGAATACAATAAAAAGTAAACTCCGATAATCAGGTTGCTATTCAAACTGTATAAATTCGATCATGGTAGAATTATTCAGCAATTCAGCAGCATTTCTGTGTTTCACTCATACGTGCATGTATTCTAGCCTACAGTAATTACCTTGGAAACTTGCAAACTCGCCCAATGCTTGCGCATGAGTCATCGTGAGTCAGCATGAGTACAAAACCATGTCTATGTTAAAATAGGCAAACCTTTTTTTCAATAACATATTTTGGTACGTTCAACAATCAATATGGAACCTGTACAAATCAGTAAATCAGCGTTTCACTCCAAAAATTGGCGTTTAATTGTGCGGGACACGTGTCCAGTAAGGATTAAAAGTTAAAATGTTTGTTCTGGCTGAATGTGTTAGATCGTAAGGAGACCCGGTTTTTGAGGCTGAGATTAAAAATTTTTAAAATAAGTAAAATAAGTTTTAGTATAACTTTGACAGAGTTTTGATACCGACCTGTATCCTTAGGAGTCCAAACAGCCTGTGCACAGCATATGTTGTCAGGAATATTGTCAATGGTTAGCACCGTTTCGGTCTCAATTTCCAAAACACAAAGGATGCTTCGCACTTTTCCCGTCAACTGAAACAAATTGCACTCAATTGTACCGATTGATGATTTTTGCACTAAATGGCAACGAAATAACGAGTTTTCATGGATAAATAAATCAACACCAGGCCATGAAATTTGTTTCATGGCATATTGACTTTATAATTATTTGACCTCTATTTGACTCTATAAATATGCAGGGGGAATCGATCGCATCCATATTGAGTCATGGCATGAAAATATAATGAGAATTCTTATTCTTACAATTCGGTGAAATGATTGTGTTTCTTCAGAATAGTACTTTTTATCATGCTCAAAAACTCACATAAACTCAACTTAACTCATCCTTTCGAAATGTAGCTTCACACTGTACACATTTTGTTACAGAAAGTAACATATTTATTGATTTGTGGAATTGAAATGGCAATCATTGAAACTTTATCGGCAGATTACTAGGGTCCAACTCCCACCATTTCGGAGAATGATGATAATTAAGAAAGACGGAATAAATTATGCTTGAATTTTTTAATGATAGCTTTAATAATAATATAATAATAATATCTTTATTGCTTCACATGGTTACAGTCGGTGAACGCATTACAAAAGTACAAGATCATAGATTACATACAATATTTTATAAATGAACAACGAAAGCGTTCAGTTTTTGCGAATGGTGGATAATACATAATACATACACTCGCGGACAGAAAGTTTGCAACACAGTATGTAATTTGGAATTTCCGTCTTATTATTAGAATATGTCGTGCCCACCTACCTCTACTCAGTGTTCCTATTATTTTAAAGTAATTTATATTCAAGAACAACTCTTCCAATTCAAAAATATGTATTTTGTGATTCTGAAAGTCAATATCGAGTAGAACCACCCTTCGACGCAAGTATGGCTTCAATTCTGTCAGGCATCGATTGAATCAATTTCTTACACATTTGCTGAATTTCTTCATCGTGGTTCCACACTTGAATAAAGGCTGCTATTAAAGCAGACTTCGACGAACATCTCGACGACTTTAGCCTTCGTTTTACCAGTGACCAGAGCTTCTCGATGGGGTTCGCATCCGGTGATGATGGGGCCAAGGCAGAAGTCGTATGCCTCATCGAAATGAGTCATACACCTTCGACTCACATGGAAAGGAGCGCTATCTTGCTGAAAATAGCCGGATCCATCCGGAAACCACTCCTGCAATTGCTGCTGCACGCGGCGGTCCACAATTTCGTTGATATAGCATTCAGAATTCATTCGACGTTCTATAACATGACAGCGACCGGTCCCTTTCCAACCGAAACAAGCCCATATCATGACGCTGGTTGGATGCTTCGTAGTTCTTATGAAGTGTTCAGGCACAAGTTCGTGTCCATCCACAATTCTGACATATTGGGGGCAATCATCGCGTATTTCAATTATTGTCTCGTCACTGAAAATGACCCTCTTCCAATCGTCAACAGTCCAGTCGATATGTTGAAGAGCCCATCTACGCCGCTTTTCCATTTGCGAAGTATTGATGAAAGGCCTACGTCCAGGTTTGTGGGCCTTGCATCCAATCTCATTGAGCACTCTTCTCATTGTCCGATCTAAGCATTCCGCACCGACCTCTTCAACAATATCATGTGCTGAGTATCGTGGATTTTTCACTCGGTCTTTTTCGACGATCACATTCATTCAAGATGGATTCAAGATTCAGTCAAGCCTAAATTTGTATTCTGATATAGAGTCTTGATCTCAAGCCTTTTTCTGTCATGACGTTCAGCCATTAGACGCGTAACAAAAGTTCACCACTAAACGTTCCGACTAGCTGCAGTTGTATGATCGCTGCTGAGCTGCGTTTGCACGTTCAGTGCCATTGTTGACACTTTTCGATACATTGATCAGTCAAAGAGTTGACAAACAATTGGAACAAGGACACTCCGTCACTACAATCGTGCTTCATGCGTCAACATGCAGTCACTGCCCAGACAATAGCAATTTAACGAATGGTGATAAAGAAAAAAAAGCATTGTTTCTATCAGCAATCAAAGAACAAATCCAAGATGTCAAGCCGCTCCGTTCCGATCACAGTACCTATTTTCGTGTGAATGTCAATGAAAACTGTCAGCTTAATTTGAACAAGACGCAGTTTTGACGAAAGAAAGCTAACAACAAGTATGTGAGAATAAAAAGCAGGAGACATGCATATCATGGAAAATCACTAATATTAGCACGTACACCTACGTATGACTTACAATGTTCCCAAATCACCTCATAAATAGTCTGAAAATTGTAGGAGCCATGAAAATATGTTGTTTTAGTTATATCGTCTTGTTTGAGAGCAAAGCAGAAGTTAAGCACATAGAAATAGAAATGAAAGGCTGCTTTGTACTTTGAAGATGTATTTTTTGTGCACTGTTGCAAACATTCTGACCGCGAGTGTAGATACAATAATATAAATAATACAATAATACAGAGATATTGCAAATGCAATTAAAGCAATTTGGAAAGAAAGCAAAGCGACATTCAGAAATCGCAAAACTGGCCGCAAGGTGATGTCATGATTATGCAATATGCATGCTATCTGTTCTTTCCATGTTCATTTCATATTAAACCAGTTGAGAAATAGCTAAGTGACCTCCGACTAAAACTTGAATTATGTGAAGAATACACACATACTTCTGTATTTCTATTGGCGAGAGCTTGGCGAGTCCAAAGTTTGATAGCTCCTTTGAGCTGCGATTGAGATTGCACCACACCCACTATCCAAGTTCCGAATGATGATAAGACTCATAATGTATTGAACTTCTCGTATGCCAATAAAATGACTTAAAGCTGATAGATATTAAGTAAAAAACACACAGTTACACACCGCATTTTCACTGATGGTTGCCACTAGCTGAAGACTTGTCATGTTAACAATGAGTCAAAAGTACAGCGAGGCGTCTTCTTTAGAATTAATTGGCTTAAAATTTGAGTTTAAAGTATTGACAACCCTACATTTCGCGCTTTCACGCTTCCTCAAGTACATAAACAAAGCTAAAATACAAGTAAGCCAGTCAGAACAGCGTCAGAAGATCTCCTAACAGGACAGACTCTCTTGACACTATTCTGACCGATTTCACGCAGTCCATTGTGCAGTCCTTTAACTCATTCAGCCTCTCTAGTTCTTGCAGCCCTATTTTACCCGGGGGCTCCTGGATTCGACCTAGTTATTTTTGATATTGCTCAAAATCTGCGACTCTAATTTTTGTGAATTTTAACTTCTACCTACTTCTGATAATAGATTCCCACTTCATCAAATTTGGCCGAACATCAAACAATTTACCCTAAATTTTAGAGTATTTTTTAAAAATCGAGAATTTTTACCAATTTCTAGCAAAATTATGCATCTTAATCATTCCAAATCACTTACAGACTATTGAGAATGAACAAATACGGTTATACTTAACATGCTCAAGCATCCACGAATGCATCTATGCTATTGTTATATGAATAATTTATAAAACGAAGACAAGGTCAATAATAAAATATATTGAATAGCTTTCGACTGCGTCTTTATCAATTCTATAAAACATCAACTATCTAACAGAGCAATACGAAAAGAAGGAAAACATTTTTGACAGTATATCACAGAAAATTTTCAAAATGAGAATCAACCTGAATACTATGGTAAATGTTAAACAAAATATCATGTTACAGGCCTTTTGGTTTTGATAAAATATCTTTCACAAATTTTGATTTCGTAAACATTAGTGAAATTACGCTGTAAGATTTCATTGGCAAATGGAGGCAATCGATGTTTTGATAAAAAATGTTGATGAACAAGGCTGTTATTGCAATTAAGATGTTCTTGGATTCCTTTTCTCATGGTACATTGTGTTTCACCAATATAAGTATTCAGTTTGCTTCTCATTTTGAAAATTTTCTGTGATATACTGTCAAAAATGTTTTCCTTCTTTTCGCATTGCTCTGTTAGATAGTTGATGTTTCATAGAATTGATTAAGACGTAGTCGAAAGCTATTCAATATTTTTTTGTTGACCTTGTCTTCGTTTTATAAATTGAGAAATTAGGTCAATGGTGAACCGAATTTATTGCTACATTAATAATAACAATATCACATAAACACTACTCACAATAATTTAGAGCCACCATCGACCGCTTTCATAAAAATGTTTTAGAAAAATAGGACCATTTTAGAAAAAAAATACCATTAGGAAGGGAAGACTTCGGCTTGTTGGTCAGGTAACGTGTTTGACGATGAGATTCCTGCCAAGAAGATCCTCAATGCTGTGTCCCACTTATCACCCATAGGATATCAACGCCCGAGGGGTCGGCTTCGTCTTACCTGGAGATCTCAAGTCGCAGCCCTCCGACACATGCGCGAGCTTATCGATGCTGCGGCAGATTGGAAAGACTCCAGACGTCTGGTCGCCACAGTCACTCAATAGTGGCCAAGCGAGAACAAGTACAAGCTCAAGTAAAGAACAAATATAGTTAATAGCAGCCTGTAAATTTAGGTAGGACCTGTAGCTGTATAGCTATGCGACCTGCCCATCTACGCTGCATAGTCCTGTCTAAAGCTATATGACTGATTTTAGCGATCTAACAATAATTGCCATGATTCATCTTTACTTTGGTTCATCAGAATCGCACCATGACACATCTTAGGGGACCACAGGAATACACTCAAGGTCATCAAAAATCTTTGTTGTCTTAGAAGTAACCAGCTTTTTAGATACCATGCAAATAGAAATGTAGAATAAAAGAACCTTTCGAAATGAAATTCAGTGAAGCTAGAGTGTATGCTTCTATTAATTATACAACCACCAAATTCAAAAAGACATTGTCTTAGTTTCAATAAGTAGACTTCACAAATCGTAGCGCCAGGTTCAATATTTCTCTAAGAAAGAGACGCATCTATCTAAAAAGAAATAAAGTTGTATAGCAGTTGGTTGCTGATTTGGCGACCATTTCCAGCTATAATTGTGCATGAAAAATCAATGTCTGAACTGAGTGAAGTCAATCGAGACAAACGGACAGTGTCAGCTCCTATTGACATAAAACATTACTGATTTCCCAAAAAAACAAAAATGACTTACTTGCTCTCCCCAATCATCCTTGTAATCGAATTCACTTCCAATTTCAAAGTCATCGTCTTCTTTCTTTTCATCATCGTCTGCCTTTTCACTTTGTGATTTGGCTTTCGTTGAAAAATATGAATACTTCTTTGGTTCTTTTTCTTCGGCTACGTAGACGAGGTGCCCTTCATCATAAGACCAGGATAAGCAACCAAACAAACTGTCATTATCATACACCTGAAAATAGGCATGTTGTTGTAGTTAATATCCACGCATATTGGAGAATCATTGATCCAGATAAAGCTATTTCTGCTACAAATGTGCATTTTCAAAAAAATCAAATTGACGGCACTCTAATCATCCTATGAGAATGCGAATGCCACCATTACAAAGTCAATTATCGCTGACGTTTCGAAAAAACTGTCCAATTCAAATGCTTAACAAATTGTGAATTTGTTAATGTTAACCGTCATCTAGTTCAATGAAGTTTAAGTTTGAGTTTTTTTAATTAAAATCATCCTTAATTGTTCACATAATCGCCACACGTCTATTATGCATATGTATTTTTGAATCGCATGAAAATCATGAATCTAATTGATGCGTAAAATTTCAGACTCCGTTCTTCGATTTAGTCTTTGCAATTCAAAACACATGAAAACGGATTTCTCGAAGTAAAAAAAAAGAAAAGCAATGTTTCTTCATTAATGCTGCTGTTGTTGGTACACGTAGAAATTGGCAACAATAGAACGTAAGTTAAGCTTCATGCAGCACACAATAGTGGTACATAAATCGCACGCATTTTCACTTAGATACACTTGTCAACAGCTGAATCATTGAGTTAGAATCAGTCACATGTGCAATTCTGAGCTTTTAATTGGTGACTCATGCCCCAACTTAGTTCCCCGGATGTGCCGCGACCTTGAGTCAACTTCCATTCTAGTCAGCTTCAGATAAACAATCTATTTCTATGGTGGTACATCACATTTCGCAACTTCTTGAAAAATCTTAGATAAAATCATAAATAATGTCATTTGCTGCATGAATTTGTTTATCATCTCATTCATTTATTAGACAATACCAAACAAGTAATGATACCACCGATCTTTAAAAAACGACAATATAATCGAAAGTTGACCTTGCTTGTTGAGGAAAGTACTATGTTTTTTTTTTTTAAGGATTTTACGTCACTTTTTACCCCTACTGGGGCCTTGGACGGTGCTGACTTAAGTCAGACTTTGTTTGGAGCGTTGTGGTGCTTTGTAGTCCGGATGCCCTTCCTGCCGACTTCCAATGACACTTTCCGGGTTCGACCTCTGGACCATGAGATCGCTAGTCCAAGTACGCAACCACTGTGCCACGGACACCACTATGTGCGCAAAAAAATTGAACTTTAAACGTTACATCATGCAGGTAAGTCTCATTTCCAGTTACAAATTTCTTCTACTCAGTTTATAGTCGATTCCGCGCTAGAACCTTGGAAAACTCAATGATACAAATGAACTTCAATACTGACAATGTACACATAAACAAGTTCGATTTTGTAGCAAATAATGAACCTTTTGCCATTGCTAGTTGCATGTGGTGGAAACCCAGTAAGGCTGATAGAAGAACAGAAAAGACAAAACCTCTACTAAAGCTTTCTATGTCAAAATGAGGTTTTGGATTTTCTTGGGTTTCTATCAGCCTTACTGGGTTTCCACCACTTACTACTAGCAAGTTCGATTTTAAATATGCACATTTAATCTTTTCTCACCTTCCCATGTTTATCTTTTTCAGACAAATTTATGGATTTCACCAAATTCTGGGAATTCCATATTTGCAGAACATATTGGTCGTCCTTCTTTCCTGTTTTATCCTTGTGTTTAACCATAACTGCTCTGGAAGCCTCACTAGGAGAACAGACATTCCACATTTGATCTCCATCTGATGACTGAGCTGGTGTTGATATGATGTTGTCCGGATCGACGATCTCGTGTTTGTCATTTACACGGATAAAGTAAGAGCGAGCTGTAAATTAAACGACAATTATCACAAAAATCCATGACGAATATCTGATGCATGTCATGTAAAAAATAAATGAAAATGCATGCCATCTATGAAATGGGTTAATTATTAAATTACTGCCAAAATTGCTCAGGCCTCAATTGCTATTTACTGAGAAAAACTACTTACTGAGATTAACTATTATGCAACAAACTATTGTCTGATTTCATTATTTAACAGACAATTTGATTTGCAGACCAGCTGTTCCAACTCCAGCAGCTTTGCAGTCCAGGTCGTCGCCGTAACTATAACGCAACGTTGTGCCAACGGTGACAATAATAAAATAGTGCGTCTGCTGCCCAGCTGGCAGCGTTGAGCTCAATGCACAGGTGGGATCATAGCTTCTATGTAAAAAACATGGATGAGACAGATGCAACATAAATTGCAACAACTGAGGTGAAAATAGTGATTTCTTGTATTGTTATGCTTATCAGAAGAAGCACTTAGTTTGGGAAACATTTTGACTCGATTCATGAGGTAATTTTTGATCTATTATCCTTGCATTCTCATGAACATTTTGTGAATTACATTATTTATAGGCTGCATCCACTTTCAACGAAATCAATTGACTCTGACAATAATTGCGGCACACGTATACTAGAAGTATTTATAGAAATCAAATAATAAGCTATCATAAAACAATAAAAAATGCCTGAAATACACCAATGTCTCTCATCAATGTTCCTAATGATCACATGTTTGACATCAACATCCAGCGTCCATTCGCATATGCCACCTTGATAACAAATAAGCGATCAATTCAAATAATGAATTATATACATAAATTACAGCAAAACAGTTTATTAAAATGGAATCTGTTTATAACAAGATCGACGGGAGCGCAGAAATTTGCTCGTTATAACCGATGCTTGCAATATCCGATATATTCAAATTGACGTGTTTTACGTCAAATAACATATAAAAATGTCTACCGACAGCTTTAGCTAATAAATTATGAATTAAACACCCGCACATGTGAATGGGCTGTCGAAAGTGCGCATGCATTTTCATTGTTTAATTAAATATGTTTCTTGTCCTACGTATAATTCTATTTCTCAGACCTACCAAATAATGAGATTCATATTATAGAAAAGTTAGCTGTATAGTATTCGATTTGTATATTTGCCATGGTGCACTCATGTTTAAGGACGCGGGACGAGAATCATGAACGTATACCAAGAGTCATGAATGTATACCACTGGTGCATCGGTGTGATCAAAGTACGACTAACAATTTTGTAATTTTCCATAGGACGTTGTTTAAATATGAGCATGCTGATGTCTAAATGCTCTCAGCTGAATTTGTTAAGTCCATTATCTATTTTCAAACTTGTTACAACGAAATTGCATGTCTATCTCCTTAAGATAAAAAACCCTAATTAGATTTTGTAGAAATGACCTTGTGTTATCATATCACATCTAACTTTTCATCATCAGTTGTACGTTATACCTTATTTCGTGTTACCTCTTATGCGTCAGAAATTCATAGCATTTGTTTGAATTTTGATAGCTACTGCATGCAGTATTCCATCTGTAAGTCACTCGTTCTTCTATGCTCCTCCAAATGCGGTTTTTGAGCTACCCATGGACCAAATAAATCTTTAATCCAAGCCCTTCACAGCTTGTGACGTCAATTTCTTCTTCTAAACATTTCATAATAAGCTAGGACCGGATAATTTTCTCGTTATAACCAAGGTTGATTTCCGATATGCTGTAAATACAATCTGTAGGGATTTTGCGCCATACTCGCTTTAAGCTATTCCTAGTTATAATCGAGTTCGCTACAAGTGGATTACACTGCATTAGCAAATTGCTGATATAATATAGAATAAATTATAATCACTTCAAATAACTACCTTTAGTATAAATGCGTTTCGTTGAAAATGGCTGCGAAACTTTCTAATCTATGAAAATTTATGTTCGGTGAAATTTATATGATTTCGGCAAATAAGTCCATTAATACGAGTTGCCGCACTCTAATCTCACTGAACAGGTAGAGTAAGATGAGCATTAAGATGCATAGAAATCACATTTTCACCAATGTTTATTTCTTAAATTAAATTTGGGTTAGTACGGTCTCCTCGGAAAATTCTCATCAATTCTAATTATTTTATATTGGATTCTTTAAATCCCCATGGTGCGTCAGATTCAACTCGGTAGACGTGCCGCTTCGAAGTCACACGGATACTGATCGAAGAAAATTTCAATTGCGACCTAAGACAAACCACACAAAAACAGCATAGGGTCGGACTACTGTCATAGCAAAACGGTAATACTTCAATCTATAAATATTTATTGCGTCAAATTTTCCACTTATAAACCTATATAATACTATAATACCTATGCAGATATTAGGTTAAATATTGCTTTCTTCTACAGAAACCAATTGGAAACTTACAGACATTGCACAATTCAAAATTATACTTTACAATTTGTCATAGAAATGTGATCATCAGTCTATGATAACATCTTCTTACCAGCTGATTATTTCAATACATGTTACAGCAGCACATGATAAGAGCGCAGACTCTACAGAGTTGTAAACGACAATCAAACAACGGAAAAAATTACTGTTGAGCATTTACCAGAAGGATATGACTCTCCGCGAGTGATGTCTCGCTGTGACCAACGCGTTTCAATACGAAAGAATCCTGGTTGAGCAACGTCGGTCATTATGCGACCTGAAGCTGGAGTAGGAATGCTTCCCAGGTCTCCATAAACGTCCCTGATCTGATCCAATGTAGGGTTAACCATAATTCTGAAAATACGACATTTTAACAATATGCTGCATACACATGTGTAAAAATAATGAGTGTTTTCGTCGATGAAACTTAAATGTTCTGAAACTGTTAGATTCGTTGTAGGTTCTCTATTTCTATATGATCATGGTTCTCGTAAACGGTATATTGTAATACGTCATATCAGCAAGAGAAGTTAATTGATTCACAATGGATAATTCAAAATACTCATGCTTAGAAAGGATCTGCACAATAATTTAAAATAACCAATTTTTGCGCAAGTGAAGATGAAAGTATGGCACTAAACTGATGTATAATACCCTGCCACTCTTTAAATGAAAGTTCATAATATGACGATTAACTAACAATTCTAGTTGAACAAAAACAATGTTTCGCAAGCAACTTTTCCGAGATCGTAAATTCAATTTTTCTCAACACATGCATGTATCTTAACCAAAACAATACAAACAAGGACAATATAAGAGCACTAACGTTCTCAAATTGATCAGAGCAAAATACTCTGTAACATACTTATATAGAGTGCTTTATCATGACTTTTACGCTTCATTATTTCTTACTCCATCCAAATCTCACTAATTTCGAGTCATTTGGCCATGGTATTGTGGGCTTTTGCACAAATTCAATCTACGATGACTACTAACTAATTGAACGAGAAGAAATTAATACATTGTATTTATGCTTTGTCTTTTCGTCAGCATCAAACACTAGTTTTATTAAAAAACCAATTGATAACCCAACCCTACAAAATTTGTAAAAAAAAGTGTTGATATCTTCATCACACATTTTTAATACAAATTAATATTGAACAAACAATTTGGTCTCGCAAGAATCGATAGAATAATATAAAAAGAAACAAAACTGAAAGCTCGTGTAGCCACCTCTAGTGAAAATGCAGGAGTGAGCAATTGTGCTACACAACACTGTATAATGATCAACTTTTTCATTACACAAAAATCTTAATAAGAGTGGTGGTAGAATATGTGGAATAGGTCTTGTAGTTGCATTTTCATTGCGGTCAATGCAGCAAACTATTCTTCAACGACAAAACTTTGGTTAGTAGAAAAGTTAAGCATCATAACCTTGTAATACAATTCATGTGAGCTTCACATAATAATTAAACTTGAACAAAACTGATAAGGGCATTAAAACGTCGATAATTGTTCCAGTCTGATTTTAATTAGCTATTTAATTATCAAATTATGAGATCTAACTGCAGTAAATACATAAAACTATAATGAAAGCCGTGATGAAAACCTTGAAGCTGACAAATTTGATTATCGTGATCGTAATTTCATTAATTCATCTAATCAATTCATGGAATATTCATCACATTCACCAGACAACTACTCTACAACTATCTGTTTTTTCAAACATTTTAATAATAAAACAGATATTTTGGTTATTGAACAAAAGTTAACACGAAAACGACATGTGTACAAGTAAAAGACCAGGCGCCAAGCGACTTAACTAAGCTGGATAGGTATTCGATTTAAATGAATGCAGTACGTCTGGGAGGACACATGAGTCTGAGAAAGGAGACGGATGTCTGTTGAAATTTTGTTGGTGGGCTGGCCCAAACAGACAATATAAAGGACTAGCTAGCTACACTGAACATCTTCATCAAAGTACGAGCATAGAACTAGATTACGAATGCGTTATACAACATGCAGTGACATGCACCTGGCAGTGGTCACTACTAATAGCTAAGAACATTCAATACAGAATGACGTCTAGATCGCAAAGTGTGAAATTAGACTGTGTCATTCATATTTCAGTTATTCTTCAAAAAAGAAAATTGCTATCCAAAACAGCAGGCGTGTCATTTCACTTGAGTGATTGAGTCAGTCAACCTACCAACGAACCTACGGCGGACGTCCGGCTACATTCTTGGACACATCTTCTCTACACAACAAGACCAACAACGAGAATAAAAATCGGAAACCTTTTCAACTAGGCTGAATCCCCGTGGGCGCTTGGTCTCTAGTTCAACGTCAATCATCTTTCTATAAAACATTCGATGCTTGTAAAACAGGACAGTATTTTAGTCTGAAAGATAAAACAAATAAGCTGATGCGATCATGCGTTGTGTATAATTTTGAATGTCAGGTTGATCCTGATACCCAATACTTGGGACAAACGAAACGCAGATTACATCAAAGAATAAAAGAACATATAAGAGGTAACTCAGCCGCAAGTAGCCATCTGAATCTAAACATATGTCCAAACTGTGGCAATGACATTAATAATTGTTTTTCTGTTAAATACACAGGACGTAGTGAATTTGAAACTCGTATAGTAGAAGCGTTGTTAATAAATGATAAAACTCCTAGATTAAATCAAACCCTAGGTCTTAATGGTAAATCTCTTTTCTTAAAAGTATTCGAATAATTGTTTTTGATAATTGTTATTGTTTTCCTTGAATCGTTGTTTGTTATTGTCAGCGTATGAGCTTATTATGACTATGGCAAAAGAAAGGAGACGGTGTGCATAAACTAGGCCGGAAGTATATATGACTCTTTCACAAGAAGCAGATGTGATAGCTTCACCAGATTGGGTTGCCTTTGTTCATTTTTCTGCCACATACCAAAGGATTATCTTATATGTTCACAGAGCGGCAGTTATCATAGATCTCAATCTTATCTTTGTCGATGTCTTTGTGATCCCAATCTTCCATCAATTTTTCAATAGACGATCTTGTGAGTTTGCTGCTAGGAGGCAAATTTCGTCTGTCACCGATTTTCCAATATTGCTATTTGGCATATTCCTAGTAATAGATCGAAGTAAAAATCTGATTAATCTGCGAGATAATCTAGTGAACTTTACTCTAAAGATGGCTTCAAAAGTCTTGATAATGCAAAATATTTATGTTTCTTTGCTTTTTCATTGAGACAAAATCCGCTTTGTAATGCGAAACATGATTTAAGCTTTAACAATACATTTAGCCATGGTGTGTAGGGAAATAGAGGAAACCTTATGAAGCAAAATGTTCCTTCATGTCATGAAAGAGTTTCCTTCTACTGAACATTTTGATCTCACAGTTTCAAAGGTTTGAAGACTCCAGCAGTCTGCAAGTTAATACAGTCTTCACTGGTCAAAATTTTTTTGACCAGTCAACCAGCTACCTGATTAACAAGTCAGAGCCCTGACTTAATCAAAATTCACGAAAAAGAGGAAAGCTGCATCTCAAAAATAGTGAGAACTGTGAAAATTCTAATTTTCTTCTGGTTTATTCACTGAATTCCAGGTTTTTCTTGGTTCATTCATCGAATTTTAGGTTTCTTCCAGGATTTTTTCATCTACATTTCCAGATCAGGTTTTCTTGATCAGAAAATTGATCAATACCATGCGAGTATCTAACTTTTTCGGAAATAGGTTAACACTATTATTACTACACTAATTCAGGGCTATATTTTTTGCCTGCTAATAGCGGAAAAGCATACCCTCATGCGAACGAAGCCTTCTTCCAATCAATGATATGATTTGAAGTTAAAGTACTGCACATCAATTGATTTTCCAAAAAATATTGCATGCAGAAGACTCTATTTCACAGGGTTGGCAAAAATCATGATTTTTTGAAAAAAATCTTACTGATCGGTCGGTTTTGATTGAGATCAACTTTTTGAATTTTTTATTTGCATGATCCCTACTTATATTGTTCAGTAATTCACATCAGTAGTGTTTCGCTCAATCAACGTGTGTAGACGCAAATGCAAAATAGCATATACATGTATTGCATCCAGTGTTTTTGAGCGAGCGAGCGGTATTTTTTCAAGTTTTTGATGAGCGGATGAGCGAGCGAAAAAATATTCTGTGAGCGAAAATTGAGCGAGCGAGCGATGATTTTTTGTCGTGAGCGAGCGGTTGAGCGAGCCATTTTTAGAAAAAACTGAAAAAAGATCAAATAATCAAAAAAGCGAAATATTTGCAAAGTTTTTTAAAGAAGGTTCCTAGTACATGCATGCATATAACTTGATTGATGAACAAAACATATCCACTTTTTTTCTCTTCTGTGGATCTCTCACTCTTGACAATATGCATTGAATGCCTGTCTGGATTATACTTGTGGATGTGAACTCAGCAGGAAGAAGAAGGTCTTTGTAATCGATGATGTGCTGAACATCCGACCATCGACACATTATTTATTCACATATCTTTTGAATCGGTCTCCCAATCATCGCTTCACCCCATAGATGTACTAATTGTCTCCGGAATTGCACGAAGCCATTATGAGATGCTTTAATTTGACAGAAACATTTCGTTGCTAGAACATATCCACATGCAGATCCCTGAGACATTTCAGTATCGTCAAAGGTGAAAGAACTACAAATTGTGGAAAAATTGGAACCAACCAAATTGGGCCTACACACGGACAACCCCAATGTAGGCATATATGGCTTCCACTGTACGGTACATTGATTTAAAGACCTTCATTTTAACCCTATCCATATTGGACTGTGAAGCGCGTAAGACTGAATGGGTCACCCCTTAACTTCCGTACCAATGTTTCAAATCACATGAAATTCACGGTACAACATATTTAGGGTCTAAGCTTTCTTATCGCGATGTTCATTTACTCCAACTGATTCATCTCCATGTTGCGAAAAGCAATTCAAGGTTTTTGTAATCACCAATTTCGGCAGATTTTTTTTAAAGTTGAAATTTTACCGAATTTAATGATTTCAGTGAAAAATTTGAAAATGCGCTAAACTTTAGGTCACAAAATTGTAGATCGGGCGACTTAGTTTTACGAGGATCACATCAAAAAATCGGGAGACCGAATCGTCCCTCTCCGGTATTGATAATTATTAAGTCGTTGAAAATCTTCAAATTGTAACATTGTTGAGTTTATTTTGCTTACATCCTTTTTGTGATAGCCTCCTTAAGTTAGAATAATCTTTGAAATGTCTTCTTGTTAGTTATTGATCTTTAACAGCTCATTTGGACAATATACCAGAACCATTATTAAGTGAAAAAGAACACAATACTCAATGGTGCCCAACATTTAAAATAATGAGTAGTTATCAGTTGGAGTGACAAATCTTGGGTGACCATGCCGACTCCGCTCTGCTGCACCCTTCTTTCCATTTCTTGCCACAGTGAGTGTCATTGCAAAGACCTCTCTTTCAACTGTGATTTATATGCTTACTTACATGTAATTCTTCTTTCTTATCTAACAGATCAACATGTTGGACAAAGAAGAACATGTTGGAGATCAATAAATAGTTAGATAATTTAAAGGTTGATTTTTTCAAAAACCATTAATCAACGTGTCAAAGTATATATTCTAACATTTTAAACAACTTCCGTAATATTACTGTCTCGATTATACAGCTACGATGATTTCTTTGTAGATAAAATGCTGAGAGTTGATTACAACTAAGATATTGAAAATCGAACCATTCATTTCAACTGTACCATACAGTTGAAATACATAGAGTTCAATTTAGGATATTGTACTTGCAATTAGATCTTTCGCTGTCTTATGCGTAAGGTTATTCATTATGCAACTTTCCAGGAGGTAAGTAAAATATCGATCTTTCAAGTTTATTACGATTTTTTTTCGAAGTAAAATTCCTCGATGCACTTCGTCTCCATGGTCAGTCTAAAGGCTCTTCACTTTCAGTGAATTTTACTTCGCAAAAAAATCAAAATCGTCCTTAATTTAAAGGAGCGATATTTTTCCTGCCCCGTGGAAGTCTACACAATATTTGCAGTTAATTTGCTCTATCTTCGCATGCAGTCTACTGTACTATTTACGTGCGGTGTACAGGCTACAAACAAACTTACTACGATATGCAGTAAGAAATAAGCATAGTGCTTATGGAAAGTAGTCGCAAGAGTGTGGGAGTCTGGAAAGATGTCCAAATGTTGGACATTGGCAGATGGCTCGACTGAGGAGTTGAAGTTTGCAAGCTCTCATGGAACGATTGGTGGAACATGGGCTACTGGCAGTGAAGCGGAAGCATCAATGGACATATGATGTGTTCCATGCCCCTGCTAATCTGACACGTTGAGGAATCCGGAACGACCCACAATGTTATCTGTGTGACATGCCAATCCTCGTCGTGCCCTCTCTGGCTATCATGTGGCACTATAGAGAGCATGCTACACTCACCGGTGCGGCTTGGTCTTGCAAGCGATTGTGGAAGCAGTCTCTCTCCCCCCCCCACGTTTGTGAAGTTAGCGGAACCACCCAAAGTAACCACTACTATCTTTAAATTTGAATTTTTCTATAGCGACTGCGAATTTGTGGAATCTGATCAGGGGCTGAAATTGATAAAGTAGAAGTTGATTCGAACAGGATCTCGCTGTACTAATTCCGCTCCGCGGTTCCGCCAACTTTACACCAGTCTCCCCTACAGGCAAGTAACAACGGGAATTGACTTTGTACCGAATGGTAAAACCAGGAGACGAAAGACTCAAAGTGCGATCTGTACCGCAGAAGTAGGAAGTGATCGGAAGGGATCCACTTGAGTGGATCACAGCTGCCAGATGAATTATCTCTATCTGACCAACGACCTCATCTGGTGTTGATCCACGCGATAGGGAAGAAAATGATTATGGGCGAACTAGCTGTTCCCTGGGAAGAGAGCGTTAGGGATGCTCATGAAGAGAAAACTGCGAAATATAAAGAACTGGCCGAAGGGATTCAGAAGCAAGGGTGGAAATATGAGCTCATGCCTTCTGAGAGTGGGATGCCGCTATTTCGTTGCTCCATCGGTGAGGAAATTTCTTGTTAAAGCGGGTGCTTGAGTCTAAACACCACCATGAAGAAGTTGAGTGCAAAAGTGGAAGAAGGTAGGACCTGGGCGCAACGAGCTGCTGTGGACCGACCATCTTGACAAATACTTAACTTAGTGTGCCGAAATCTCAGTGACGGCTGGCGCCAATGTGTCAGGTCGTTTTGGGTGCAGCATTTTCTGCTTTACATAATTCAAAAATTTCGTTTATCAAGCGATTCTTTTTATAGCAGATTTCCAACACTCAGTAATTGATTGTTACTGAGTTGATTACTCAGTACTCAGTTACTCACAAGTCATGTATTTTATCTTTAGCTACTTTAGGAATTATCTATTATTTTGTCACGATTTCATATAAGTTCATTTTCAATTGTAAACGCATTACATGGTTTCTTGACACACCTTGCGAATTTTCTCCAAGTTTTGCGCTAAGAATTGTGCATACTGATTCATGTGATCAGTATGTAAGATTAAGTTTAGATTATTGCCCATTTTTATACATATAAAAAGAATTCTGCGGTTATGTACATCAAAATATATTGTTTCAACTAATTTTCTGCAATAGCTACCTTCTTAATACATTGGTATGATTGTCTACATTATTTCATTGTGGTTCAAATTTCACCTAAAATGAAATGATGAATTTCCCTTTAACGCCTAAAAGGTGTTTATTAAAACAAAAACATGGAATTAGATTTGAACTTAAAAAAGGTTTGTAGAATTAAGGAGGGCACTATCGAGAAATGAGCGAGCGAGCGGCATTTTTTCATGATTTTGAGCGGTGAGTGAACGAAAGGATGATTTTGAGGAAATGAGCGATGAGCGAGCGAAAGCGGTATTTCGATCCGCTCAAAAACACTGATTGCATCTATATAATACAAAAAGGAATTTAGAAAAATGTAATTGAATTGGCGTTAAAGCTATTGAAGGCCAGTGGTAAAATCTTGGGCTTTGAGAGGGTTAAGTTAAGATGAGGTTATACTCAGTACAGAAATTAACGGACCACATGTCTTCACAAATCACGAATACATTGATCGCCAAAGAACCGAATTTCTAAAGCCCCAATAAAGTCTCGTAGTGATCATGCAAGATTTGCTTTATCGACAAAATCTAAGCAATTATATGAATTCACAGCAGTCCGCAAGCAACACGGTATTTAGCTAGACCAATATTTGGAAATTCTCCTACTCTCTTGATTGAATGCATCTTGCTGTGTTATTTGCTAACTGCAATTCTAGACAATCACCCTTAAGCAGCGCAATTCTGTGCGCAAAACATTTTGACGAGGTATTAGTTTCAGTGACTAATCAAATCTATAAACAAAATAATCGAATGATAAATTTCATTTTAAAAGACGATTTAAATCATTTTGTCAAAAAAACTAGTGTTTTATATCACGATTTGCAGTAGTGATTTAAATCATTCCAACACCGCTACTCCGACAATAAAACATTCAAAAATCTGAGCCAAAACATGACAGTGGTCGATCTTAGGAATCATTCCTCTTTATGGAAGCTGAATAGATGCAGCTGAGAAGCAAACGTTTCAATTGTGACATGATAGCAATTGATGTGGGAAACTACATGGAATAAGTAACGCTTAAAACAACAAATACTTCAAATGAATTTATTTTCATTTCCAATAACCACCATAAACACAGATGGTAAAATTATTAGATTATGTAGCTTAGCACAAATGATATCACAGGTATTACCCAAATGCTAGCTAAAATTAGTCACAATTAAAGTTCAGTCACAATTTTCGTTGAAACCCTTCTCCACAAACAACACGGTTATCCATCACAACGTGACTAGTCATTGGGTAAAAACCTGTTCTAGAATCATGCCACAGTAAACCTTTCAAACAGGCTTTCTGGTGTCGATGGGAAGAAACATAATTATGAAATCATAATTTATGTAAACACAGTAATAAAATGAGTAGCCACGTTGTACTGAGAGACAAATGCAAAAAGAGTATAATTCTGTCAATTCGTAGTCTCCAAATATTCATATAACATCTTGGCACTTGTAGCAAGTCCTAGACTTTCTTTATTGTGACAAAGTAGAAACACACACGCTTTCATGTGAAGTCGTTCATTCTAAAAAAGAGCGAAATTCAATTAAAATGAATGTTGTTATTAACTGACTGAAATATGTACATAAATGTAAAGAGCTGCGATCAGATATCATGTCCTATCCAATTTGACATTCTTTCCTTATTAATCAAGCCTACGTATACACCAAAGATTTTCCCTAAGCAGTACAATTATATTAGAGATTCATTGAGAAGGTTTTCGAGGCCAGGTTTTTCTAGGCCCTTATGTTAAATTCCAGGTTTTTGTTCTAACTTTTCAAGGCTTTCATGTCTAAATGTGAGTTTATTAGAGTTTAAATATACATGTAATTTCAAGGTTTTATGTAGGGAAATAGTTTTATTCTTTATTCATAACCCTACATCCTTAACATGATCACTGTTGGTTAATGTTTCAAACATAGGGAATTTATTTGTAATTGTATAGAGTGGAAGCTTTCCCAAGTCTTCTATCTGACTTGGGAAAGCTTCCACTCTATACAACTGTTGGTTAATGTTGACTCAATGATTGGTTCTAATTATCTCATGTAGAGTTGCAAGACCGGGGAGGCTCGCCCATGGTTCTCGCAAAACCCTCCTTTGGGATCCCGCCCTAAGACTGGAAACGTAGACAGGAGTCAAGCATTGTTTTATCATTCTATCCTAATTTTCAGCAAGCCGTCATAGAATCATTATAACGAGTGAATCACGAAAAATGAATATCCTACTCAATTGCCATAAGCCATGATTTTGTTTGACCATGTTTACATACAAGAAAATGATGTCGGAAATATATAATAACAGATTTAACATGTTTCTTTTCATATGTTAACAGATATGTAGCTAAACGCTTGTAATGACCGCTGATTGTGTGATTCACGTGAAATGCATCTAAGTCCACTGTGATCATGCCTGACTTCTCAATTTGTCGTTGAAGTTGAACGCTGTGTTGAAGAATCAGATGAATATTGAAATTTTGAAAAAGGTATTTATCAGCAAATTTTGTACATGGCATCACACTTTCTCAAAATCCAGTTTCAGTTTAAGAATACATTTTCTCAGTGCACACTAAGTTTTTCTGCGATCAACCCGAAGTCAACTCATCATGTTATAAAATTGCCATGATGTTCCGGGTTTCCTATTTCAGACCACAAAAATTGCAGATTTTTCATCAAATTGAAGTTTTTCAGGCATTTTCAACGAATTTCAGGTATTCCAGGTCAAATCACCGGATTCCAGGTCTTTCTAGGTAACGGACACCCTGTTCGGAATATCGCAATGTTTCACTTTTGAATTCTCAAAATTATGACAAAATCATTTTGAGAGATGGCTATCTTCCTACAAGGATTTAGTATTCATTAAATTAAAAAAGATAAAAATTGGTCAAAATGTGATCTGCTCCCCATGTTGGCAAGTTTCTCTTTCTGTTTAATTGAATCGTAAATTCTTCTCATAAATGTAAATTTATGACATCTTTGTCATGATCAATTATGCCCTCGGCGATGTCCTTGGCAGCAAGTTGTCAGATGTAAGTGCTTCACGACAGATGGTTTGCCGACATCTCATATTTTGAGTAGGACTTCAAATTTCAATTTATTACATAAGACTTTGCATCTAGTAAATAGGTCGGTAGTAGGACATAGACAGTATGATATAAGTGGAAGTCATTTCTCTCTTCATGATTTTTGCCATTATGCTGCGGTTTTAACCGGGAAACATGAGTCATTTTGTTTAAAATTGTTTTTGTTAACTTCATAAATCAAAATAAATAACAAAAGTATAGTAAAGACAAAAAGTCTTCTTACTATGATCAACTCTACATGGAGATAAATGGAAGCTTATTGAGAGTCCTCTCGATAGCATCTGCATATGCTTTCGAAGATTACGGAATGATACTTCTAAAGGAAAATTGCTCTACGACCTTGCTGTTTGTGATTGTGGTCATCATGAAATGGCATTCATGATGTGATTATAATATCAATCAGCAAATTTGATTAAAATCATGATTTTCATAAGTAAACGATTTGCAATGTCTCGAGCTAGATCACTAATTGGAATTATTTGACTTACTTTAATTCATAGTACCGCTCCAATTTCCTATAAATAGTCGCTAGAAATACAGTATCACTTCACTGCTAGTTACAACTAATTGTGCTATTAGTCTACTACACTGAATAATACAACACATAAGTGTAAAGACTGTCTTAAGTAAGTCTTCTACTTCTCCAAATGTAATGAGGCACTAATGGGGTTGATTTAACTATTTATGTCAGACTGGAATTACACCTCTACCTTATTTATGGTCTCATTGTAGAAAATGTTATGGACATCTCAAAGCATTAACCAACCTTGGCTATGTCGACTCAATTTCATCTAATCAAATATCAGAAACAATAGTATAATTGATGAAAACGGTGATAAACCCATAGAGGTTTAGAAAAATAACCAGAAAGTTTTGCAATATACTAGAAAAAATATTTACCTGTAGTGCTTCATAAATACTCCCCTCTAAATCGCCTTTACCGAGAGCCGTCAGTTGCTCAACTGTTATCCCATCTTCCCTGATAATCTTGTATAGATTGCGCAGTATTCTAAGCCATTTTATTAAGAGATCTGTATTCTTTCCGATTGGTCCAGCGCGAGTGACGAATGTTCCCATTTCTGAGGGCGCCTGTAATGAAAATTGATGATACAAAGATATTTTTTGTGTCGTCCTTTAATATCAAACATTTGATCTTCTTATGCCAGTGACTCGATGCAATGGAGAAAAAAATTCTAGTGGCAACCTGAGTTGCACCATATACAAGATGAAGCTAAATCTTTGCACGATTCAGTAACTCAGGAGTATTACTAAAGTTGAGAAACGACGGAAAGCATATTCTTCTCCGTCCATTTTTCGGAAAATATCATGGGTCATGGGAGACTTTTGTATATGCTGGATGCAAAACAAATGCATCAAATTCACACTATGCAATACGGGTTGAAATGTTATCAGAAGATTGACTTGGGAAATTGACCATTCGTTGCTAAAACATGTACGAGTACACAAGGTATTGATTGGTGATTCATTTCAAACTCAAATTTCACTATGAAAAATTTACAAGTATACCATACATTTTCATCTTTCTTCACATCCCGTGCGGAAATGTTGGGTATGAATCATAGTATGAAACGCATCTATGATTGACAGTATGTTCACTGCGCATGAGTCATAGTATAATCCATACGTATGTATCGTCACGCTATGCGTTGACATACTATGATTTTTACTTATGTTTCATACTATGATTCATACGCTTTCATAGTATGAAATGTAGTATGAAACATAGTATGCATTTGAGGTCACACGTATGAAGTTTGGTAATCGACATGGTATGAAACATACATATGAATTTCATCGAAAATCTATGTATGATTCATAGTATGTTTTATTATGAATCTTGCTCTGAATCACAGAATAGGATCAAATATTAAGTAAGCAGCGCAAGTAGTAATGATAACAATATTAAGTTGAAGCTATACAAAATTATCCTGAGAAAAACGCTGATGGATAACAGCGAATAATATTCATTCATGTCATCATGAAGTATAAACATGCAATGTGAGAGAAAAGGAATGTCACATCAGCATCGATCGGAAACTGCTATGTGCAACATATTGTGTTATTTGTAGAAAAAATATTACCTTATTATTCGTTATAACCGATTAAATAATTCTGAATGAACGTCGTTTAATGGCACTGAGAAATACCAGATGCGCTATCTTCTCTGATATCATATTTATGAAAGATATCATAGGGGACCAGGATTTTGGAAACGACTCGGTCAGACGAACTGTTGAAGTAATAGCTGCTGAAATAAGCATGAAGTAAATGGACGAAGCAACAAATTTAATCACTTTTGCGACACCCGGAGAAGATATGATATTATCAACTGATTGGTATGTCTCAAAAACACAAATGAAGTATCACAAGAATAATTGTAGTCTATATAGTTCATAATTCTAATTAATATGTATTTCATGGATAGCATCGCCGAAAAGTGCACAATTGTATTCTAAGATTCTTGCCAGTAAGTGGTGTTGAATAAGTACAGAATGTTAAGTATGAATCCTGCTATGATGGCTCAGCTAAAGCACACCTATGAAATGAGCACACGATGACATATGTATGAATTACACTATTTCAGCTGAAGCATACGTATGAAATGTGCATACAATGACATACGTATAAATCATACTATGGTATTTCAGCTGAAGCATGCATATGAAATGTGCATACTATATTTCATATGTATGATTTCACATATGAAATGATGATATTATCATAGGTATGCAATTTCATATACCGTCATACTATAATTCATACCCTTCCCATTTCTGTATGGGACCCATAATTTATCCTGATATGAGTACGAAAATACATTGATGTCTTCTTAATGGCTTTCATGACGGGTTTCGGCTCTAGTTCATTCGCATAAGAAACGTATTGATATCAGGTTTTACAAGATGAGAAAGTCCAAATCAATAGATTTAATGTACGAAGGAGATGAGTACATTAAATCTATAGACGAGGATTTTCTTTGTGTAAAGCCAAATATCAGTGATGTATCATAACTTAAATGTCGAATGTGAATGAATAATTTTTTGTCCTAGTATTTTGAATGTAGGAACATGCACATACATGTAACAGTTGTAGGTTTTCATCCTATCTGATATCGAATATCAAATGGATTTTTTGGAGAAAATTCAAATTTCAATTTTGATTCAAAAGCACTTCGTCACAGCATTTAAACGCATGATCGTCGTACCAGTGATTTACCAAAAATGTGTATTAAAAAGGGTTCCGTCTTCTTTTCAGCAACATAAAAGTCGACATAAAGAGACTTGGAAGAACCGGCAACCGAGGAAATGTGAGAACATGGGACGTATACTGTCTGTCTTTGCAATGGGCAACTCTTTTAGAGACAAGTAGATAGATAGTGTTAGGTAGATAAGTAGATATATGTACTTTGGAATAAAAAGTGTCATACAAACTTGATGGTATTCTTTTTGCTAATAATGACACATTATATAATGTAGAATCATTCTGGAAATAATTATGGTGCATTATCGTAGACCACAAATGAAAGTACCGAGGAGCATTAATGAAACATTAGTAAGAACATTTATGAAATAGCATTAGGAACAACGTTGAAGCAGTACTAGGAACACTAATGAAATAGTGCTGTGAGCATTAATGAAACAGTACTGGAAACATTAATGAAACAGTACTGGGAACATTAATGAAACAGTACTGTGTGCATTAATGAAGCAGTACTGGGAGCATTAATGAAACAGTACTGTGAGCATCAATGTAACAGTACTGGGAACATTAATGAACCATGCATATGCTATATGTCATGTAAATGCTAATGAAATACTAATGAAACATTAATGAAAGTACTAATGAAATGGCTAAATTTCCGTAGACAAAACATTAATGTTTCATTTGTGGTTTCATTATACTGTTTCATGTAATGTTTCATTATATTTTTCATCAATGTTTTCCAAAAAATTTTCGTACGGGAATTATTGTCCTAGGGCTTTCTCATGTATTGTCCTAGGGCTTTCTCATGTATTGTCCTAGGGCAATAAACGATATCACCTTAGATATCATGCTCTTATAGAATATGTGTGCAATGCCGATGTGAATACAGCACATAGCTTTGAGCATAAAAAAAGAAAGAAGTACAGACACTAGGCATCTAGGCATTTAAACGATAATAATGTTTTAAGTATGAAGTAAAGTCTACAATGTATATCAGGAAAGGATATAAGGAGCAAAAGAGCCAAAGATAATTGCAACGAATTACGGACGAATTAAGTCCTCTCCTCTCCTCGCTTGACGATCGCATCATTCGGAGAGTAGTAGGTGAAACATTTTACTATGAAAACTGCATCACATACATATCCAGGTGCTTATTTATTTTCTATCCAAAGTCAGCATGGACCGGGAATGATAAAAACTTGCGGAAGTACATTACTTGATAAATGTGTCAATTCATATGACTAGGGCAATCTTTCAGCTCAAGTCGGCATAAAGCCGATCATTGAGAGCTTTACATTATAGGAGGAAAATTTCCTGCAAGATGCAAATATATAATGTGTCTAATAATTCATGTTGTACAAATCCGTGCGCAGTCCATATTAATAGGAGCATCGAATAACACAACCACCTCACACAAAAATTGGAAAAGTAGGCATTAACAGACTAAAAAATTTACTGACCTCAATTACAGATCTCAGGAAGTTTTATTGTATCATATTTCTTTCGAAGGATATTTAAACTTCGCGTTGTATTCCAACACTGCTCATGGGATTACAACAGCAATGCTGGCTGCCGTGCAAGAGACTGGATTGGTGAGTCCATCGCTAGATTTACCAGGTAAATACATCTCAAAAAGAAACCACTCCTCCGTCTTTTGAAGAAGCTTTAACGTCACCAGCCCCTTGAGGCTTGGACGGTGCTGAAAAAATCAGACTTTAGCAAGAACACTGTGATACCTTTCGGCCGGATGGATCCTGCGGGCTTCTTATGACACTTTAGGTGCTCGACCTATAGACCAAAAGATCGCTAGACCAAGCACTCAACCACTTGCGACAGATGGATCAATTTACCAACAGCAGTTGAAGTGCGCGGATGATCAAGACGAACAGTGTCATCGAGAAAATCATTGACATGAATAAAAATGAAGAATGAAGATGATGAACCAAACTTAAAGTTAGAATATTTTTTATTTTACAGACCGAGACCTGAGATTGCCCCAATTAATTAAAACCACCAGATTTCCATGGTGGAGCGAATCTGTAAACCTTATTTCAATCAAGCAATCAAATGTCACTGAAAATGCATATGCGAATGTGGCAAATAATACGAAGTACTTAATCTATAATTAGAACCAAATATTGACAGAAATACATTAAACATTTGGTTCTTATTATAGATTCGATTTGGAAAATTACTCATTAGTGCTAATGACATTAAAAGAATCTAAGTGCTGAATGTGGTATGTGACCTTTTCCGGACCAAACTGACAACGGTAATGGTCTGCCTACTTCAACCACGCTGCGTCGTGAATGGAAGAACTTGCACAGCATCAAATTTACTTCACTGGAACGAATCCAAATTTATGTCTTTTGTCTAAGCTTCTGTTTCATATCCCTCTTCATTGTCTCCTGACAAATATTGAAAACCGATAATTTAGTGTCGCTTACTTACCTGAGCAATTAACAGCTTTGGTACCGTCGGTGCCTCAGAGCATAGATTGAGCAGAAGGGTAAGAATCTGTTTCAGTAATGCAGTATCTTCATCCTCCAACAATTCAAACAGCCGAGTGCCGTATTCTGAAACTTCTGGATGGCAATGATTGGCCAACGACAAATTTGCTACAACACAGAGACAGGCCAAACCGACCCTGGATTCTTCTTGTCCTTCGCTTAGAGAGAATAAGTCATCAATGGAAGTCTGAAATTAAAGATTGATATTCCTTTGTTATTAACTCAGCAGAAAGAAAAACATTATTTGTTGTTATGTGTGGCATATAAAATAACAATACGTTTTTGACGGGTCATTCATTGATGATCGCTTCAACTGAGGCCTCGTGCAGATAATGTGTTATCAATTGTGACGAACGTTTGAGTGCTTATATTTTTCAGTCGCTTACTGTTTCATTTGAAAAAACCAAGAATAACGAGACTATCATGTAAAGTATACATTTATACAGTCAATTTACCTATGCATCACTTATTAAAACCGTAGAGTTACAAATTGTTGTTAGAAATTTAGATGATAAAACTTTGAGTCCAGATCGAGCATACATAAAGCACAAAATTCAGGAGGTATAAAGCAAACTAAGCGTTAATTGATACACAAAAATGCAAACATTTCTGTTTTCAGTTCCTAACCTTTCTTTCCTTGGATATGAAAACGTACTTTCATTATTCCTGGCCACATATGTCCAGGCGTGAAGCATACTAGTGAGTTAAGGATGGCCAGTCTTAGAGCGCTAGCTGCTGTCAATCACAACTATCACAGCTATCGATTACAAGGGGACAGATTCGAGCCCTAGAACTTCTGCACCATTGTAACAAGAGAGCTCCGCAACCATCTGAGCAAATCTACCAACTAAAATATCCTTCAGATTCTCCATAAATATGAACTAGTTGAAGTACAGTAAATAGTCTGAGCGTCATGAGCTTAAGAAACAGAATGTTCATCTAATGGAGTTTCAAATGTAATTCACGTTCAAAAGAAAACATTAACGCATACTTCATAATCTGCAAGGAAAATAACAAAGTTTACAATTTAACTTCGAAGCACGTGTGAAAAAGAGAGTTTTGTTATATTGCTGTGATTTAACATGTTGTCTACCCACAAGATAGGCTATATCATGACAGTAAGTAAGCAATATTATGTATCAAATCATGCACAATGTACAATGCAAAAATAACACGAGTACATGATCCCAATAATTTAGGACCATAATTATCGCTTAAAACAACGAAAAAGCATGCGAGCATGTGTATATGTGCGCACATGCCAACTGAGGAGAATTCAAAGCTTGCTTCACGACTTTAAATTGCCTTAATCAGTGATGATCGGAACTCTGAGAAACAGCATCAAGAACAAGTAGAAGTAGAAAACACTTGAATCATCATTGACAAAAGAAAGTGCCAGTCATTCACATACATATCGAAGTTCATTTTTTTTTTACTGAATTTTCACCCCTAGCACAGCTATGAGCCATGAACGAAGCTAGGGGTTACTCAATGAAAAACTAATAAATTGTATTACTTTAAATAAATAAAAGAAAAAAAAACAGATCTTATAATCTGATTAAGCTGCCCCATCAGAAACTTATTCGCACGCCTCTTGAAAGTATCAAGATTGTATTGGTCAGGGAAAGTGGTCTGGGGAAGCTGATTCCAAAGCTGTGCCGTGCGAACAAAAAAGCTTTTCGAGCGACTCACAGTACGTGCGCGTTCTAAGCTCACATTATAGCATGTGAGTGCATTAGCTCTGCGTGTGCTTCTGGAGAAGATCTTAGGTTTGGGTACGCACTCATTTACTGCAGAGCTGCTTCTACCGAAATAGTACCTGTAGAAGAGACTGAGTGAAGCAACATCCCGTCTGACGGAGAGCGGCTGCAACTTGCTAGCAAGTTTTCACCCATGAGATTCTTGACACGTTTCTCAACCCGTTCAAGGAGGTTAAGATGCGTTTGTGGGGCGCCTGCCCACAGATGACAACAATACTCCATCAGAGGACGAATAGTGGACTTGTAAAGATAGCAGACAGTCTGTGGTGGAAGATAGCTGCTGGCACGATAGAGACTACCAATGCGTTGAGCTGCCTGCTTGCTAATGGATTGGATGTACGGTTTCCATGACAAGTCTTTCGTAACCGCTAATCCAAGGAAGGAGATGGAATCTTGTTCTCTGATCCTATTATCTGACATCTTAATGCTATGATCATCATCTCCTTTAAGTCGTGAGTGCAGAATACTCTGAGTTTTTGAAGGATTGAAGGAAACAAGCCAATTGGCGCCCCATTCTGAGACCCTGCGTAAGTCTTCATTAAGAACGTCGCATAACTGCTGACGTTGCTGTGTGTTTTTAGCGAGTCGCTCATTGGAATTGAAGAGTGTTGTGTCATCTGCATACATCACCAATTTACTCACTAGGCAGTCTGGGAGGTCGTTGATGTACAGCAGAAAAAGAGTGGGTCCCAAAATTGACCCTTGAGGAACTCCTGCATTGACAAACTTGGTGGAAGACTTTTGGCCATCTAAGACGACAGATATCTGCCGGTCACTAAGGAAAGAAGCAAGAAGTTTGTGGAGTTGATCAGCAACTCCATAGGACTTTAGCTTCATAAGGAGTCCCTGATGCCAGACTTTATCGAATGCCTTGGAAATATCCAAGGCAACTGATCTCGTCTCACCTTGTCTGTCAAGGACACGACTCACATGTTCAGTGACATATGAAAGAAGATCTGCAGTTGATCGAGAGTGCCTGAAGCCATACTGTTCTTCTGATAGAAGGTTCTGAGTTTCAAGGAAGTTAACAATGTGTTGGTTAATCACTGCTTCAAAAATCTTGCCAGCAATTGGAAGCAGGCTGATAGGACGGTAACTAGATGGAAGAGATGAGTCAGAACCTTTCTTTGGAACTGGAACCACGGAAGCTACTTTCCAACAAGAGGGAAACTCACCGGTGGATACACATCTACTGAACAGTTTAGATAAAAGTGGAGAAAGCTCAGGTGAGAGATGCTTGAAGACCGAAACCGGGATGCCGTCTGGTCCACTAGACTTAGAGCTATCGAGACCGGCGATGATCTTTTTTGACGTTTCGGACTGTGACTGAAGGAGGACTAACTGTCTCATCAGTGCGCATGGGAATTGGAGGTGGAATTCTACCTCCATCGTCTAATGACGAATTCTTCTCAAACTCTTTGCAAAGAAGCTCGGCTTTGTCTGCTGAGGTTGTCGCCATAGAAGTACTGACTTCGGCATGACGGAGTGCTGGGATGGAGGATTTGTTCCTATTGGTGACACTGTTGTAAATCCTCCAGAAGTCCTTAGAGCCAAGCTTTTGGGTAGCAATGGATTTCCGTACATACAAAGCGTAACGGCTTTTGGCCTGATGTATGGTTTCCTTGCAATGGCTACGTGCGGTTTTGTACAATTCAAGATTGCCAGCGCTACTGTCACGCTTATACTTATGGAAAAAGTGGTCACGCTGGCAACTTGCAGCTGCACATTCTGGTGTAAACCAAGTTTGTGAGTGAGGCTTCATTTGGAAAGTACGGTGAGGGATGTAGGCCAACATCCCTATCTGAAGCCACTCTGTCAGTTCTTGCGCCGACTTGTGGACGTTCTCGCTCAGAATCAAATTCTCAGCTTGAACTTGACTAAGAAAAGTGCGGAAGCCACACCAGTCTGCTTTGGAGAATTGATAAACTGTTCTATGGAAGGGTGCAGACGGTGTGGAGCAAACTTGTTTGCCAGAAACTGTGATAACACAGTGATCAGACGTGCCGAGGGGAGAAGTAACCTTGTGTGAAAAACAAGTTGGATTTGAGGTGAGAAACAGGTCAAGGAGATATCCAGTATCCCCAGCTCGGTCAGGCACTCTGGTAGGACAAGTGACAATTTGACTAAGGTTGTGAGAGACAGCGAAAATCCTGGGCTGCCTGACCGGAGAGATCGGTGGTGCGTGAGTGCACAAGCCAGTCAACATTGTGCACGTTGAAGTCACCAAAAACAGCAACTTCAGCGCTGGGATACTCTTGTAGAAGATAATCGATCTTGTCAGAAAGAACATTGAAAATATCCGCATTAGTTGATGGAGAGCGGTATAGGAAAAATAGAAGAAGAGTGGTCTTCTGCAGCGGCGCAATGAAGGCAAGATACTCATGCCTTGGATCCTCTGAGCTACAAAGCCTTCTCAAGGGAAGGCTTGTCTTGGCATAGACTCCAAGACCATGACAAGGTGCTTTATCCATCCGGTGAAATATGTATCCATCAGGAGTAACGTCGCTTGATGACACACTGGGATCTAACCTGGTTTCCGACAGGGCTAGAAGATCTGGTGACTTACCTTGCAGGAAGATGTTGATGTCGTCGTAATTGGACCTCAGTCCTCTTACGTTGCTGAAGCTGATCCTGAGAGGGGTTTTGAGCTTGACGGCTTGACTACGTTTCTTGTGTGTCTTTCTCATTTTCATAATTTCTCATAGAATATCAATAAAATAAACGAAAATTATACTGTACAACAAAGTGATACAAGAAACTTTGGAAGGCATCAGAAAAAACGTAAATAATAGCAACAAAGCTGCAATAAATAATACGCAAAAAAGACACTTATAGGCACAGTTCATGTCGCAAAAGCTTGAAGAAACCCAAATGAGAACCCCTTTGCCGTAACAATGGGTACAAGTCAGGTAGGCCACAGAGGAACCGGATACAGCTACACGGGCTAAACCCCTCAGTAAAGCTACCCACGCATGTCCGTGGCAGTGGAACTGTACCGCCTTTTTTCGAGCAGTTGACCGGGCCTGCCTCCCAAAGCATTACCAGTGGGTTCGGGACCCTCGAACTACCTGACGCCCGTATGCCGTGAATACGTTGGATCTGTCACACCTTGACCTGCAACAAATGGGGAAGTGCAAAAGACAGCAGTGGAAGGAAGTTCGATCACAAATGAGCCAAATAAGTGCCATGCCCAAAAACCTGATTCAACAACATGAAACATCTGATGACTGTTCATATCTCGCAAACCAGGGAGTGGTGTTAATTGGGACGGCCGAAGCCTACCACACATTTAAAATAAACAAACGTGGAGAAAAAGAATGAAAAATTAATCAAACATAAATAAATTCAATGACCAGTAAAATAAAAATAATATTCCAGAGCCTGCTAGTTAGCCGGAGCACGGTCACAAACCGCCGTCAATAAACCTTTCCGACAAGGTAGAACCCAAAGAAGCATGAGCTTCAGACGACAAAGCCTTATTGCGACTCCGTTTTCACCCTTTCACCGCTTTGAGGCCGCAGGTTGAGTGAGAAAGGGATTAGTGTGGCTAAAGGAATGCTCATATAGTGTGCAGACTACTACCTGAGGATGTCGAAAGAAGTCAGATCAATCACGGCGCTAAATGCATGATTGTGAAGGAGCGGAAAGTTAACAACAGTTGAGCGGCCCAGAAATAGTTTAGAAACCGACAAAGTATGTGCATCACGTGGGACGTTGAGATACATCTGATGCACATAAAAATAGGGGCACTTTGAAACCGAAAGACGAATTCCATAATTAATCTGCTGGATTCAGCTGGATTTCAAGTATATAAGTTACGAATACTTGTTCGTCCTGTTCTTCGGTCTGATTTGAGCAAAGCCTGAACGACGAATACCATGTCTTTCAATATGGTTTTCAATTAACTTGACACACTACCGACGGTAGTTGTTCGTGGACATGAACAAAACACTTTGAAATTTGAAATGACTAATAACTCGCTGATAGCACCGCCGCTTATGTAGAGAATGACTGGTCATAGATCAAGTTGGTCCTTAATCGCTTAGTGGTGCAAACGTGAACAACTTAACAACATCCGTGATTGGACGAGCATGAGATTTAATGAAGATGAACAGCTGTTAGTTTTTGTTATTTTAACACAATTGCGTTATCACAGCCTCCAGTAGTGCTTGCCAAATTCAGAAATATTTGTACATCTTTCCGCATTTTCCTGCCTGATGGAAATGCACAGTAACACACATTGTAGATATTGTTATCACTCTCAACATTGCACTTAAAAACCCTTCACTACACCTTGATGGTAGTCAAATATAAGGACGGTGAGTAGGTCAATTTTAATTTCAGTGTGCAGTCCTAAAGTACATTTCAACGCCTGGTTGTAGTCCCTGCATTCCATGCAGCCAGTGGCGAATGACTCTAGCTTCCTTACACCTGTCCCCGATGACGTCATCATCAATTACTGCTTTCGACTGCTGTGCACAAACGACGCTACTTGACATGGAAAAAGGTGTCCCGTTTGACACAGGAGAAGACAGAGATAAGTGGGGAACAATGGAAATGAGCCATCAAACTCCGTCTTACCCGAAGCAATAGGACAAGAGGGACGTAAGACGAGAATTGAAGTGAGTGAAGACAGAGTCAAGTTTGCGACAAAGCAAAAAATTCGACGGAACTATATCCTTTAAACAGCAAAAATATGAGGAGATTTTTCTTTGCTAGTAACAATATATCAGTCAATGAATAAATTATGACCTCCTAGAGCCCGCCTATAATGCGATATTCTTGCAAGATACATAGGCGTCGATTTACTCGGAACTCAGGGTGAAATTTCTTGATTAAGTATGGCTTACTTCCTCATATGGGCGCATTACTCATGCTCGCACATTTGTAAAACCATGTCCGCCAGAATCATATCAACGCTGCTTTATCAGATATTGCATGTTGAATATACCGTCATTATATTATATGCAGTGCATTCGAACTTTTGAGTGAGTGAATGAGCGAACGCGGTTTTCAACCCTGAACTGAGCGAAAGGGATATTCCGGCTTCTATCACGGAACTGAGAACTAGGAATTTACTGTTCATGAATTGAAGAAAGAAGTAAACTGATGCTTTTCCAATTCTCCCAATTCCTATTGATACATTGACATTGATTGCTTTTTACTAAGTCTACAATTCCTCGTATTTTGTAGTTAAGCATTCAAAATCTAAATTTTATGCTATAGGCCCTAATGCCTGAATGCAAGGGTAGCAGCCTTATAGATTTTCTCGATCTCTTCATTTATAATCACATTTTGTGTGTATCAAGTGTTTTATGAGATCATCAGCAAAATGGGCTCACCGATTTTCGGCGAGAGCAAATTATTCGCAAGTTAAGCAAAATTTTATTATCGCCATGTGGGGGACCTTAAGTGATCATTCTCAGCAAGAAAAAAGGTCGAGTAGATTGATATTTTTCATCTAAAATATAAATGTCTGGCAATTTGACGCTTTAGATGGTCTATTAAGCCCTATGATGCCGCAAATGACGGAGCATTGCTTTACAAACTTGTATAGTCAAATTGATAGGTTAGCGACAATGCGAGTGAGCCCATGGACGATAGGTATAGATACTGTATTCAACTAATTAAATTGAATTAAATTTATTGCCTCCTCGGATATTAATTAAATGATACTTATAAGCATGTGCTGACATTTTATCTACTTTGATTCATCAGCAATAATCAGTAAATGATGCTTAGAATGTAAATAGAGTATCTAGATATTAAGCCGTCTCCTTAGTGGAAACCGACCTGAATACATATTCAACTATTAAATAATTATCAAAATTGTGTTCTGTATATGCATCTCCGATTTACTACATTACTGCATGTTGACCGAGCGATGATGTTGATAGATATGAACTAGGCCTGCTGATGATTCCTGATATTGAAAGAAATAGCGGCCATTCAGGTCTGGTCCCATTTTTCAACTTAGAATGCAGCTATTAATAAGTTGTTTTGAAACTTTGAGCAAGTTGAACCCTTGTAGGGCGAAACGCAGCGTCGTCGGATGATAAAGAGGATTTTTTGTGCTTAAATGACTCAAGTCTAAGGACAACTTTCTATGATGTCGTTGAAGTTAGCACCAACTTCAACACCAACTTTTTGAATAGAGTTTGTACAGAATAGAAAACCACATGTATAGGTTATTTTAATGATGCAGAGTTTGTACAGACAAAAATTTTTCCAAAATTCGAACTCCTTCACCTTCAAAATTCAAATTTATATTCGAAAAATTGGTGCAAGTATTGGTGCTACCTAGTTAGCGAGTTTGTACAGCATTCCGATGGAAAAGTTTAGATACAAGCACAAAAAACTGAGTTTGTACAGCAACTTCCAGCACCTTCCCCACACGAACAACCAGTAAAAACCGCCAAAAAGCGACTTTTTCAAAAAAATGATAAGATTTCCAGAAAAGCACTTGGTGCTACATGGAGAATTGAGTTTGCACAGTGCTCTAACCGGTGGAATAGTGTTCTACTAATCGAGTCTGAGTTTGAACACACACTTCTCCGACACTCCAGCACTCCTACGACCGGTAAATACCGGTTATTCTACAGTAACCAGAATACTGCCCATTTATGAACAAATCAATTGGTGCTACCGGTATATACCGGCCGTAGGAGTGCTGAAGTGTCGGAGAAGTGTGTGTTCAAACTCAGACTCGATTAGTAGAACACTATTCCACCGGTTAGAGCACTGTACAAACCCATTTTCTATGTAGCACCAATTGATTTGTTCATAAATGGGCAGTATTCTAGTGGTTACTGTAGAATAACCGGTATTTACCGGTCGTAGGAGTGCTGGAGTGTCGGAGAAGTGTGTGTTCAAACTCAGACTCGATTAGTAGAACACTATTCCACCGGTTAGAGCATTGTACAAACTCATTTTCCATGTATTACTAATTGATTTGTTCATAAATGGGCAGTATTCTAGTGGTTACTGTAGAATAACCGGTATTTACCGGTCGTATGAGTGCTGGAGTGTCGGAGAAGTGTGTGTTCAAACTCAGACTCGATTAGTAGAACACTATTCCACCGGTTAGAGCACTGTGCAAACTCATTCTCCATGTAGCACCAAGTGCTTTTCTGGAAATTTTATCATTTTTTTGAAAAAGTCGTTTTTTGGCGGTTTTTACTGGTTGTTCGTGTGGGGAAGGTGCTGGAAGTTGCTGTACAAACTCAGTTTTTTGTGCTTGTATCTAAACTTTTCCATCGGAATGCTGTACAAACTCGCTAACTAGGTAGCACCAATACTTGCACCAATTTTTCGAATATAAATTTGAATTTTGAAGGTGAAGGAGTTCGAATTTTGGAAAAATTTTTGTCTGTACAAACTCTGCATCATTAAAATAACCTATACATGTGGTTTTCTATTCTGTACAAACTCTATTCAAAAAGTTGGTGTTGAAGTTGGTGCTAACTTCATCGACATCTTTCTATGCTGGCACTCTCATGATTCTTGCATTATTATTGTAGAGAATTTAATGCCAAGTTACGTGCACTCCCTGCGAATCATTGCTAATGCCTTGGACTGTTTCACATGGTTTCCTTAACTCCTGCATATTTAAGTAACTCAAGGAGTTATAAATAAGATATCAAATATCTCATTGACAATCTGTGTTACAAGGGTTACACAATTACACGCATGAATGACGTGCAAATTGAAATACGAGGGCATAAACCTAGATGTCATTGATAGTGGGAGAGAAAAATGCTCTCACATGCAGAAATTGCTACCTTCAACGGAAGATTAAATATGAAATTTGTCCACTTGGGCATTTTATCCTAGTAGTAGGCATTCGAGATTGTTGCCTACTTTAATAGTAAAACAGTGCCTGCCTAATTCCCCTGACAATAATAAATTGATCGATTTAGTGAAATAACATAAAACGGAACGGAACGGAATCGAAGACATGGATTCGGTAGTTTAACTATAAATCAAGCGATGACTAAGGCACCTGCAGGTGATGCGATGGCTATGATCCCCTTTTAGTAAACAACCAAGGAAATTAGCCAAACTTTCTACTTTTCGTCTCTCAAATGATCGTCTTGAAGAGAACAGTGAAACTCATGCTTACATAATGGATTATTTCCTCGAAACTTTGCAGACCTGCCTGCACAGACCTAGGATTCATCAAATATAAGCTTATCATCTCAACATGCAGTATGACCAAATGGATTTCGGGTTTTAGTCACTGTTCCATTACACATGCAGTTCTTGGTCAAAATCCCGCTGGGCGCACAGATGTGGACGTCACTCGAAAAGTGTTCATCATATTTCAAGCGATTATCTTCAGCTAATAATCGCCTTGAGAAATGGGCCATCTATTAATGAATGTTTACATTTTACAATGCGCGATCGGAAGAGAAGTTCGATGCGCGCGATATACATAAATACCATGTATGATGGATAAATTCGCCAAAATGCAAATGATCAAGTAACGCAGACGGTATTTCATATGTTAAATTGTGCATGATAAACAAAAAATCCAGGGGGCGAAAATATAGTCCTATGGCAAGATATTATCAAGATATTGCAATTTCTCGGAGGCACTGCATAAAATTTCATAAGAGATCTGATTCTGTTACTCTTATTTTCATGGTACGGATAGGCTATATGAATGTGGAAATGTGGTCTAGCGAAGCGAATATAAATGTATACTGAATGCCTATGCTACGTGGCGCAATCATGAGATAAATATATGTTAACTACAAAAATAAGCCGGGATTTAATACATGAGGAAATGGCCAATTCACTAAGGGTATCGTCGGTTCAACAAACGATCAAAGAGTTACCTTCTCGAAAAATAATTTTATACTTGTAAGTTGATCAATCACAAAGACTTCGTCTTGCCTTCCCTTCGAACAGTCGATGTTCGGTGGTTTGTCTCTCTCACTAACTAGTCAACTACGTTTGTACCTTATCACATGAGCTTTAAGAAATCCGAAAAAGGTCAATGGAAATGCCTCTTAGCTCACACATTAGAATCGACTAACCACATCACCTTCCCTGCTTTTTACTAAAATAATGATACTTGATTGATTTGAGGAAACAGTCCTCCATCATGACATCAGACTACTTCCTAGAGTTAAAAACCTGCAAAAGTGTAATTATTATACTGAGTTCGCATTTAACAATGCGTTCAAATAAAAATGCAGCTAAGTGACTAAGGAAGAATGCACGTATATATCACAATTTGTTGAACGCTTTTTCAAGCAGACTCATTATTACCTTAAGTATCCTCTGATTATCATCGGAGCAAGAAATGTTGGTCAAGGCATGAAGCAATCCAATTTTCTCGTCTTCTGTGCAGCTGCGACGATCCGCAGCAGCATTTTTCAAGAACTCTTGCAATGACGCCAAGCATCCCGACCACGTGAGTACCGGCTGAAATTCAGAAGACAGATACAGCTTAACTCATTTCACACTATTCATGGCCTCAAGACCATATTATTTCTGATATCATATTCGTAACAGAAAGCATAACAGCCAGAAATACGTCTGTGATTAAGAGCGTTCAAATATGTTTGGTTGAGATGGCAATTAGTTATCCCTTTAGTGTTGTTAACAACCTTGTGCATCTGGTCTTGATGATAGTGATGGAAAATTAATGATAAATACATAATGACCAGGCTTGCCGTTGGGATGAATTTCCAGCCCAATCCCGACCCAATCTCAATGAGAATTTCCATTGGGATCCCAATAGCCTGCATTAGAGCTAAAAACTAAAAACGTACGCAATTTGACCCCAAACTGCATCGGAGCTTACCCCTTAGGCCTGCAATATGTAATACTTTTTGAATTGACGAAGTCGTAGGCCTAGGACTAGACTAGTCTTAATAGTAATAGCCTTAATTGATTTTACACAATATGTACAATAGGCGCACTGTATGACTACATTTTGCACCTAGACTGCCTTCACCCAAGAGCTTATAGGGGCCTACGTGTATAGCTAATATGTATGTATGAACTACAAACACACTTGGTATTTTAAGCCTATATCGGAAATGCGGTATCAATAAACAGCTCGCTACACGGGCTCACACGCACAGTAGGCAACAGGCAGTTGATAGCGGCTTATACGGTCAAATAGGCCTGAATAGCTTACAATGCTTAGCTTAATTACAGAAGCGGAGAAGCGCAACGTACAGGCGAATTGTATGAGCCTATACATACTGTCACATAGCTGCTACCTTTTTTTAGCAGCACTATTTTCAACAACTAGGGAAGTCAAAGCCATAAAGTAGAGTTAGAGCTGACTGTATCAATTTGTGTGGATCACACCAACAGCTCTCAATGCCGATTATGTCGTAATGGCAATAATGTCGTAATAATTGTCGATAATGGCAATCTAGTCTGAAAATACAGCAATTAGAACATCTTAACTTCTGACTTAAAAATTGCATTAATAAGGACGTAAGTGTGGTGATTGACATCAGCATAATTCCGATAGCTACGAATCATAATCGTTATATGCTTGAATTTTGATATCATCTATCTATAATCCTAAGATCAACTCAATATGAATGCCCCTACCAGAAAGAGCATGTGAGAAAAATGCATACCCTCTTGATATAATAAAAAATGCTCCTTAATTTAAAGTTAATACCATGAGTTATCACAAAATGCAATAAAAATGAGAGTTCAAATTTCAAAGCAGCCTGTTTTGAAGTCCTTCAGTTTTTTCTGTCACTGTTGGCAAGAAATCTTTATGCTTGCTCGTAAATTACATACGTGTGAATACACCTTTCTATGTTGTACATTACTGCTGCGTCAGTTAAAGCGTCGATCATTCGATTGGTGGGTACCGCTCGCCTTACTTGGTTTGTGACCAAATTAAAAACCTAATGTATAGTGGCATCAAATATATTTCCTTAACGCAATTCCTTGAGACATCAACATAATTCCTTCCTTAGAGGTGCACTCCGGTGGTTTTTCGGTTTCCCTTTTATAGCATATAATCGAAGGTCTGACTTTAACTGCTTAAATCAGTCCACTAGTCACTCAAACCGAATCGTCAAAGTGCAATAGCGATACAAAAGCTTCTGATGACGTCATTGGTGATTTTCCCAATGAGAGTGAATTAGCAATAACCATTAAGACAATAACTTTCCTACGACCAGTACGAGTCGCTAACTAAAGCTGCTATGGGAAGAACCGAATTTCAACAATTTTCTACAAGAAGTTATGGGAAGTGATCGAGTGTTTTCTAGTGTTTATTCATGTTTTTTAGGAGAAGGAGATTAATATGCATACATAACAATTAACTAGATTCAGCAGATTGCTTTTTACTCTTCAGCACATTTTTTTTATGCAAGGTTCTTATTTCAAAAGGAGAAAGGCTTTCAGTTTCCGCGGACAATTTCTGGAGTGATATTTTATTCATTCAACATGATGATAAGTACATGTACATGCATTTGATGGTTGCAGGCACCTATTTGGTGATGCCATGTCTGAAATGAAGATAATACGAATATTTCGATGCATCTTAATTCGTAATGGTTCCAATTTACGGTACTTCTAAATAAATCTTGAACATCATATTGATGCGAGATCATTGAATTGAGATCACTTTGAGACATGGGATCGCGTTAGGTCGCAAACGAAATAGAGGCTGATATATTCGATATTGACAACATAGCACATCGCAGATTCTTTGTCTTGTCGACTTCGGCGAAGTGGTCAGATCATACACATGTTTATTAGGACATCCGAAGACACAACACTGCACCACTTTTGCATGCTGTTTTTTGAAATGATGCGCTTGCATTTTTAATGATTATTCGTCATTGCATGTGATAAAAATGCAATTCATTCATCGATGCGTCTAAAATCTGACGCTTGCTTCAACGCCTCCATTCTGTTCCCATGCCATTGTCCTCACGCACAGATCACCAATGACCTCATAACGTACTTTCATTCAGCTCAAGCAACTTACCGCAACAACTTTCACTGACGTCAGTCACGTTGAATGACTTCTCTTCCAACGCACATGCGATTGAAGTCATGTTAAAAAATCATTCGGAGTACAAATTAGATGCCGGTTGAAAAACTCATTGCCATCTCGACGTTGTGATCGATTCCTCAGAATATTTTAGTGAAATTTCATACTACTTAAAAACGAAGAAGATTAGTAACTTGCGGGTATAATCTATAATTTGGGGGGGTTAAAATTCTTTTCAATGGTCCATTACAGCCTTTATATGGAGTACTTTTGCACTTCGACATTCGGATTCTGCAAAAAAGGTGATGATGATGACAATCAGGTAGAGTCGAATTAATATAAATCATCCAAACTTAGGAAGCCCGGTCAAATTTCACGCTCTTTTTCACATGATAATTAAAAATTGACCCTCTGAGAAAATTGGCACTGCATGACTGTAGGTCATACTAAGAAGTACATGTATAAAAAAGTACAAATAAATTTCGTACATAAAGAATTTTTATTTTTCCCTGATAAACTATTCACGAATTCATCATGTATTATTTCCTATTTCATGGACAAAAGCTACGCTGAAAATGATATTCTATTAAGCAATTGTCAGCACGTAAGTGACATTATTTATTGATAATGGGCTTCAAGCTAATCGCAGGTTGCAAGGTTGTTGGAGGAATTATTCAACTAATATTTAAAAATCAAAGGGCTACAAGCGAGGTATGCACCTGGTTCCATCATGGAGCAAGTCTTAAGATTCAGCTTCAAGTCGAGCTTATACATGGCAGCAATGATATGTGCCTGATGTCGCCTAAAAGCAACTGCCTGTAGTAGCTGAAAGGCCCCGCCAATAAAACTAGATCGAGAACATCTCTCGTTTTGAGTTTCCCTTTCAGCAAAAATGAATGTTCTTCGCCCATTTCAATAACGGATGTGTCCTTCAATATTTTTAGCAAATCTTACCATCAGTAACTTATAATATATTTATTGCCACTAAATACTTTTGATGAAATGTATTCGCTGATAAATATTGATTAAATCCAAAATCCTCGCATAATGTATTATAGTGTCAGGTTGACTTCGTTTAGTCCTTCCTACTTGAAGCTCCACTAACCGGAACATCATATTTGAACATTTGATATATACAGATTGTATAAAGTATACTATAACAAACGATAATAATGTTTTCACGAAAAAAATCGCCAGTAATGCAGTAGTACTACTACTGCGATTTTCAACCGATCACGACAAGTTTTTACAAACAGATCGCAGCACATCTAGCACATGTGAACTGTAACAAGGGACATGATAGAAGCTTTCAATCTTGCCATCTTGTCTAGTAGTGCTTGCAGCCCGGCCCCCGAACGCGAAATTCAAGGCTGCAGTGTAATACAATGCCTGTGAAAGTCAGGGTCAATTAATTTTCTTTACTGCAAAACCTCATGGATGACCAAATTATCTCGTTCACACTTAGACACAGCTTCTTATTTCTGCTGGAGATACGATTCATTGAAGAATTCTATCAGAACCTGATACCATGTCAAGAATATTTGAAACATCTGCTGACAATATATCAACCATTTTCTACTGAAGTTGACAAAATCAATCATGATGATTACTATATAAATTGGCGAAATCATATCGTAAATATATATATATATATTATTTTTGTTTGCAAGTTTTTTATCTCAAGGCCTACAAGGCTTGATTGAAATTTTTCTGCTAATTTGTGATGTTATTTGTGTTGATTCTTTTTACTGATATTCGTATAATTTGGTAATAAATTGTTTTCTTCACATGTGATGTTAAATTTAATGTCTTTTTCCAATTTGATACATTTATTCAGTAGTTTTTCTGTTCTTCTATATTGTTGTAATTCTGCTGTTGTCAATGTTTTGATGATGATGAATGAGTTTTTATATTTACATATATAACTATGATGAATAAATGCGGTCCACCATTGACCTGAATTATTTTGTAGAAAAAAGACACGATCAATTAAAACATATATTGGAAAGCTTTCGACAAAAGTATTTTTCAATCCAAACATGGCAACAATCTTAATCCAAGTAAAAAGTAAAGAAGGAATCTAATATAAGTCATCATAGTCACTATAAATATGATGACGTATATTGGATTCCTTCTTCTCATTTTGCTTTTTTATTAAGATTGCTGTTCTATTTGGATTGAAAAAGACTTCAGTCGAAAGCTTTCCAATATACGTGGTTGGTCTATTACCATGTCTTCCTTTTTCACAAAAGTATGATGAACACATACATCAGGGAATGTAAATGATTTATTGGTGCACAAAATACAGACATTTTATTCATTCATGTCCATATCGTTATAGATGAAGCCATTGCGCTACCACAGGTACAGGCAAGATTCCGTCTCCATGGGGAGGTAGGAGTTCATGTCACATGAAGATGTTTTAAGATCGCCTTTCGGATGATATTTCCTTTCGTCCTTGTGTGAGTCCAGTCCTTGATATCGTCAGTGTAGATTCGTCTTTGTCTTCCTCTCGCTTTTACACCATTGATTTTACCTTCCACCATCACACGCAACATTTCGTTGTGTCTTAGGATATGACCAAAATGCTTGATCTTCCTATGTTTCCCGATATTCATCAGTCTTCGTGTTTCAACCGCTTTTTTTCAGTACTTCTTGATTGCTTAGTTTTCTCTTCCAACTGATATTGAACATTCTTCTCAAACACCACATCTCTAGCAAAGCCATTACGTCACTATATTCAAAAAAGCCATTGCGCTACTAGCAAAGCAGTTGCGCTACTATATTCAACTACATTAAAGCTGAATCTAATGAAGTCTATTCAATGATACAATACACAAGTCTAGTAACCGAGTCGCGCTATCTTGAACTGTGCTGGCTAATACCGGTAATTGCGCAATCGTAAGAGCCACGCATGAAGCACACACAAAAGATCATCTCCCTTCGTATTCAGACAGACATCATGAATTTGAAAGTATCGAGTGTAGTAGTATGAATGAAGATTATGGACGTCGTCACAATGAATTAAAATATCCTCGCATGGAAGTATATCAACAATGGCCTAATCGAATTGCTGAAGCAATGCAATACCTGTTGCAGATGAATACTCGTATATTGAGTTAAGAAATTTAAATTGAAATGAATGAAGTACACTCAAGCTTTTGTCTGGCCCTATTCTTGGATGAGGATACCGGGTAACTAACAGAACAGACTTGGCGAGATGTTAGGATTCGATTACTCGAAAAGACGAGCGGGACACATGCAGATATCTACCGAAATGAATTGTAGTTGGACACATAAAACAAGTTGCTTGTGCAATTTCATAAGTTGCAGCACTATATGAATAATAAGCACATTTCATATCTAAAATCAATTTGTATATTCTTTCGAGTACACCGTTTCAAATCAAAAAGAATTAGAGCAATATATCATATCGGCGACATCACACCGAACTTGCACCCGTGAGTGGAAGATGAGAGTCAAACTTCAATGAAATCATGCAGTCATAACTTACCAAGTTAACCGAAAAACTTGCTGCTCCAGCTACTGTCTCAAGTATTCGTGCGCGATCTTTTCCTTTAACAAATGATAGAGTATAGTTCAAGACCAGAGCATCAGCATGGGTGAGAGATGACAGCGCTCCTGGTTTAGAAAGTCGCATCAAAGTTTCCGCAACCTGAAATGATTGCGAATTGTTGAGAGGGCTTTAAGGGACGAATATAATCGACGAGTAAATAATAAGAATTAAAATTACAGTAAAAAATCATGTTATTTACCGCACATAGTCACACCAAAAATAAGGAAACCTAATGAACATGAAACCTGTTAATCAAAAGGTCTCCTGCTAAGTTTGTACAAATTATTTTACTCCTGGCATCTGAAAACTATTATCATGGTATCGAAGGAGCCATTGGTCTTGCATTGCATCACCGTGACTTGTCCATAAGTGAACATGTTCATTGTTCAGATTATGCAATAACAATCTGTTCAAACAAATTACTCAACCTCAATATTCAGCTGCATCTTACAAAGAAACTGTGTAAATAACTCAAACTCCTTCAGTGATTAGCAATAAAAAGTTTAATTTATTAGTGAATTGATCTGTAAACAAAATTTGATAATAAGTTAACTCTCAAAACATTAACTATTCATTGCTATATTGCAGAGCAACCTACACAATTACTGATGCTGAAATTCCTTAATTCTGATTGCTCTAACTCTAAGTATCGTCATACTGTGACGTTCATAAGTATCAACACAAATAGATTAATGAAAGTAGTGATAGTTAGAAGAATTAAGCTACAATAAATATCAACTAGACCATGGAATGAAATCTCATTTTAATCAGCGTTTTCAAATGTATCATACTTAAAGTAACTCGAAAACAATACTTAAAAGTAGTCCTCTGCTTAATTGTGAATAGCGTTCATTAGGCTACTGATCATATTCCTAGCACGTATAGCTAAATGCACATCTCCAATCTTGAGCAGAGATGGGATCCGCGGGAAACTCACACTACTTACACACTAAGATGAAATTAAAAGAGGACATCAAATCTGATACTTTGAAGATCTTGTAAACACTCAATATCATGAGAAAACAAAACTAATTGTCAAATCAAGTACAAAATATGATTCAATATATCAGTGAACCAAAATTTGAAAATGAAGAATCATTGAGATAACAAATTTTGCCATGCGTAGGGTGGCGACAAGGTTTCAAGCTTCAAATTCAAGCCGTCCTATTCTCAGGCGGCTTCATCAAATTTCAAGGTTATTTTTTACATAGACTAAATTTGTTTTCCTTATTATATAATATGTACATGTACGAATTACTGTCACACCATTATGTACATGACTTCGATGTGAACAGCCATGAATTGCTTTAAATGAAATGTACTGCTAAATATTTGCAGAACCTTTTAAATTTAGATATCACATCAATCAACAGCTTAGCGACGCAATATTCCAATCGGTATCATTGACAGTCATCTTGAAACGGAACACATTTTTATGTCAACTAATACGTCATTTAGAAGTTGTACAGACATCTTCACTTGATTTCTTCAAATGAGATGACATAGCACAAGAGGTTTCTGGGATTATAGCTTTATTAGTATATTTGGGATCAAAGAAACTTTTCGCTAAACTTAGAACTGCAGTAAAAACCACAAAAATGGAGTTCACAGACCTTTTAAGAGCTAATTCACAACTTCACTACAACTTGAGGGTGATATGCGGAATCCAGACAAAGTCTCGGGCATAAGATGTGCGCTCGGTGGAACTCAAACCCACATCTATCTACGGTGTATGTTGTCTGGACCTGTTGCTCATGGTCAACAGACCATGAAATATTGATCTGAAAATTCATTGATTGATCCAGTCGTAAAAATCATGGCTTGCTTGTGTTCGCATTTTATCAGCCAAGAAGTCTCTCGCCGACATCGTGCAACAATGGAACGACATTAAGATTGAGGCATTTGATGATACATATTGTGAGCATTTCTTTTTTGAGAATGGTTAATTTTGTTTTTGCTAAAGTATGAATCTTGCATTTTTTGACAGGAACAAGGAAAATGTCCGACTCCGAGAATCTATCAAAAATTGAAATGTTATGGCATTTTAATACGTTGTAGGATGACGTTGATGCTGGTACACATTACTATATTATCGAATTAGATTAATTATATATTAAACAGTTGATGACTTTCTGCTTCTCTGAATATAGGCCTACAATGATATTCATCCTGCAGGTGAACGTAATATGTTGGAGGTCACAATTCACTTTTACAAAGTTTTGCTAACACCACAAAATAAAATACCAGTATTATGTGAAAAGCGAATGCTGCTTCCAAAAGGACACCCGAGCTCCATCCAACAATGAGATTTCGAAACATGAAACTCAACGACTATCTGGATCTAAGGATATTTTCATCTGGATTTGCATGCAGCTCTACCATCAAACCTAAAACAAAATGTAATTGACACCTACAACTGACGCGAATCGATACTGTCACAATCCAGAAAAAAGCTATTTCAAAGAAACATCTCTACAAACATTGAACAAAATATTTTCAGAAGATGTCCAAATCGCATGAAAATTTGAGAGCGTGACTTCAGCAGATGCGAGACAGTCGCATATGAAGAAATATAAAGAATATATATATATATATATATTGGTGTCAATGAATAAATTAGCCCTGTCTATGTTGTGCACTATTACAATTGCCAGATAGAAGGCGTAAGAGGGATCACGGGACAACTGATGGTGAGGTGTTGCAGAAACTCGGGTTCAGGTTGCAAAATGGGTGTATTTAACCGAAATTAAAAGAAATCGGACCACAACAAATACTTTCCTCAGAAGAGTCACTTTTTCCGAGTTTCACACTGAATTACAATCACTGTGCCTCTCACACCGTCATTTGAATAATTCGTTAACTCATTCATGAAACAACAGAACGGTTGTTCCTTGATCCAGTAACGTCTGATAAGCCACTGTTCATTTAGTCATTGATATTACAGTAATTTCCAAGAGTTTACGCTAGTGCATGTGCACATAATTATCGGCATGTCATTATTGTTAAGTCAAATCTTATATAACTCAGCAAAAGGCGAAGGATTGTCAGCTATACTATTGAGTATTGAGATGTGAAACTTAGGACATGAATTTATAATAATACGACATGTCAAGAGAATTGAGAAATAGTCAATATTAATTGTTCTTATTTTTAAAGAATAAGAATGAAATAATGGCATAGCATCCCAATTTTTGTAATCTATTACCAATAGGATGCTATGGTCTAGGAATAAATAAATTGCCGGAAATCGTGGAATTATGATCTTTTAGAATTTCCGCAAAGAATTACCGGTTCCGGAAATATCTTAGAATGTTTCAACACAGAGCAAGAGATGTTTCAACAAAGCTCTTGGCCACAATTAAGAAGCAAAATTACCGACATTCACTACTGAAGCGCCCAAATTCAGATCAGCCTCCGGTCCAAATTATCCATCAATCGAAACTAAAACCTGAACGAATGCTAGGTGAAGAACAAGATTTCCTCTCATAGTTGTGCTTATGCTTAATCCCAACTTATTGAAGAGTGCCAGGATTTGATTGGCATCCATACCTCTACACTCAGCCTCATCGTTGTTCAGAAGAGCAGAAGTCACAAACTTCGAAAACTTTGTCCCTCTTACATATTGATTGTCCATTGTCAAGTAACCACCGCATGTGAAAAATGAATAGGCCTATTTCTTTGACAAGATTTGGCTTTTAAATAGGCAACTAAGACAAGGACAGCAAAAATTCCACGGAGTCGGAAAGGTACAAAAAAGGACCTTTCCAGGAAATTCCCTTGGAGAAACATTTCATGTGATTGTCACTTCATGAAACACTTGTACATTTCACTTGTTTAAAATAGAAGATTCTAGCGATGTCTTTCAACGTAAATTAGTACGCACAAAATACTAATAAATCAGCGTAAGAATTTCCTTCTGTTTGAAGGTTTAATAGATTATAGCTCATCGTAACATTTTTTAACTTTAGAATTAATTTGTGTCATTTTAGAAAACTTCAGTTAAATTTTTTAACATGTTCTTTAGTTTTTCAAAGTTCATATTTTTCAGAATTCGCAGGCAACGGCAACTTTCTTCGGTCAAGATTACCTAACGAATACGCCGCAAAAAAGCTGGAGATACGAGACTCATATTACAACTGGTCTCCGTAAGAGTCATTGAATTCGAAGGAAATGAGTAGGTTCATGAATAGATTCGGTAGAATTTAATAGCAGCTGCATATTCAAATTGGGTAATTGCACACTTATATTGTCTACACACTTACATCATAAGCGACATAGTGATGTGGCTGGAAAAAAACTAATTAGGCTGGAACTCGTTGTGTTCATCCATCTACCATTCATGAAAACACTCTACACAACTTTGTCTCTGATAGCTATTTTCATCATTCACTTTTGGCTTATCTTTTCTTATCTTCTCAACCATTTATTGTATTAGGTAGTCATACCAAGCAATGTTTGATTGACTTCAGACATATTGGCACACTTACTTGACTCAAAACGCACTGCGCAGAGACGATGTATGTGCAACTTGAGCATGTATGGCTGAGTGTGTTGAGTCATGTGAAATGAAATTACACGGCCCGGACAAGGTATAGGACTACACCAATAGATGTGACAGTTCACAGACATACATGACAGACTTTTTGTAAACTATAACTTTTTAAGGTGGTAGTCATTCAATAGATTGACGAAACCAGAAGTTTTCCAGACAAATAACGTATTCTTCTAAATTCAATATGCCTCACGATCTGTTGGGTACACTGTATAATCAGACGCCAATTCTAACATACAAGCAAGACTCTGGTAAATATTCTGTTCTTTTCCTGGACACCTATGGCTACACCTAGCAATATAGACTAAGATCGCTAACAATCCAGCTGAATTGAACGCCTCTACCGTCTTCTCTGACCGCTTGCACGTGAGTCAATTTCATGTTTAATCCAAATGTCATTCAGTCTTCATGATTGTCTTCATCAATCTTCAATATCTAAACTCCATGTATCGTCGGCAAATTCAAATCTTTGAGGTTTTAAGCATTTTTGTCATCGAAAAATATGCATCTGAGAAAATGTCGATTCAAAGACACTGGACTAAACTGTCTGATTTACTAGATCGGTGGTGCACATACTCTACACGGACATTCTATGACACTATCTACCACAACGTTTATTCCTATTAGCCGAGAACTGTTATCTACCTTACTTTCAGTTGTAACGCGATGTTTGTCTGAAGCGCAAGGCAATCTGGACAACGCTGCAGCTAGCAAAGGCATAAAATTACATAAATTTGAATATCGTCTAAAAATTCTCATGTCAGCAAGCATGCCTAGTGCAAATCCCGGCCTAGTCAGCACAACCACAATTCATGAGCACAGAATTGGAATTCCAATTGAATGTTCATAATGCGTTCAGCTGTGATCTTTAGATCGAATGATTTAATAAAAAAATTAAAAATACCACCGATCATTCGGATAGGAAAATCATACCTCTCACAAGGCATACTGAAAGGAAGATAAAATGAATAGTTAATACGAATTCACCCAAACTGCATTTGTCGGTGCTAAAGCATTCGAGTGAGCTAGCAAAGCGTCCACTCTGCTCCATGGAGAATCTATCACTTAAAGGTATTTACCATCAGTATATAAATTTGTGATATTATGTTGGCTTCAATACTATCGTCTTCTTCCACTTTTAGCTTCCTAGTTCTAGTAATGAGCATGGACCACTGATGCAATCGCACGCATGCATCGGAGCTCCATGGTTATGAGTTGCTTGTCATTTATTCTACCGTCTGCATTGTTATCTCTTCTTCGAATGCATCGAATCTACATAAATGCAGACACCACGAGTTTGTTTTAGCCCAACCAAAGGTCTGATGAGTCATGAATAAGTTTAAAATCTTTGAACCTTAGCATCACAAAGATAAGGGACCATCTACTGTGGGCAGAAATTAGCTACTTATGCAGCTGTACGCGAGCACGTCTAGGCAAGCTCTGCTTCAATAGCTTAGTGGTCACCGTGCTGGACGGCGTCATTGTCAACTGCTTATTATCCTTAAAATCCTTATTATCAGGAGTTTCACCGTACGAACAAGAACTTAATATATTATTTCATACGTTGCATAGCTGTGGTGTAGAATGCTTGTGTTAGCCATGTTAGGCCTATAGTGAACTGTATTTTGACGTGCAGAAAGCAGTGACTTTCCGACTGATTCCCTAACAGGCCGTGCTATTGGAGCCCTGTGGCTAGAATGGACTTGTATGATTTCAAACCTTACCACAACTGACGAGGACCGGAAGGCTAGCAACATATCTCTTGTCTCGTGGTCACTGCATTTTCTCTTATTCATAGACAATGGGTTAAGTTTCAATTTCATCAAAACTTCAGCACTGCACAGTACCGTTGTACGCATAGAAATCGACAACAATAAAACCTCTAGAACGGAGGTTAAGCTTCATGCAATACACAATAGTGGCACATAAATCGCACGCATTTTCACTCAGATACACTTGTCAACGGCTGTATCATTGGCTCAGAATCAGTCACATATGTAAATCAAGGCTTTTCATTGGTTATTCATGCCCCAACTTAGTTCCCCCGGATGTGCCGCGACCTTGAGTCAATTTCCATTCTAGTCAACTTCAGTTAAACAATCTATTTCTATGGTTGTACGACAAACAAGCTCCTTACCTGCATTGGAGATATGCCATTCGGCTGATCAGACACTTGCTCTTCCGGTGAATTTATTTCACCAGATGAATAGGGGTTTTGACCACTTGGCTCAATTGAACTTCCATCAGTGATATTATTTTCATTGAATTCCAAATCCATACTGTCACCGGATGATAACTCATCTTTTGTTACTTCTGCAGAAACATGTGTGGCCTCAGTTGTAGTCACGCATGTGCCAGTGCCTGTGCCTCCTGTTACTGACATTTCATATTCCACTGACGAAGTAAAACTGGCACTGGCAGTTTTTGAGTTGCATTCCTTTTGAGTAGAGAATCCGGAATCACATTTTGATTTCTGAGCTTCACTATCATCTGAGAAGTCTTCACGGGTGACTTGATTTCCACGTGATAGGGGAGCTGACGACTTCTGTTTAAAAACATGCTCGGCGACTATTTCATCTGTTACCGCGGACTGATCAGTAGCCTCTAGCTCAGCAACCAGATTTTCAATGGATTTATGATCTTTAGCGTCTAAAGACCGATTCACCACATTATTTGGCACCAATACATTCACTGTTTTCTCTGGCCTGGATTTGAGTTCTTCATTTTCCTCCTCTAAAATGAAATTGGTGTGATGAGTTCAAATAAACAGATGGCTTTCGTTTTCTGAGGTATGCATACATGCAAAAGTGACTAGTAGGTACTGAGCGTTATAATGATTGAAATTCCGATAACTCTGCACTCTGTCCTACTTGGATGCACAAACACGGCTCGGATTCATTTTTCACATAGTATTGATTATCTAAAGAGAATGAAAACTATTAAGTCAATAAAAGACACTAACACCCTTGATTTCCCGACCTTACTCGCCTGACCCTGGAATCGAACTGAAGTCCGTGGTGGAGACGAACTCGCACCTTCTTCACTAGGCCACGCAGACGGTTCAAAAGGAATGCGAGTAGAGGCAGAAGTGTTCTCTAAGTGATGTCGACAGCATATTGTCCTATTATTATGTATTATTGACACTCCTTCTGCTTCCACTAGCATTCCTCTTGCACCGTCAGCGTGGACTAGTGAAGAAGGTGCGAGTTCGTCTCCACCGCGGACTTCAATTCGATTCCTGGATCAGACGAGTGCGGTCGAGGAATCAATGGTGTTAGTGTCTTTTATTGACTTAATAGTTTTCATTCTCTTTAGATAGTCAATGCACTGCTACAGACCTTTGGCCCCGACAAGCTTGTTAACTAAAAGTGGTTTCCGAAACATGAACCTCATCACCTGAAAGGTGAACAGGCATTCGGAGACCACTGAGCAAAAGAAAGTCCTTTTTCCGATGAAATTCATCAATAACAGCTGTACGAAAAGAATTAATAAAATCATCAAGAACTTTTTTTTCCGATAAAATTGGAAAGTCAGCCTGTCTATAGCCTCAAACAATGTCTCAGACGTAATAAAGAAGAGAAGTCAGCGATCGTTTGGGTAGAGTTTTACTTGCTCTGCATCTGGTTAACACTTGGTGTGTCGGTTTACTTGTAGGCTGTGGCATGGCAGTTACAAAGGCCAGATATCAAGACATTTCAATTTCCGATAATGAACACAAATGCAATCTATTAAATACATACATGATTCATGGACAACGCATTGGCAGATCACGCAAAGCAATACCATCATAGTCAGCTGGCGATCACAGACTTAGGCCCCTCGTTTCCGAGCAAAGCGTTTTGCGGCAAACATTAAGTCATCATTACAGCAGTACTGCCACATAGCGAGCAAAGCAAGCCAGAGCGATTGATAGCTTATGGACATGTGTTTGCTCGGGACGCTCGTGCTTTGCTTTGCTCTCAGTGTGACTGAGGCCTTACAGTTAGATATTATTGGCAGATGAAGATCACCGATGGATGAGAGACTTGCAGGAGCTGATCATATTGAAGAACAAAGACTAGCACCCAACCGAAGACATGAAATGGCCAAAAAGCTGAACGTGCCCTCACTTGACAAAGCTCGGATGGAAATAAGCTTTTCAACAATCTAGAATTAATAATCTTAGCCAGCAAACCTTTTCTTGGTGAGACAATATAAACTGACCTTATCAAACAACCTCCTGTCAGCTGCCATCAACTATGTCAACGAGTATTGATGCATAAACTGTGCATGTGAGCACATTCACCACAGTGACAAACTTCACCTTACGAGGAACGAATGAATGTCCGACTTAGGTTTCTAGCTTGAAGGCCACAATCCGAAATGCTGGCTTGTGACATTTTGTAACGATTTCAGCATCCGCAGAAATCATGTGTATAAAATAATTTCTATATAAGAATTAATATGCGGATTGACAACATTTTTGCAAACAGATGCATATAGAAGGAAAGCTTACAATTAACACAGGCGGGTGATTAAATGAAGAAAATAAACTCGCTCATCTTGCTGATCATCAGTCTGAACGATCAAATATTTTATATTTGTTGCAGAAATGTAGTTCCAGCAGATCTCATGCAATGTTTGCATGTGATGCATCAATGTGAGCTCATAAAAAAGCTTGAAATATTAAAAAGCATGTAAACCTATTTTGACAGATCAGCGTGGTGTGTAATCGCATAGAAATGCAGCCCATGTTTCTCAATTAGATACATTTCTCACACGGATCATCCATATTCTCCCACGTTTTCCCATATTTCTCACATGAGGACCATCCCTGCTTTCGCAAAATGGCATTCCTTGGATGACATAGTTCAGAATTATACCTAGGATCTTGCTTGATCGCTTGTCAAGGCTGTCTGCTATAAGTCAAATTGTCAATTCCGTAACTAATTTTAATTTATGACATTTATTATAACTTCCGTTAATAAGTTTCATTAGCTTTTCCGTTCATTATGGAGGAAAGATTCATTTACGCATCATTTTCTTTGAGCATCTTCTTTATCTAAGTTGTTCTTATTTTGGGAAGTTCAGATTGGATTGTTTGTGAAGAATGTGCACCTCGCATTCTACTGAAATGATTAGATGAATGAATGTATGCTATACGCTAATAGATATTACTTGAAGTTATCTGTTGTAGATGTTGGCAATTATTTGATGAGAAATTCCAAACAGGGGGAAGGAAGCCACTTGCGAATTCAATGAGCCTAAATTGATGTCGTTTCCCCATTGTGTTCTTAATGAACTTTGGCTAAAACCATAACCAACAAAAAAATTTTTCGGGAGATTGCTATTTTCATTCCATCTAATTAGGCACCACCCGCTTCAAGCCAGTACATGTCACATGTATGACTTACAACAATTTCACTTTCAATACAAATGAAAATGTAAACTTGAAAATAGTCAGTCGGTTCCTACTTATTCATTAAAACGCAAGCGATTAAGAGTGCTTTTAATTTTTTAATAAGATTCTACAATGAAACATGATTTCAAAGCACTGAATCAGTGACCATACTAACTTCACTAATCTGCTTTGTATTCAACGGCAGAATGATAAATGCGCAGACATATAATACAAATATTGCATGAATAAATATTGGTGGTATGTGAAACAGAGAAAAAATATTAATGCAGAAGTTAAACTTAACCAATTAACTGTCTGATCAATACAAGGTTCCAGGCCAAAATTCCAGGTTTTCCAGGTCCATTTATGCAAAGTTTCAGGTTTCTTACTAGCCATTCTAGTCAAATTTCAAGGCCTTTATGTCTAAATTTTGTTGTTTCATCGATTTAAAAGGTTATTTACAGCCTAAATATGCATACAATCTTGCCGTCATATGTATGTGTAATAGTTTAGCAATCGTCATTATCTTCGCTCATACATCCTTGACAAGATCACTGTCGGTTGATCCTTGATTCTCTGATTGGGCCTTGTCATGCATAGGGTTGTATGTCGTGGAAGTCCACCTGGGGTTTAGGCGAAAGTCTCTCTCGGAATGCCGCCCGGGATTGAAAGCGTAGACCGAACTCAATTCCTCTTTTGTTTAATAGATTTTGCCATTTCTATCCTAATTTTCAGCAATTGTGCAGCGAATCTGAATTTACAGACCAAGTCTGTGCAAGAGCAAATAGATGCTTATGAAATTCCTTCACGTGGTAACTTGTTTTACTCAGGATCACACAATCTTTTGAAATGAACTACAATAGAAGAAACAACGAACATTAACACTCGGTTTCTATATGATTATGTGACTCATGGAATGACACTTTTGGTTCAACTAGTTAGAAATTCAAAAATTTCAATATAGAGAAGTAAAGAAAACCCAAATAATTTAGATAACGATTTAAAGATGAAGATTCAAACATCAATGCTTTAATAATTCGAATAATTAACGATAACGATTATACAAACCTTTTCTTCTACGGAATCTAAAGACTGAAAAAAAATATTGAAGCTGTTGACAAATACTGTTTTTGAATGCAATATATCATTATCTCCTTTTAGCGAGAAGTGTTCGAGAACATCGAGTAGTTCGAGTAGTTGTTAGTGGAGAAGGGGACTGTCACAGCATAAGATCTTTCACGGAGTATCACACCGACAACAATGACTGCTGGCATGGGATGCCGCGGGGATGACAATGGTCATTTCGCACCGCGTTTTTCGTGCCCACATCGCATCTTCAAAGAGGAGCGGCAGCCGTTTCAACGGGGGTGTGAAAATCCATTCGTCGGAATTTTATCTGCGTCCAATTAAAATTCTCGAGATTCAAGAAGCATAACTTAAACAGGAGCAAGTAAATATACATTTTACAATATGACAAAATTCAGCAGTGGATTGACCAAATCATTGATATCAAGAGAAGAATCTGGAAATTCGTCAACAAAAAGTTATGAATTATGGCGAATCGACAGATTTGCCATTTGTGATGATAAACTGAAATAGTACAAATACTAAAAAATAAAATGAACCTGCATCGTCAACCGTTAAATTGGAATTTAATGCATTTTCTATTAACAGAAATGCATACTACGTCCACTGCACCACTTAATCATGAAATGACTCCTCTGAAAATCGACAACTGGTAAGATCATGCATTTACCTTTTCGTTTGTAAATCAAATACAAGATAACTAATCCGGCCAAAGCGGTTGCCCCAAATGCTGCAATATAGCTGTTGTTCACCATTCCATAATCAATAACTGAAATGAAAAGCAAAGCTTATCCGTAGTGTTATCATTATCGTCAATGGGAATTTGTTATGCATTTTATTTGGAAAGAACATAAAATCGAAGCACATAACCCAATGAAGACACACTCAGCTCCAAGATAAGTAAATTTCAGCGAAACGATAAACTAATTTTGTCATAAACTTGCATGGGTAAACTGGGTAGACAGACACACGTCGGCTAGCTACGTTTGAGTGTATAACATCTCAACCAAAAAATACCATGATCTCACCAAAAGCGACTGATCTCAAACGTTAACGATGCAGAAAAATGACGAATTGCATCAAAAGACCCAGTCATAAGTCACAGGATTTTATGGCGGCTACTCAATAGTCTTAATCGTCATGATTCATGAAATCAATAATTTACTTCGATGTGAATGTACTCTATGGCGCATTTTCAAAAACTTGTACATACAAAAAGTATTATGCTTCTTTTGTAGCTGCAAGTCCTTTTTGTAGAATAAGTAGATGGATGGCTGCATCATCTATAGCACACCACACCGTTTGTGTCTGACTCATTATATCGAACTGAAACATAGAAATTTCATGTTAATGAAGGTTCATTTGAAAAGTAACAATCGATGAAGTTACGACAGAGGGATGAACTGCAGGTAATGTGAATGTCGCATAGTATAATACGATGTAAATAAATAGACCATTTTAATTATTTTGATGAGCTAAAATTAAGCACTCACTTACTTAATGAATATCAACTGTATTAATTAATCAATCATATTAGCATCAATTAACTTAAATCATATGATCTATTTCATTCATTACTAGTTCAATCACCTTTGATTTTATAACTTCTTACAAAAACTGACGCATTGAGATCCTGTATCATTGACACAAGCACTTGCTGAAATCTACAGAAAGTGATGGTACTGAACCCAATGATTTATTTTTTTACTCATTTTTTATTTCCGACATCAGAGAAGAAGTGAATTTAGACATATTTCTTTTGTTGGGAATCCATAATTAATTAATGAGCATTAATGGCAGATACACTGAGCAGTGTTCCTCTTTTGAACGAGTATACCTAACACTTAAGCAGCCTATCTATGTTAATTATGCACCTGCATCACACTGTCATTTTTTTAAATTTCACACAAAAAAGTAATTTCTTGCAAAAATGTCTTGCACTTCAATCGCAAACACTACAAACCCCCTTGTGCCTTTAAAATAGGTTAGCTATTCAATCTTATGATATTACCATTTATAAAGGGAACTTAAACACTGCGGAATAGAGCTTTCCCATTACTTGAGCAATAATGTCATACGTGATGTTGTGGTTATCAATCATGTCTACGGTATTTGCTATTCTTGCATGTGCGTATATCTCTAATTTCAGTAAGTCTAGTCTGTGGGCCATTCTCAGACTACAGTAGATCAGCTTGATAAGTGCGCGCGACCCATGCGTTCGCTACCTACCACTCACTCAGGACATCTGGGTAACTCATGAATGTCTGATTGATCGCTAAATGATGAAGGCACCTTTCGTAGTAAGAGGATGCGAACGATTAAATAGAGCAGCAGTGAATATTTGGAAGGATGAATAAACATAAAATGGACATCAACTATCTACTCCTTATTATTTGTGCACGTCCGAATGCAAGCATCTACATTCATCGAATTCGCTTTTAATTTGCAGGTTCACATTAATTTCATCAGTTCATCAAACTTGACATCCTAATACATGGCAGCTATCAGACCAACACAACAGATGCTACATGATGAAAATAAACAATCAAAACAGTACATATTGATACGTAATATCATATATTTCGACGACTGTCAACAAGTTTTCAGTAAAAAAAACATAAAAAACAAGTGGTGAAGTGACCTATGTACAAAAATACATGTTGAATTTTTAAACATGTTATGTAAAAAGGCGTCTGCCAATCCAGATTCAAAACACATTGCTACATCGCCAACTAAAGTAAGAGATGACATCAATCTATCCGCATCAGTGGTTCGGTCAACGGAATAGATTTTGCGATCACCGCCGAATGAGAGCACCAATAACGCTTTCCTCCATCTAATCCAGCGAATCCTTCTCGCATTTCAGAATTTTACTTTCAATTTCAGCACAACGAAATTTCATGATGATTAAAAAGATAAAATTGCTATCATAGAAATTTTTATACATATTAAAGAAAATTGCTGTCAAAGCAAATTTCTTGTAATAGATATCACTGATTGTGGACATCACTTTTCCTCATATCCATACACATGGTTTTAAGACAAAATGAAATTCAACTTTCTGATGAACAGAACCTATACTGATCGGCCCAGCATTAGCAATTGACTTGTGACTAGTGAAGATTGACATATTTTATCAAAACATATCAACGATATTACTTCCGAACAAAGTTCAAAATTTTAACACTTATGATTTTACTCAGAATGGAATCTAATACTGATTCAGTCACTTCGTTGATAATGCTCGAATATTGCTGCGGATGCTAGTTCGATGGCACTTTTGATTGTCGATATGGAATCAACAGCAGAGCTAACTTTCTGCAATACTTCCTCTTCTCTATCAAGCATGTCCAATTGACGAAGTAGGATTTGTCGTTTCAAGTCATCCAATGGAACATCGTAATTATTTGAGGCGCATGATAATTCATCGACACCATTTTCAACATCGCAAAGTTGTATATTGGAATCACATCTTTCTGCCTCTACAGATTCATTTACGGACGAAAAGTGAAAGTCATCCTCAAGTTTCTGCTCTAGACATGAATTGTGTTCATCATTAGAGGCTTCATCGGACAAGGGAGTTACAATTTGAGTGTTGAAGAACATGTCTGCTCCTGAAATTTGTTCAGCTGCTGAGATTTCATGACTTTGATCCATCGCACAGAATTCACTCCGATATCTGACGCAAGCGACAGATCTCCGTTTCAACTTTGATTTGGAAGATCCTTTACTTGGCGACTTGACTGCAAGCAAAATTAAGCAACTGAATTTGATGGCTCTATTCATTTTAAAGGACAAAAAGTTTTCTTTGTATCTCATGCATTTCTGTTCCACTTAGTATTCAAACTTTTGTCGTACTTATAACTTTTTCTCCAAACTTCTTTTTTATCATTTACGAGGATGTAGTTCCTCGACCAATTACATCGGATTATTGAATCAAAAATCATAACACTATTAGTTCCATGCTTTGAGTAAAATAAATAATGCTGATAGTATAAGCTGAGCGCTCAAGATTCTTTTAGTTTTGATTAATAGAAATTGTATCATTGAACTATGTTTGAGCACGTATGTATGAGGGAAATCAGAATTTTCAAGCATAAAACATACAGCAAGGAACACAGAACCTGGAATGTCACAATGCTTGATGATGCAGATTTTCAGGTCACCCTGAGGGATGATCCTCTGCATCATTTGGTTCCATCCCGGTTACCACGCAGTGGGCAATTTTGTCTGCCAAGCTGTTCAACTTCTAGGTGTTTTCACTCATTTTCCCATGGTTTTGCTTCCAGTACAATGACAGAGTGAGGATTTCTTAGTGCTCTTTGCATTATTGATGTATACATTCATATGTATAGCACACTATGTCTGCTCATTTAGAAATGCATTTTATAGTTGCTTTGACTTATGTTACTTATGGTAACTATGTGACTTTATCTTATGAACATTTGAATGGCGTATTCTTGTAATGCCTTAAAAGTGACTTACAATATCTGTACTGATGAATGCTTTGTATGATTTTCATTCAACGAATATAAACACATTTCTTTTCTTTTCTATATCATTTCGATTTTTCATAAGCGGATGTCTATCTCTTAATTATCTTTATTTGTCCTGCCCCACACAAGGCACAAAGTCATGCTAGCGTGCCATGTAAGAACGGTGGCTCCTCTCCAAAAGGACCGACGAAACCCATAAGCTTCGGCACTTCCACACCACCTGAATCAATTGAGCTATCCAAACATATAGGGGTCTGTCCGTCAAGAAATCTATTGCAAAAAATAATAAAATAAATGTGTCGTATCGTATTCAGCGACAAACATATGTCAAACCGGTTCGGCATTGACCAGACCGGATAGGACCGATGCTACAGAGCAATTTAAAAATCCTAGTCCCTTTATGCTCTGTAAATGGTGCATGTCAGAGTGAAACACATCTCAGTATGAAAGAAGGTCTATGTTGTAAATGGAAAAGTAAGGCATGTCCATTTTTGTAGGATGGTTTTTAGTCTAGAGAATGTTTTTGCTCACAAATATCCACATACTGATAAGTTACATTGCGATACAATATGTTATGTTGTATGAAGGTTTTGAAAATATATCATCGCATTAAGGTAAGGTGGCACTAAGGGTTAAAAGTAAAGTACCGGGTATCAGGGGCGTGCGGAAAGGGGGGCGGTTGGGCGGCCGCACCCGAACATTTTTGAGATAAATTCAGAAACAAGTTAGAAAAAGTATTACTGCTTGACTCGAGTAATAAGGACCAGAACTTTACAATTGTAGTGGATTCTTCAGGTAATACATTCATGCTTCTGTATCAATCCTTGTCAAATTCTCGTCCAATTTTGTGGCTATTAGTTATCAATGTTCAATTAATAAATGAACACAGTTTGTATCAAAGTGAAAATGTTTTGGTCATAATTCATAACACTTTATTAACTATAAGTTGAAATTTTTGTCGAAAGTCACGAATGAGGTGATAAGAAGAAGCCCAATCGCCTTTTATTTTCTGCAAACTTGTCAATAACAAGAGATGGAGAATTGGTCTGCATATGTGATATAAGATAAATAATGCATTTCAGATATATAATAATAATACATAGCTAATATATATTATTATCATAATGTTAATACATGTTATATTACTTAACAAAAATTATTATTACAATATATAATATGTTACATAAATATGAATATATGGTACATAAATGGTCGACATTCACCCCCCCCCCAAATAAATCCTGTGCATGGCAAAATCCAAAAATATTCAACATATCAGATTATTAACTTTCCTTTGAGCCAAGCGGAAGCTTATTCACAGTACTCTCGGATGCATTAAAAAATAGATTTTGGAAATACCTTGACTGAAAGCATATTGCCGTGATGACAGATATCCTTTGAGATTCTAGTGACGCAGAGGGCACTTGTGCATCACTAACTGGACGTAGAAGTCTAGTTCCAGTTGATTTTTTTTCGAAAGTGGTCGGTGTGGTGGAGCAATATCGAGAAACTTTGGGCATGTTTCATGTTGTTGTCGCTCTCTGTTAATAATCAATTATGTTTGGTGAACATCAGACCTCTCGCTGGCATAAGGTGCACATATAGGGAAGGATGCAATGATGGTTGGGCTTTTTTCTCATGAATGCGTATGTTGAAATTCCATTCTCCAGCAATATAGCTTGCTAGCAGTTCGGAATAAAACCAAAACCCTACGGAAATCAGAAGGTCTGAGTTTCCACGTTACCACACAATGCGCGAAAACCCAGCAGCTATAGCTCTGAAGTGTATCGGAAAGCTCGAGAATCGATGACAAAATTCAAGTAGTCCTCCGAATATGAAAATCACTTCAGTAATCACCTGTATTCGTTACTAATATTTATTCAGCATAAAATAAGTAGATGTAGCTGTATTTTGATGTTTTACTGTATGCATATATGTATTTAATTACCTCAACCTTTTGAGCCCCGAAGTCAAATCTGCTACACTGCTCCAACCATCATTCGCTCATAACTGCAACTCCCCTAATGCTGAGTGAACAATGGGAACATAATGCGGTGATGACTTGCAGTGACCGTCATGGGTAGTTGGGACAGTAGTCCGGCAGCCAGAGCGAGTTTCTGTATGGAACGAGGCCGAAAGTGAGACTTTCACAGAATGATGTACACCATATGCCTACTACGAATTGGTACGTCTGCCGAGTTCTAGTGAGTTCCTCTTCTTGTCAGACAGGATCAAAGAAAAACACATGCACATCCAATGGGACGTAGATGGTAGTTTTGGCTAAAATGAAATTTTCTATGTCTTCTCTGATTAAACGAAAAGTACTAAGCTCAAAGTCATAATTTTTGGCATGGAATGTCTTCAGGTAATTTCCTCTCATGCACCCCTGTCTATAAAGCTAAACACATTTAGATTTGGCGAGCCTCATAATGCCGGCAAACACAAGCATTTTGGGCAACTTTGTCCACATTCAACCACATACATTGCCAATTAGATGCATGATAATAGCACATGTATATCATAGGAAATGACCTGGACATTCCATGCCAAAAATTATCACTCTGGGCTAAGTACTTTTCATTTAATCAGAGAAAACATACAAAGTTTCATCTTAACCAAAAACTGCAATCGCGTCCCATTGGATTTACATGTGTTTTTCTTTGATCCTGTCTGACAAGAAGAGGAACTCAATGTAACTCGGCAGACGTGCCGATTCGAAGTAGGTATAGGGTGTACATCATTCTGTGAAAGTCTCACTTTCTTTCGGCCTCGTTCCCTGCAGAAACTCGCTCTGGCTACCAGACTACAGTGTTGTCAGCTGCTAGTCGAACACTTCCGCAAGTGCCCACATGACATGCAACGCCCGTCATCGGGGCTCCAGAGGTTAATAGTCACAAATTACAGACAATCAGATTTAGTATTTAAACCCGAGCTCTTGGAGAATGCGTCTCCAAACCGTGCAGGATAAAGAGATTTTTTTCTCTGGCCCATGAAGTCATAAATATTGCTGAAATTGTTAATGATGCATTATGGAAAGGACTAGATATTAGAAAAAGTCAAAAACAGATAATGCAAAGAAGTCATCCTTGTCATATCGAATCTATCATTAGAGAAAGCCTTATGAATGGTTGACTTGAGGAGTAAAGGTGTCCCTACATCTGTGTTGCACATGGCAATGAGAAATAGCGAACAAAATATGAAAAAAATGTATTGATTGTTAATACATGATAAATATGAAATGAAAACTCTGTAATTGATGTCCAGAAGCAAATTCGTGTATTTCACCAATAAAAATTGATTTCACAAATATGTCAAATATTATGTACACAAGAAATAAATCACAAGCAATGTTTATCTGGTGATACCTGTAACTCATTATTTTATCATCGTTTAAGCATGATCCTCACAATACAAAGTGGAGTTTTAATGCTATTGGTAATAGCAGGCACAATTATTTCACTTCCAGACGTACTTGTGATATGATGAATATATACAAATAAAGGAATTGAAAAAAGTAACAAATTATTCGTAGTCATTGAATTTGGTTGATGAAATGTTCCGTCCAAATACTAAGTCAAAAAGTATTTACCAAAAACATTTGCCAAATTGTGTTTATAGAGATTTACTGATGAAATTCAATGAAGCGACAACAATTTCAAACATAGGAAGTCACTAGAATCATCACTAATTAGCAGACACAACTGACCACAAAACATTAGCAGATATTCAAATTTTAAAACTAGGGCGAATACAGGACTCTTCCTGTGGAGGTTGGTCTTGGTAGCGGCATCGTACCTAATACAGGATCAACCTCATGCTGTATGGCGAAATTATCCCTACCTGTTCACAATAAAGTTTGAGAGGGCACGGCATCCATAGATGTGTAGTGTCAAGTGAAAACCCGGCAGTTCCCGTGAAAACCCGTCGGATTCCGGAGAAATGCCCTGACAGGTTGCAACAAAGTGCGCCTTTTTACTTAACGACAAACATCTATGGCTACCCTACCCTTCCACACTTCAACCTCATTTTGTAGTTGCTATGTGATGTCTGTGCAGTGCGCGGGCAAGGGTAGCTTCGTCAGTGGCGAGGGAGGGAGAGTGCACACGGGGTGCAGTGGTTTTCGGAGATGTGTTCTACGGGATGGGGCGGAGGGCAGAATGGGTGAGAGAGGATGGAATGATAAATGTATAGAAAATTCTAAGAGATCGATGAGACGGTGAAACACTTAATGGTATTGTGTGGCGGGGGCGAGTATGGGGGACAGTCTGGGTCCTAACTTGGGTTTGGGCTAACTTATCGTTGGAAGTGATGGCACATTGGAAGTGGGGCGACAAGTGAAACTTCGACCGTGACAACAACGTTCTAGGTCATGCTAATACTTCATCATGAAAGCGTTGACAGCAATGACAGCTTCATTTCTAAAAAACAGTGACAATTGCCGATCAATACGATCTGTAAGATGTGTTATAATCATGTAAAGTTAATCACCCATTCAATAAAATGAATCAAATCATTTTACCATGTGAAATTTAAGCACCATCTAAACTTATCAAAAGGAACATTTCTGCAATGATCAATTCGTTTGATAAAAATTGGGACAATAAGAGGGTTTGATTTGCATTGCATGGACCGTCTGATTTACAATCAAGGAACTGTAAAAAATACATTAAGAAACCAAGTAATTTATTGAATATATTACTAGTCAAAATCATCTTACACTTCGAAATGAAGCTATCGTCCGGAAACTACAACTAATCGAGCCATGAGCACGGTGCCCTGGCGAATAGAAGTTCTTGAAAATAGATTTAACATTTGAAGAGAATATAGATAGCTCTATTACTAGGTTCCTTGTATTTATGCAATTGAATTGATATGCCAATGCATTAATCAATGTTAGTTAAGTTGTGTAATATTAAGTCGTGTTGCAAAATTTGACAATTTTTTCTAAAATTTAAAATAACATTATCAAAGTCTACTAAGTATTTTCAATATAAGCAGTATCTCAACAGTCGAAATATCAGCAGTACAAGTCGTGTTACAATTATCAGAGAAAAAGGTCGCCTCGGCTCAAGAATTCTGTGACAGCTGTTATCTGCGAGGTCACGTTGTGTCTCCATGATTTGAAATCTACATGTGCTCAATGAGTTTGGACGAATCATTCGAATCAACCATAAAATTAGTCGAAATTATTTTATAAAAATTTACTCAGTTTGTTGATAGTGCTCAAAAATAGCTGCGGATGCAAGTTCTACTGCATTCTTGATCGCAACTATGGAATCTGCAGCAGTACTCATCTTTTGTAAAACTTCTTCTTGTTTATCAATTAAGTCCAACTGACGAAGAAGCACTTGACGTTTTAAGTCACTCAAAGGTATTCCAGAATCCTTCGCATTACTTCTAGGTTCAGGATAGCTTTCGCCGACAGTTTTGCGCTGCACTTTTGTTGCAGTATCACTTTTGACCCATGCATTGTCTTCTGAAGAAGATTCAAAATCTTCTACCAACTTTCGCTTGAGACATGAATTAGAAACATCAGGCTCAGGTTTTAGTACTGTAGGCTTTAGATTAACTGTAGAAGGAAGCTCAATTTCCTTTTTCAAATCAATGTTCGAAGTATCACTGTGAATGCCACTGAACATTAAATTACTTCTATCATGATTGAAGAATAAGTCTGTCCCAGAAATGAGTTCCGATGTAGAAGGTTCACCCCAATTCCTGCTTATATTTAAGCGAGCTGTTATAATTTTCTCTCTCAGTGCTTGCTTTTTGTTATTGTACCGCTTTTTACATTGTTGGATAGAGAAGTTTTTCCCAGTTTGAATTACGATTTGTCGATGACTGAAAAAAGAGAAGAATGAATTAGTTTATAAAAATTGAAGTGTCAATCATTTTGCTCACATTTCCTTCCAAGCCTCAGCGCGCTTTGTCTTTGCTTCAATAGATTTGTCTCTGTTGCGCAAAATGTCTTGTTTCTCGTCATAGAGATGAAGTAGAAGCTCGGTTTCTTCATTAGTGAATGCAAGTCCCATTGGCAAGAATCTTTCTGAAAAATGAAATATTTTTACGCTGAGGTGGCAACATATGAGCACTACAAAAAAATAACTGCAAAACCTTCATCAGATGTTTCGTTCGAAAATATTTTCATCTCATTGAAACTAGATACCACTTTATGTGGACACTCAGTGCGTAGTGTAACAGAGTTATTCATAAATAACGGACCACCTAAATTATGTCAAACATTACTCGACCTTCCACTTTTCAATTGTCATAATTACTATTCTATTTGCATTTTTTCATATTCACTATTCTTCATACACAAGCATCTGTAGCCGTGCAGGCTGGGCAGAGGAAAAAATGTAAAATTCGCCACTTTTCAATAACAAAATATGATAGCATTAAAATTAATCAGGTACAATGAGAAGGGATTTTTCTGACCACACTTTTGATGCATTCTCGTTGAAACTGATAAAACTTTTAGAGAAGCTGAAATATCCCTACTTTAGTAAATAATTTAAATGTTTGTAGCGGTCGTTTGAGTTGCACAATAGGTGTCACCTTTTAGCGCTAGCAAGTCCAATCTCATGCTTTCAATATCTATGGTGTCTAGACATATGTTTCTGGATATTATACATAGCATTTCGTTGCTCTCTCACAAATAGACCTGTCATCATTAGTAAGCGGGCCTAGATATTTCCCATCATCAGATAGGGAATTTTGCATACGTTTCGTCAATTGAAGATGTCATAACTAACTTTCCACGAAACATCAGTTTCACAATATTTTTTCGAACTATCGATGCATATTTGCTCACAAGCAAGGCAGATTGTTTTTGACCTACCTGGATGGACATTGAAGATGCCCATGATACTATAGATAAGGAAGGCAAGAGAAGTACCTCGTTAGTGATAAATATAAACATAAAATGATGCAATGAATTTGAGATATCGCAACTTCTTTACAAGGTAACCGACAAGGTTCCTTACAAGGTTTCCTTAACCACAGCTGATAGGTGCTTGAGGCAGACACGAGCAAGAACTTTGCCAGCGGTCGAGGGTATATGTTGGAGCTGTTTCTTGCTTTGTTTATCATGCTATATTTTTGTATCATGTACTTTGGCATGCTAGGTAGTAATGTATTTAGATATTTCTCCTTTAGTACTTTCAGGGGTTTTGACATACATATCTTGCAATCAAATTAGTGCTTTGACGTTATTATATGCATTGACAAATGGTAGCAGAGCTATGGCAGACTTCAACTTGCGGACGATCAATGTCAAAGCCCCACCTCCAATGCGTTCGGATGCATCTCACAAGGATTGGAAGGAAATAAAATATTTGACAAACTTTAACCGAATAATCTCATGCAAAGCAAGGTCCTGCTTTGCTCCTATCCCTCAGTGGCAAGGTGTGCGAGGCGGCTTTAGAGATACATACTAGTGACATATGTACTGCCGGGGGTTGTTTTCCTGAAATTCTCGTGCAACTAGACCGTCTTTATTAGAAGGACAGTGATAGTTAGCTTTCTTGGTGCATACTAGAAGTTCGAATCGCTTTCTCGGAGTCCTGATGTTCTAATGACAACATACATTGCGGACTTTGATCTTTTGTACAGTCAAGTTAAGAAGTACGGTATGACTTCCTGAGGGCGTATTGGCATATCGACTACTCAAAAGCGCAAACTTAATTGTCAATGAAGATAAAGTGTCACGTGCGACGGTATTCTCGTTGATTTACATTGACATGAAGGAATGCTTAAAGAAGATTACCGGTCAAGATGACTTCAAGAAGTCTGCAGCATCACCTGTTGTGAAAGTCAGAGAGGAAACCTCAGAATCCAGTTTAACTACGTCCTTGGCTGATGAAAATCATTCGTATTAAAGTTATCAAAATCGACGAGGAAACTATCATCGCGATTGAGGTAGCTCATTTCGGGGCAGGAATAATTGTAGTTTGTAGTGCAAATCTTCTCAGTCCATTGGACAACATCGAAAGTTAAATCCGAAGAATAGGCAGGGAGACATCTGCACTTGCGCCGTATGCAAATCTCGGTATCACTGGGCTGCTGATTGTCCAGACAAAGATATGGCCGAAGACTTTTATGAAGTAAAGATAACTTTGATGACCAGCAATAAAGGCTCAATGGAGGATTGCTTGAAATTAGCCATATTGGATTCGGGTTGCAAGAAGTCTGCATGTGGTGAAACTTGGATAGCATGTTTTGTCGAAAGTCTTTCAAACGCAGATAAGAATGTTACGGAATTATCATCTAATTCAGTTTTTCGATTTGAGGACGGTGCTCGTTTTGTTGCGTTTAAACGAATAAAGTGGCCCTGTGAAATTTCAAGTTGTAAAGTCTTCGTTGAAACTGATGTCATTACCTGCAATATACCGTTGTTGTTAAGCAAGGACGAGATGAAGAAGGTGGGGTACTCAGATTGATTTTACAAATGATAAAGTGACGATGCTTGGTCAGGAACTGAGTGCCATCAAGAACAGCGCAGGTCATTATTGCACTACATTAGGCCCCAGTATCTGAAAGCTATGCTTTGCACTCACTGATTTGACTGAAGAAAGAAAACGCATGGCTGTTAAACTTCAAAGACAACTTGCCCATGAAATTTGTTTGAGATACAGGAAGCCTAATCTCGACCGATAGTTACCTTGCCAATTTCTACCAAATTCAATGAAACTGTTTCGTTGAATTTGAAGCAAGCGAGCAGTGTAACTTTCCTCCATATGAAAGACACATTCTCTCGTTAAAGTGCTGCTGAAGTCATCAGTAATAAAAAACCCGACACAATTATTACTGCCACTTTCCAAAAGTGGATATCGATTTTTGGTGCTCAAAAAAACTTTCTCTGACAACGGAGGTGAGGGTGCTATCTTAATTTCGAAAATACTCCGTGACTCATTAGGTTTGTCTTCTACAATTGTGTGTCATGCTGACAATGTTTCAATGGTAGATTCTTCAGAATCTGCAAGTTTGATTTTAGATGAAAGACTTCGTATTGACATGGGTGTTGTTCGTCAAGTGGTCCAGAGTGGTGAGATCAGAGTGATGTTGGTAGAGACTCATTTCCAGCTTGCTATTTCTCTGACTAAGAAAGATGCTAACAGAGCAACATTGCTCGAAACCATGCATGCAATTACTGATAAATAGTGTATGTTTCTGTTGCATTTCATCGGCTGAAATATAATCGGCTGCCGATGAAGCTAGTGATATCAGATGAACTCTTCTAGAAGCGGCCATTGCATGTCATGGTAACTCGCTCGTATAGAAATTTCAGTGCACTACTGCGTGAAGTTGCAGCATCAGTTCATTTTCAACCATTTTTGTACTTCACAGGAAAATAATATTTTAGATGTGTCTTTGTCTATATCTTTATGATTGTTTAGAGTGAGAATTTTGTCAGTTTTAAGAAAAGCGGGTGTTTGTTTGGAACTATGTTTCTTACTTATTTTTCATGCTATATTTTTACATCATGTACTTTGGTATGCTAGTTAGTAATGTATTTAGATATTTCTCCTTTTATATTTTCAGGTTTTGGTGGGGTTCTGAAATATATATCTTTCAATCAATTCAGTGCTTTGACGTTGTCACAAGTATTAACAGTAGAGAGATGCCTCGATAGTTTCCGCATTCTGCTTTGTCTCCCTATTTGTAGATGGGAACTGTCCTGGCGTCCTTCATGTCACCGGGCACGTGTTCATGCATCCACATACCTACAAGCCGTACTTCAAGAGCTGTCCAGGAATGTCATCCGGGCCAGTAGCTTTGTTGTTCTTGAGATGATCCAGTGCCTGGTTTACTTCATCAAGTGTGCGTGGTGGAGCGAAGTCCGATCTCACTGCATGCTCTTCAATTTCATCCAGGAGGTCAAGGTTAGGATCAGTATGGCGATGAAGTAGTTTGTGAAAGTACTCCTGCCATCTGTCTTGGATCGCCTGTTGATCTTTAAGGAGCCCAACGTCAGCAGATTCCAGTGGTGCTTGTCGGTGGGTAGAGGGTCCATAGACCATTTCCGTAGTCGCGAGGAATACTCGCATATTATCAAAAGCATACATAACTGTATGTACAACAAGACCGACATGGCACCTGCTGGTCTACATGTTGTGATCCTAAGGATAAGGATGGATGACGTGAAATTCCACATAAACTTGCTAACGAGGCCAGGGATGCAGTCTTGAAAATGGGCCCTATCCAGGTCATGGCCTCCTTTGAAACTGAGGATATCAGACCGACAGGGTTTCCTAAGATGGTGCTCAATGCACAAATTAAGTCAGATGAACCTGCCAAGTACTGGCAGTACGTTGCAAAGGTGACGACTGCTGCAAATTCCAAAACGTTTGCAACGATGATGACAAAGGTGGTTCACTTGCCGCCATCTTCAGCAGGCATTGAGAGAATATTCTCATCAGCTGGTTTGGTGCAGTCTAATTTACGAAGTCGACAGTGGCGAAAGTTGGTCGCCTGATAACAGTTTCGAGGATCCTGCACATGGTTAACGGCAATGAAAGTGCGGAATCACTTGAGGAGTGTCTTGTTGAATCTGAAGATGTAAATTAATTTGTTTCTTTGTAGCTTTGTTATAGGATTTATATGAGAAGGTTTTGTTATCAATAATGCCTTTTATCTAGAAATTATGATTGAAGTAATATTCAGATTGATGGTTGATTCAGAATCAATCTACTCATGCTCAAACAGATTCTGTGATTAATTTGTTTTTGTTATTTAAAAGATTTTATGACATGCTATACCCACTTTCATATTCTACATGCTTTGAAAATACAAGCATGTAAAAGTTTGTTTTTTCAAAAATAATACTTGTACACAGTGTAACTGACTTCGCTCGAAATAGAGGCAAAATAGCGTTTACACATTTAACAAAAATGCATAACAGCATGTAAATAACCAGTAACTTGCGGAAAATCCTTTAAGGTGATAAACCCAAAAATCGCGCCAGTTTATCCAGAAAATGAAAAACCCGCCGGGGTCAAACCCGAATTTTCGGGTGACCAACCCTGTCTACTTTTGTAATATATGATGATCTTTTATTATTTTTACATACTACATGTATTTATAACATCGACATGTATTTACTTTTTACATACTAGTAATACTTATTATTACAAAGGGAGAAGAAGTTCACCTGAGGATCCATTGATTAAATTAGATTCTTGACTGATTAAAACGGATGATTCCATTGAACTTCGTTTGGCGTTGTTTCTTTCAGTCACAAGTATGGCACATTTTATCGATCATTGTGGATTGTTTCTATCGCTTCATCAACATTTTACCAACATGTACACCACACCCATAACAACAGTCCACAGTCAACGATAAAATGTGCCATGCTTGTGACTGAAAGAAACAATGCCAAACGACAATCAATGGAATCCCATTGCTAGTCAAGAATCTAGCTAGTCCAGAATTAGTCAAGAATCTAATTTAATCAATGGATGCTCAAGTGAATCTCTTCTAGGAACTTTTTATTATTTTTACATACTATTCTTTTATATATATACACATATTTTCTATGTAAAACTCATGTTCTACATCCATGATATATGTGTTATAATATATAGTATACATCCATTATGACTATATTTGTCATAATTTCTATTCTCAATCTCTTCATTATTATTATTTATCTCCCCATGGGTGGTGCAAAACCATTACAAATAACGAAACAGTGTCAATAGCACTAGTTGGTCACATTTGGTCCCACGCTCAGTTCACAATTCTTCTCCACTCCTCTCTGTCCAACACTATCTTCTTAAGTTGAGGAAATATCTTATTATTATCTTCTTACACTCGGTGATGCCCTTTCTCTCCTTCACGTCATTGGCTACACAGTTCTTCCATCGCATCCTTAGACGCCCACATTGTTTCCTACCTTCCACTTGCATTGCCTCAATCTTCTTCGATAGTATCTCATCCTCTGCAGTCCCACTTCTACCCTCAAATAATTCATACTTCTCTTTTCGATCTTCCGAACCCCGTATATTCTCCTTATCTTATTGTTTCGGCCGCTTGAAATTTCGCCATCTGCTTCTTCATTAATGGCAGAGCTTCCAATATGTAAGTGGATGCTGGAATAACACATGACAACAGTACTTTTCTTGATTGATTTCTTTTTTTATACTTCCAACGATTCTGCGGTCTTCCATGAAACCTGTTGCTTTCTTATAAGTCTCAACACACGCTCTGATTCTCCTATCGCACTCACTTTCCACCTTGCCATCTTCCTCAATCAGTCCACCCAGAGAGATAGGTTTGTCCACTTGTTTCAGGTCACTGCCGTCTACCTTAATCCTAAGTGGTTCATGTTCTTATTTGATAATCATCACCTCAGACAGTTTTTCTTTATTCATCTTTAAACCATGGTTTTCAAATGCAACTTTCCAGTCAATTGTTCCAAGAAATTTCCTGTAACATGTACATACTTCATTTCTAGATAACAGTTCCAGATATTTTGAAATTTAACATTTCAGATATGTATAAGCATTGCATGAATATTTCAGTTACTCTTCTATTGACGGTCTTCGAAACGTTGGGCAACTGCAAAGTCTTTTTATTCCGCGGAAAGCCGGAGGTGCTTGTTCAGCCATGATCTTTAGTCCCAAATTCCAGAAAGCTATTGATATCGCTAGAATTCATTTCAAAATGTAAACATGGCTTCATAATTAATAAAATCATGTTTTAGGGTGTTGCGGCGAAAAGCTTCGGCTGTCAAAAACAGAATTTTTTCTTGCTTCATCAGAAAATTTCGGATCCTACATTAGAAATGGTTTCATAGCATTCTCAAACCGACACAGCTCCAAGCAATTCAGGCTCCAATCGCAAGCTTTCGCTGTCGATATCCAGTCTTAAAGCATGATTTTTTATCAGCTGTTAACTGTTCATTACATAGCTCGCAAAAATCTTGACATTGATGTATTCAATATTTTATGTCGATATGGTGCAAGCGAAATTGGCAGATATTCATAAACTGTGGAGACTGTCGGTGTAGTGTTTCTGAGACAATTAGGCCTACATTCCATGCGATCGTCGAATTTAAGAATTAAGATAGCGAGAAAAAGTCTCTTTAGGAAATCGCTTGTCGTCTGTTAGAAGAATTGGCGTCATGCTAATTGCAATATGACGACAGCGATAGTGACAGATCTAGCCCCGTGACGTGATAATGAAACATCGGAAAAACATCGTAAGACTTAAGACTCACATTTGCCCGATAACGATAACGATCAATTAAAATATCATCGCTCAACATGCGCAACATGGCAGCTGTTCACATTATCGCGAATTTCTCCACGATAGCTAATTGAATGTGAATAGCGGAGCTCGACGATAAAGTGAAATATCGTCACGATTTCATCACTATCGGTATCATGTGAACGCACCATTACTTGGAAGAGTATGCAGAAGATAACAAAACTTCACGATCGGCGAAGCATCGCATGTTCAATATATAACCGGGACCAATATCAGGAAGAAAAAGGTGGTTGCAAATATGAGTTAATTATGTAATATGGTGTATCCATGATAATAAGCACGATGAAATCCAAATATTGGAGCCGTTTTGATGTCACAGGATCTGACTTTTTCGCAAAACGAATGAAGGTTGTTTACCGAAAATTTTGAAATTTTTGAAAAATTTTGAAATAAAGCAATCACCGACATAGTCATAGTGCGCAATGGTGTATGTCATGTCGATGACAAAACGTCAGGACATAAATGATTGAAAAGACTAACAGAAACTTTTTGACAAAATTTTGCACTCTAGTCAAAATCCTTTCATGCATTTTTCATTGTGAGATCTACCATTGTTGCTGATGTTGGTTAAGTTGGAATCGGATAGTTACTTAATAGGCAGGATCGCAATTTTTTAGCCAAGCATTGTGAAGGAATGTATTGATTTTCAGATGATAAATTCAGATCATATATAAATACTGATTTGCCTTCAGGAGGTCAGGCAGTATGCCTGCGCCCATCCACCAGACACTAAATGTTCGCAACTTGTCAAATTTATTCGATGGAACAGCGGATTTCTCTCATAAGGACGACAGCGTGTCAGTCAATGGCAAAAATTCAAGTTGGACTAGTCATGATGTTTCTCAAGACAGTTTCGCAGGTCCTCTTCTACTGTGGTTCTCACCAGCTACTACTTGAAACCTCGACAATGATCAAACGCCAGTTTTGAGTGGATTATAGGGCCTATTTTACTGCTGTCACGGCACCGATTACTCTTTACGGACAACATCGCATCTTGGTATGAGGCATGGGTTTTCCTCTCAATGTCTCTCCGTGCAATATGATGGGATTTTGCTACTTAACAGAGTCATTTAATTAAGATCATAGCAGTTCTGAAGGTGCAAGATCTGTTGACTCGGCCAAGATTCTATGTGACCTTCTCATGTTGCAACTCTTAAGCTGGACCTCTTAATTGGAACGATCATACTACCAAAGTATCGAGGAGGCGCTCCAGGAGACTTCTGCGGAACTCGATGAACTATGTGCAGACGCAACGTCCTGTATATACACTACCTACCTATGTAATTATATATACTTGAGCAGCTCAAGTGTGACAGGCATATGCCTTCGCGTGTTTTGCGAATGCGAGAAATTATCACCTGAACGGTCTATTGCGTGTCAACAGGAGAGCATACAGCAGTATGATGGGGTCATCCTCGATACCCAACAATTACATCGTACACCGGTATTATGGCAAAATGTATTGGAGAAACACACCACCTTTCTGCACAACCTTTTAAAAGAAGGAAAAGAGCTTCTACTCAACGTTTCGGGTCCAACCTCATCACGGGTCCAGTAGAAAATCGTTTTCCTACTATTTAAAGGTTGTGCAGAAACTCAACGTGTTGCATTTCTCGAATATATTTCGCCATAATCATGATAACTTATAACTACATCGTAGCCGGGAATCAAATACCATATGCAAAAACACTTTAGTTACATCGCCTCCAGCAACAACCATCCACTAGAGTTCCATTCAATGCGCATGTCACTCTTTGCATGTTAGTAAACAATTTATCGTCCTATGACCACTTTTCAGTCAAGCTTGACGAAATCTGAATGAGAGAAGCTTCCCCTCTTGTGGAGTATCCTCGAGGTCCACAAAGCTGAGCTATAGGCTTACCCACCTTTCATTGTAGCGAAAAGCTGATATGTAAAAACAAACCATCATTTGCCAACACCATGCAGATCACAAGTGCCAAAATAGTCATGTAGTAATAAATAGCACAGCCCATAACACGGCCAAAAATGCTTCTATGGTAATTCACGTATTTTGATAACTTGTTTGACATTAGGAAACAAGCGATTGTTTCAAAGGAAGGGTTAGAGAAATACATGTCAGTTCACATTTTTTTCACTTTATAGGCCTCGTGGCAACTAATTGCATTGGACTCACAGTGATCGAAAATTGGGTATGGGGAAGGTTTCTTCCTCATAGAAATTCAGTATTTGGTTCAGTCAATTACACAGGCCAACTGGAAAATCAAAAAAGTCTTCATTAGAATATTCAACATTGTCAAGGATTTTGTCACTATTCAGCATAATCCCAAACGAGATTTTCATCATCTTTCATCCGTAACTACGCATTCGCAACTGAACGAGAGCTAACGCAACAAGACAAAAGTGGTAAATCAGGTATATTCAATCATTGAACAACTATATAAACGAAGTGGATCTGCAGAAAGAATGAAGTTGCCTGAAGTCAATAAACTATGTCGGCAGCTTCTCCATAGCAGAATTACTTCTCTTCCTTTCTGTAAGTGAATTCTTCAAGAATCTTGTTTTTCTGCATCAAATTGTTTTTGAGTGATGGTAACCAGATTTGATTTCCTAACAACTTAGAACATCTGTTAAATTTTGTAATCCTGTTCCTAGCAACCCTGGTCCATCACAAGTTTTTTACGGTACAATACGATGTAAATAATTATGCAAATATTATATCTTTAGCAGTGTAAATATGATGATTAATAGAAATGTACCCGTGATGAAAAACGTGATGCTTTGATATTTTACGACCAGGTCAGCTACAGTAAAAAAACTTGTGTTCACAGTAAAGGCTTAGTAATTTGTAAATTGATATTGTGTACAAAATGCGACGTAGCTTCAGCTGTCATGAGATAAAAGATTTTGGTTCTGAGTACAATTTTCCCAGAAGATCAAAAAGACAAATCTCGCATACCGAAAAAATGAGAAGTTATCTAGATTCCAAAAATAAACCTGATGCTTCAGTTGCGTCCTTGCACGATGTGTGTTCAGTCACCACAAATAGTACAAAATGTTCTACTACCTCGTCAAAATTGATAGATGCGGCCGCTGAATTAGAGGCCAAGAAAGTCGAATTAGAAGCAATGGAATTAGAGGAGTAAGCTAGAAATAAGTTAGAGAAATTGAAAGCTGAACAGAAACGCGAGCAAGAGAGTAAACTGAAACGCTTGATGGCTCAAAAGGAAGTAAAGGTTGCTCAAGCCAAAGTTGATGTTTATGCCAGGTTACTTGCAGAAAATGACGCTAGAAGCTTTCGTGCAAAAAGCAGAGGTTCAGTTATTGATTCCCAAGAATTTGAGAGTAGGCCTATGCAAAATTTTAAAATTTCCAAACACACTAAAACTGGTCAAAAGGTTCCGAATCAAGTCCATTCATACATTGAAATAAGTTCACAAGATTTCTCCAAAAGCTGTGATAGACGTAAGCAATGTGAATCTGATGATTTCCATAACTGTACACAGGACGTCAAGTCTATCGATGGGCTTAGGCAAGCTGAAAGTACCCACGCATGTGTTGCGAAAACCGACGGTTTCAAAAAAAAGCCAGATAAGCTTAGTCAGGTTGATTGTTCTACCAATGATCTAGCAAAGGCATTACTCGAAACTGTAAATCTCAGTAGGATGCCTGTTCCAGAACCTCCAATTTTCACAGGTGATCCGTTGAGGTACAATGAATGGAAAACTGCATTCAGTATACTAATTGAACACAAAGGGATTCCACCTCATGAAAGAATATTTTATCTGCAGAGGTATTTAGGTCCGCCGGCATCCAAATGCATTGAAGGATTGTGCATTAATTACTCTTCTTCTTCTTACGATCGGGCGAAGAAAATTCTCGGCGACATCCTTTCATTGTTCAGAAGTTTCGAAAATTTCTTCAAAAGACACTGCAGGGTTAACCGAGTTTGCTGATTTCTTGCAAGGTTGCAAAGAGGCCATGCCGCAGTTGCCCTGTTTGAATATTTTGAACGACTGTTTCGAGAACAAGAAGCTCCTTCTCAAACTTCCGGAGTGGGTTGTCCGCAGGTGGAATAGGCAAGTCGCAGAATTCTTGGATTCCGCTTCTCTTTATCCTAAATTTTCTGATTTTGTTGATTTCATTGTGAAGGAAGCGAGAATAGCCAGTCATCCAATTTCGTCGCCGTATATGTTGAGTGAAGAGAAGAAGTTTGAGAATCGTGAACAAAAATATGTGAGTACCGGTAATCACAATAGGGCAAATGTCCTTTCTACATCCTCAGCAACTGATTTGGTTTCCGTGAGCAAAGCGTCTTTCTGTGAATTTTGTGAATCTGAAGGTCACTACATTCATAAATGTGATAGTTTCTTGCGTTTGAGTTTACATGATAAGCAGGCGTTTGTTCGTGACAAAAATCGGTGTTTCGGTTGTCTTCGCAGAGCACACATTAAAAAAGACTGCAAGCGTAAGCACACTTGTGAAAAGTGTAACAGGAAACATCCCACGTGTCTGCATGATAATCGCTCAGTAAATGCACCTGATAAGAAACAGACTGATTATTTAGTTGAGCCAGCCTCTTCCATGTGTACTCACCAGCCAGATACTCGTAAGAAATGCAATACCTCCATGATTGTTCCTGTCTGGGTGTCGTCCTCAGATTTTTCAAGTGAGATTTTGACCTACGCCCTCTTAGATACACAAAGTGACACTAGTTTTGTCCTCGATGACTTGTTGTCTAAATTACAGGAAAGAGGCAACTTAAATGTAAAATCCACACGCTTGAGTCTTTCAACCATGACGTCATAGAATGTAGAAAAGTATCAGGTCTTCGTGTTAGAGCTTTTAGATCGTCTGACTCTGTTCTTATCAATGAGGTTTTCAGTCGAAACTTTATTCCTGACGACCGTGCACATATCCCAGTTAAGGAAACGGCTAAAGGTTGGTCACATTTGAAGCAGTTAGTAAACCACCTGCCGCCGATGCAAGAATGTGAGGTTGGATTACTGATTGGATATAATTGTCCTCAAGCCCTCGCCCCACAACGGGTAATCACAGATTCTGAAGATGAGCCATACGGAGTCAAAACTTCTCTAGGATGGAGCACAGTTGGTTGTTCTAGTTCACAGTGTAACCAAGATGTAGTCAGAACATGTCATCGTGCGTCAGTAAAGGAAATTCCAGCATGCTCTTCTTGTGATATACTGAAATGTCTGGAATTTGATTTCGTAAATGATCCAGTCAGTGATACCAAGATTTCTCAAGATGACATTCGATTTATGAATATACTAGAGGAAAGTATTATTCAACGCCATGACAAACATCTTGAAATGCCGCTTCCGTTCAAGAAACGTCCAGTGATGCCAGACAACCGTTTGTATGCCATGAAACGTCTCGAACACCTGAGAAAGAAATTGAGCCAAACACACTACAACTATCACTACTATTTAGAACACTACAAATCCTTCATGGATGAAATATTTGCCCGAGGCGATGTCGAGCGGGTTGATGAAGCTACGTCATCAAATACAAATCGATGGTATATTCCTCATCATGGGGTGTATCATCCAAAGAAACCAGACAAAGTTAGGGTTGTTTTTGACTGTTTGGCTACATACAAAGGTGTTTCTCTCAATCAAAACCTGTTGACAGGTCCTGACTTGATCAATGGCTTGATAGGTGTCTTGACTAGGTTTAGAAGGTATCCTGTAGCCATCATGTTCGACATTAAAAAGATGTTCCATCAGTTCATTGTGTCAGAAAAAGACAGAGACTTCCTACGTTTCTTATGGTGGGAGGATGGTGACATCGATTCTGAACCGACAGAATACAGGATGAAAGTTCATCTGTTTGGTGCGGCTTCTTCTCCTGGGTGCGCCAATTTTGGCTTGAAACATTTAGCTAAGTTGAACGAGAGTGATCAACCACAAGCCTCATTTGTTTTGCACGATTTCTATGTGGACGACGGCTTAGCTAGTGTGGAGAGTGCAAATGATGCAATTCGATTGACTAAAGATGCTCAAGAACTTTGCGCGACTGGTGGACTTCGTCTTCACAAATTCGTCTCGAATGACAAAGAAGTCATAAAATCCATTCCTACTTCAGAAAGAGCTTGCGAAATCAAGGATATAGATCTTCAAATAGATTCCTTGCCTATAGGTCATGTTCTTGGGATTTCATGGAATATTGAAACCGATTCTTTCTGCTTCCGAACTTCTATGGCCACAGACGCTTTGCCTACTAGAAGAGGAATTTTGTCGATAGTTGCGTCCATATATGATCCTCATGGGTTTTTGGCACCATTCACGTTGACAGGCAAGCGTATTCTTCAAGATATGTGCCGTAATGGTATCAACTGGGACGAAATCGCTCCACCTGAATTAGCTGCAGAATGGGAAAAGTGGACTGAAGATTTCCAAAGTTTGCGTCATGTCTCGATTCCAAGATGTTTGATCCCTGCCCCGTTCTTATCCTCAGAAAGTATAGTCGAACTTCATCACTTTTCTGATGCTAGTAGTTATGGGTATGGTCATTGATCGTACCTGCGTATAGTTACCTCATCAGCCGTTCACTGCTCGTTCCTGATCGGAAAGAGCAGAGTCGCACCAAAGCAAATCGTCACTATTCCACGATTAGAATTGAACGCAGCCTTGTTATCCGCAAAGATAAGTCATCTACTCCAAAAAGAACTTGCCATTTCAGTGACTCGTGAGTACTTTTGGGACTGATTCTCGCGTAGTTTTGGGTTACATCAATAATGAATCCCGTAGATTTCATATCTTCGTTGCGAATCGCGTCAAAGCAATTCATGAAATGTCCAAACCCTCACAATGGCAGTATGTAGAGTCATGCAATAATCCTGCTGATCATGCTTCTCGTGGCTTGAGTGTTTCTGATCTAAAATCGTCGTCTTGGTTAAATGGTTCGAGCTTCTTGTGGCAGCAAGAATTGAAGATGGGAATGTTTGATAGTGAGTTAAGCGATGATGATCCTGAAGTAAAGCGTGTGAAAAAGTCCTTCCATAGGCCTACTGAAGTTTCCGAAAAAGGTAGAAGTGGTACCCATGCACCCGATGTAGACGAGAGACGAATGACAGAGAAACGAATAGTGGAATTGATGCAACGAAATATCTTCAGAAGTGTTTGTTCTATTCTCCGTTCTTCTCAAACTCTTTCCAAGAATGATCCCCTTTATCCACTCAATCCAGTAATTATCGATGGGCTTCTCTGTGTTGGCGGTCGTCTAAAAAATGCCAAGTTGTCTGACTCTTTCAAGCATCCTGTGATCCTACCGAAAGACGGTCATGTAACGAAGTTGGTTCTAGCCCATGCGCATTCTCTGGTTCATCATCAAGGGAGAGGACAAACTTTGAATAAATTGAGATCCCTGGGATACTGGATTGTCGGAGGCAGCAAGGTGGTTGGCAACTTCATCCGTCAGTGCGTGTCTTATAGAAGACAAAGACGACCCACAGAGGAGCAGATGATGGCTGATTTACCTAGCGAGCGTGTGAAACCATCGCCTCCATTCACTTATTGTGGAACCGATTGTTTTGGCCCCTTTACTATAAGACAAGGACGAAAGGATTTGAAAAGGTATGGATTGATATTCACATGTATGTGCTCACGGGCGGTACATATAGAAATGTTGGATGATTTGTCGACTGATTCTTTCATTAACAGACTTAGATGTTTCATAGCGATTCGAGGTGCAGTGCGACAAATTCGCTGTGACAATGGTACTAATTTTGTCGGTGCAATGAACGAGTTCAAATCTCTGAACAAGCGGATATCGGATTATCTTGCTGAAAGACAGTGCGACTTCGTTTCGAACTGTCCGGACGCCAGTCATACTGGTGGTGTCTGGGAGCGTCAGATAAGAACTGTGAGACACATTCTCAATTCTGTTCTCTCAATGAATCCTGGACGTCTTGATGACTCTTCTTTGAGGACCCTATTCTACGAAGTGATGTCAATTGTTAATAGCCGCCCTTTAACTGTTAGCGAGATTGATAATCCCAGCACAATTGAACCCCTCACTCCAAACCATATTTTGACTGCTAAATCGAGTATCCCACTTCCTCCTCCTGGTGAATTCGGCCCGTCAGACCTATATCTGCGAAAAAGATGGCGAAGAGTCCAATTCCTTTTGGAACAGTTCTGAACAAGATGGAGACAAGAGTATCTGGCCCAAATAAGTCTGCGTCAAAAGTGGCACAAACCTCGCAGGAACATGAGGAATGGCGATATTGTCCTGGTGAAAGATCTGATGCTTCCTCGTAATCAATGGTCCATCGCGCGAGTGATTGAGACAAGTCCTGATGACGATGGTTAAGTCAGAACAGTGAAAGTGCGCATTGGTTCTAAGGAATCAAAGGGATGCTCTATTTTGAAACGCAGCATCCATAAACTTGTTGTTAGTAGAAAGTAACCTTTGAATTTTGTTAGAAAGTGATAGTGTTATCATTTTAGGACTAGATGTACTGCACAGACTCTACATGCTCTACATGGACTACATGCATGAAACGATGTATTTTTAGTTTCATTGTTAATTCATGATTGAATCTGATTACAGGCCTATTTGATGTGAAGAATCTTGTATATAAACGTGCTGATACTCTAATGCCTGAAATTGCTTTGTTGACATCGACATTTGACAATCATTGCAGATTTGCATTATCTTTATTTACTGACAATAGTTCTTTTACTAAAATATTGAGCATTTTCATGACATTTTTAAAATTGTCTAGATGTGAATTAACACTGCATTGCTCTAATATACTCGTGATTTCATAATGATTCTATCAGGCATGAGATTGAGGGCAAATAAAAAACCCGGAACGAGCGAGCAAGTTTGCGAAGGGGGTCTGGTCTTGAAATTTTTGTGACCTTTTTATTGATATTTGGCATAATCTAATGTAAGAAAAATACAGATTGTTTCATAAAAAATGGATCACCCTTAAACATCGCCTTAACTTCAACTTTGTCTAACTCCGCCAAACTTGAACGAATTTCTCTGAAATTTGGAAGATATGTCAGTTGTGCTTACTAATATCATTGTTGGAAATTTCAAGCATGAATATTGAGTTGTTTTCCTGTTATAGATAAAAAAAGTAGTAGATAATTTGATCCTCATTTAGCAATGTTACACAAAATCATACCTCACTCTTGTAAAATTACATTTGTTTCCTTTGTTATGTAATATGTTGTTCTACAAGCCAAAAGCTATCAAGCAAATTAAAAATAAAGAAAATCGGTCAATCAGAGCCAGTATAGCACCATTATTCATCAACAACAATGTAACTGCTACATGTGATTAACTGGACTCCTTGTTCCATAGCTTCCTGACTTCGTTGCGGTGGTGTTGGCAGCGCTCCTGATTGCTTTCAGCTAGAAATCTATCTCTTACCGGTTGAAAACAATACAAAGCACAAATGAACAATAACGAGATCGCATTCACAAAAGGCGAGCTACAAGCAAGCGACTAAATGTCCCTTACACAAATGTGCATCGATGGCATAATGATGATTTTCGACTCTGTCGTAAAGAGGGCTCTGGCCGTCCACGCAAAACATCCAAACGTAGAGACCGCCTAATTTTGAGATTTGTTAAAGTTGATCCAAGTCTCTCGTTAACTGAGATGGCTGCACTAGACTCGTCTATTTCTAAGTCCACTATTCGTAGAAGACTTATTGAGTCGAATTTCAAGAGCTGTAAGAGGCCCTCTCAGATCGAATTATCAGATCAGCATACAAAAAGACGTCTCAGATGGGCAATGAGTCATTGTCACTGGCGAAATCCATGGGATCGGGTTGTCTGGTCTGATGAGGCATCAGTCCGTCTGAAGGATAGTGATGGTCGATTGAGATTATGGATAAAATCTGATCAGGAAATTCCGAGACATTTACATCGTCCCCGGGTACAAGGTGGTGCGACTCTACTGATTTGGGCTGGCATTTGGACCAATGGCCGCTCTGAACTTCACATACAGCAAGGAACCATGAATTCTGAACGCTGTGTGAATGTTTTACGAATGAACATTGGCCAAATGACAGATCAACTTGGTGATCCATCGACTTGGTTATTTATGGATGATAATGCTACGTGTCACAGGAGTAGTAGAGTCAACTTATGCAAGTCTCAATTAGGGCTTAGGACATTATCTAGCCAGCTCGTTCTCCTGATCTGAATCCCATAGAAAATGTATGGAGTATTCTAAAACGTAACGTTCGTCGTTCACTGCTACCTACAGATGGCGTATCAAAACTTACGTCACTGTTAAAAAGAGAGTGGAGAAAGTTAGATCAGTCAAAAATCAACGATATCATCTAATCAATGCCTAGACGAATTGGTCATGTCATTGACAATAAGGGTAGGGCCACAAAATATTAACTTCTTAAGAACCGTTACTGTATCATAGCTTATCAGACCATATAAGGACATTTAAATATATTAGGGACATGAAATAACATGAAAAATGCTTTCTGTATCATACTTATGTTTTATTTAGTCAAATTTTAGGATGATCCACTTTTTATGAAACGGACTGTAGTTGGCTAGGGCGAAAAAATGGACGTTTTTTAAATAATCTAACTTTCGGAGGGGGTATACTTATTTATTGCATATTTAGGTGAATTACGAGAATGGTCTTTTCAGCACCAAAAACCCGGAAAACCCGGAAGATTCTCATACCTGTTCTATGTCAGCATGCAGCGTTAAGTGAATCTCTGTATCATTGGAAGTTAATTGCTTGTAGTTTTGTGTGAAAATCAAATGTTGTTTGATTTGGTGGGAGTGTAAGTGAATTCTTCAAGAATCTTGTTTTTCTGCATCAAATTGTTTTTGAGTGATGGTAACCAGATTTGATTTCCTAACAACTTAGAACATCTGTTAAATTTTGTAATCCTGTTCCTAGCAACCCTGGTCCATCACAAGTTTTTTACGGTACAATACGATGTAAATAATTATGCAAATATTATATCTTTAGCAGTGTAAATATGATGATTAATAGAAATGTACCCGTGATGAAAAACGTGATGCTTTGATATTTTACGACCAGGTCAGCTACACTTTCTATGATTTGGCATCACAATCAGTTAATACGATTCGTTAGCTATTTTGGGAGGACAACTTAGCTAGGTAGAATATGATGCTATCTTCAGTATAATACAATGTGCAATGCATTATCTTAATATGTTAATAAATACGCGTGTATTGGAAAAATTATCGAAAGTAACTTGTAAATATCTTGGGCAGAGTATTTGTGTAATTATCATTCATTTTAAACAATGAGCAAGGCAGCACATGTCATGGCTGACGTATGGTTGTATTGCCGTCATGGTGCTGATGTGCTATTTGTCATGCTGCTGCCCTATGCTGATGACCACACACAACTGTCTATTGGACTCTGAGAAACTGGCGAAACGGAGAAAGAATGTGTGGCTTCAAGTATAAAGGATGAAAAAATTGCTCACAGCCATCAGCATCACCTAAATCACTCATTAAACAAACCACATAGTTATCTCAGTGAACATCAGTCTTTACCAAATATGCTTGCTGATTTGATTTCTGCATCAAGACCACTTGAGTCATAGAAGAAAAGATACGCAGAAATATCACAAATTTGCAACTCATTGTATATTCCCTTTGAGGCTAAGTTTACTATTGCAATGCTGTGCATTGTGCATTCTTGAGAAAAAGCAAGCTCTTAGATGCATGCACTAATTACTCAATTTTTGCTTGGTTTCAACGGCAGCTTGCATGAATCTGTATACCTATTTTGAGATATTTTCTAAAAATGAGGGGCAGATTTGTTATTTCTGAATGATTATTTGATGCATTGCGATGTCGATGGAGCATTCATATTTTTACCCTCATATTCATTGATGAAGTTTGTTTAAATCTGAAACTATGCAAGAGAATGTAAATAAGATAGTTTTAAAATGACCATAGGTGAAATTTCGTTAACAAACGAATTATTAGTTATCCTTTGTTTACCATTGATGTACAGTTATGATGAGCTTATTTCCAATTCTTTGCACTTCTTTATTCATTCATGGAATATTTACTTGTTCGATGAGATGATTCCTATCCATTTAGAAACTGTTTCCTCTAATTGCTTAACTGAAGAAAGGATTTGATGCATAAGTGGGTGCAAACTCAAAAATATAGAACGATTATAACGATATATATCATGATAAGTAACCAACTTTCTGTCCAATATTTGAGAATGTGTCTCCAATTGCTGTCACCGCAAGAGATAAAAATTATTTAAAGAATTCCTACACTACTTTTTAGAAGTTTCCTTGCACGCAATTTTCAACAAAATAGAAAATGAAACTCCAAAGGTGCCGCGTTCGATTAAAGAGAGGCAACGGAATTGATGCTAAGATACATACAACAAATGATTCGAGTCGATCACATCAAATGGAGATTAAGATATGTAGTTTTGATTGATGGTTTTAGTCAGTTTTTCACAACAACCTTAGGTGAAACTGATCAGTACTGCATCTTTTTGCACATTCAACGAATCTTGAAAATCCCTACATTATCAAAAAGCTGATTGGCAGTTCATACTGTTAGTCAGTATTCTTTAAAAATATCTGTCGTTATCATGTTCAAGCCCTGCATCCAGGAAAACGCTCTTTTTTCATAAAGCCGAGTAGCCAGATCTATCTACCTAAGAATGTAAAATATCCGTTAAAATAATCTATGGAACAGTAGGTTTCATGTGGTATATCGTACTTTGAAATTGAAACAGGACTTTAACAAGAAAATTGCATTTGAAAATGTTTGGTTTTTGTTCAATAATCTATTTTGTAGAAACTGAAGAATTCGATTTTTACACCGTCAATTGAACAAGCAAAAAATATTGTCAATTCATCCAGCACTACTTGTCTATCACAAGAAGACATCCTGAGAAATGAAAGTCTGGTCAGCTGAAGACAATAATTTGGTAGTGCAGCATTTCTAAGGTGAATGTGACCAGGCCGATTGTGTTGATTCATCATGCAGCAATTAAGTCGTCAATTACACAATCCACTCTCCTGTATGCTGAAAGCTGAAACATCAGGTCAATAGAGACAATGCCTAATTGAATTACAAATAGAAATTCCCTCACGTGTATATTAATTCCATCGACGTTTTTACTATTTTGGCAGTTAAATCATTACTGGCATATGAATACCCTAAACTTTCACATTTTCTTATCCGAGTTAATTGAGGTACATGAACTGTATGACCTAGAGATGGTTCTACAATTGCTGTGGTGCTTCTCACTTAATCGCCGATAAAATCAGACAAATGTAATGTTACCGGAAGCCTCAGTCTGCTTCCCATATTATCTACATGTGCTTTCTATGATCTGACCTTGCTTGACAAGAAGTAGTGCTGGGTTGACCTCGACAGATGTGTAGTTTCGTAGGTTGTGCCATAGGGGTGTACAATTCTGATAGTCTCATTCTTTGGTCTTGACTGACTATATTTCGAGGGGTGTTGGGTTGGAGTCGGAACCGTGATAGCTGGACCACGGCTCCGAAGCCCTGCTCCACATAATGGGTGCAATCACAGTCACGCTTTTAATGAATTGAGATACATCATAGGTGAACGAAAACAACATGAAATTTTATATAGTAATCTTAGAGTGAACAAGTGAAGGTATGATGCAAAAACTACGAAATTTAGCAACGGTTTCGATACAGAAAAATAAGCTTACATAAGAACCCAGAAGGAACTCATGATAGATAATGCATGGAGTTTCGATATACATGTAGAATATACAAAGTGGTCAAAAAGCCTAATGTTAAACGAAATATTTACATTTCTAATATGATCCGCGTCAGACTGAACAGTTAGATATCTAGTCGAGTCATCTGACAGTTCATGAACTATCTATGGTCAGTTAGACACTTATGATTAGATGTCAGTGTTGAGAATTATTGATTTTATCCAAAGCTTAACTTATCAATGCATGAACAAAACAGTTCAAACTTTTCATTGTCATTTAGGTAATGTCTCGGAAGCTTTCATCTGACGAAAAAAAATTTATTTTGATTAATTATTGTAAACATGAAAGCGCAAGTAAAATGATCGAAGAATGGAAGAAGACCTTTCCAACACCACTTCCAACGAGTGTTACCATATACAGAATTCAAGATAAGTTTGCAGAAATAGGCTCAGTTCAAGACGCACTAAGATGGGGAAGATCAGTCTCAGCAACCACAACAGACAACAGGTTTCTAGTTGCTCATGCATACGAAATCAGTCCAAGGAAGTCCACTGGACGTGGTAGTCTGGAGCTAGGGTTGTCACGAGGATCACTGATGAATATTTTAAAGAAACTAGACAAGCACCCCTACATTTCCCGTCTTATTCACGAACTTCGGGAAGATGACTACGATCACCGTCTTCATTTTGCAGAGATTTTCATCAGTGAGGCCAATGATAATCCTCATATTTTGACCAGGATTATTTGGTCAGATGAATCTTAATTCAAGCTGAGTAGGCAACTAAACAGACATAACCGTGCTTATTGGTCTTCATAGAACTCATACTTCACTGTCACAAAGCAGTCGAACCAACCAGGCCTAACAGTTTGGGCTGGCATTTCCTGTTCAAGAATAATTGCACCTGTGTTTTTCGACAACTCTGTAAATGGTGAAACGTATTTGGAGAAATTACGCAGTGTCATGGTACCCACTATACAGGAAAGAAAAAAACTTTCACCAACTGTTTTTCCAATAGGATAGAGCCTACTTAATCCAGGCAAATTCAGACATTGATGGAAATACAGACTTATGTCGTAGAATTTGCCACTGTGTTTTGGAAAGGTGTGATCAATGTTCCGAAGCTCGTGGAAAGAATTTTGAGCACTTAAGGCAATGAAATCTTATTTTGACATTTAACCTCTTTGACCCAATGTGTAGTCTGTCATGGAATAAATGCTATGAATATCATAAGACTATTTGTTATTAAATAGGAGATACAAGGATGAATTATGTTTGTGAGAACTTGCTGTCTTAAAATAACATTTGACAACCATTATCTCACGTATTGTACGAAAAGCAAAGTTTTCAATGTAATTTTAGAACTAGATTTATCATAGTTTTCTTTGTTTCCTCAATCATATGCCATGGATATCCATTTCAAATTATTTTCCAACAAACCTTTGCTTGAATAGGGAATCTACATGCTAGAAATGCAGATATTTCGTTTAATGCTAGGTACTCGTATATACAAACTTTTTTGACAAATCGGTATATGCCACATATTGACCATAACATTTCTTAGCTGTTGAAGTCATTGTGCGAGAATGTGCATGCATCTGCTTTAAATTGATAGCTGTGCTACTGACTCATGCATAAAGTCGATAGACAACTTAATGTCGACATTGTGCACACGCGATTGAAACATTTATGCCGTTGTGTGTTTTCGCAATCATAGTCAAACATAGAAAAACGCTAGATTTGCATGTGGTCACACTCCAATGCCAATTGTTTTGAAGAACGAGCAAAAGTTGTAAAGCATGTTAATTGACCAATTTAGGTACATGCTCTATTCCAGAAAATGCAGTATCTGAAATTTGAAGAATCATCAACAGAGCATGATATGAATAAGTTCTGAAACTTGAGCAGAGGAGAAGATTGCCGATTTGATTATGTTAACTTTGAGATTTGTGAAACAGTGGAGCTACTTATGGATTTGCGAATCATAAACGAATGTCTTTTCCAAAGAACTGTCAAGTCATTTCATTTATTGCATATTCTGCAACAGTTCAAATGTTGACCGCATGTATCATTTTCTTTCTTGTGGGTCGAAAAGCTCTGAGACTTAAGACGTTAGGTTTTTGAGAGATAGTTATATTTCATAAACTCTCAAGAAAATGAAAGCACTGAAATTATCGAAATGGCGCTCTTTTTCTCCACAGTATCCACTCACTACTGTAGCTTTTTATGATAAATAAAAGGGACAGTATGATACTCTGATCAGATTATCTTCTGAACCATAGTAGTTGCTTCTCCATGCTGTTTCGATGATGCGATTGAACGCAACCGAATTAAACAAGTATTTGAAATGTCTTTGCCGTGGCTCCTTTCTCGTGATTGACTCAAATTTTTCTTTGTCAACCTGCATAGCTGAATTAGATGCCAAAATGCTGTCACTCTCACCAGAAAGTGATCAACCTTTCTAACGAACAGTGTTTAAAATTTACAACAGTGGTCGATGATGTGGGGAAATTACTTTGATAAAGTACAGATGCCTACATTATTTTCTAAAGTGCAGTTGGCAGAGTTCTGTAGTATCATGACACATTTACAATTCATTCGACGCTCTTATCATTTGACGCAAACCTAGGCTCATTCCTAGAAGACTCTTAAATTCCCTTTTATGCTGATATTCTGGAACTGATTAATATTCAAGGAGTAGGAGACCCTTAGAGGTAATATACAAAAAGAGCATATCTTTAAGTTATCCAAGAGCAAGGTGCTTCCGGTTTTTGGACAATTGGTCTGAATACAAATGGTTGAAATTTCGTCCATTAAAATGTCAATCTACTAATTCCGTTCAAAATATTAGAAATTTTGACAGAGGTATGTGCATGAAGCGAATGAAATTTTTTTTTTTGTGAATATTGGGAAATTATCCTCGCTAATGATCATTTTACAAAGAAATTGAATTATTAATTCATTAACCTAACATGCATCGAACACCTACTGAGTTACAAAATGACATACATCACCGTCAATGATCTTCGAATAAGAAGGTTGATGAAAACATTTATGCGAATGATGTATTGAATAAAACATTAACTGCATCAAACTTTGCACTACGATTATTTGATAACACAAATAAGCGGTCCAGTTACTATTCATGATTTAATAACCAAGAAAGGTAAGCCAATCCTCTGCTAGACCAATGGCTTCTCGACCAATCATCCGGTCAAAAGGCGCAAGCTGAAGACAAGTTGGAAAATACGCATAATGACAGGGTGTTGCAATAGGACGAGGCTCAATGTCATACTACGGACGCTGTGAAGGATTAATTTCTACAAAGTCTTGGAATGACCGGAAAATAGTTAGAGTCTGAAATATCGATAATATGTGAGCGAATCCGGAATGTGCATTCCCAAAATTGAGCACACGACCAGAACACGAAGTTGTCAGGATATCCAATGTAGGTGACTTTATACCAAGACGAATTTCCAAATGCATCATAGCATCAGAGGGTCAGTCATAACACCGCAAAGACTTGCTCAATATACAGGGTGAATACCATACCTTGTCCGATACATTTCAATAAAATTTACATTCATATTATTGTCTATGAAGTGCATTTATCAAAATTATCAGTGGATAAGGATATCATGATGCATTTCTTTCAAAATTTTGAGGTGAAAGTTGATGAATCATTGTACAACATCTGACATAATCAACCTAATATTTTCAAATTTTTCAAACCCATCTGACATGAATCACAAACGCATGATTACGAGCGAAACGCCAGACCATTCTACACAACTGCGTAACTAAGCGAAACGCAGACTCTTTGCCTACTGCTAACTTATGGAAACAGTGAGGCAGCAAGAAGGCTTACTACGAGGAGTATGGAGAATGGCCACCTCGATGGAAGAACCCGGCGACATCTTACAGATAAGTTTCTCAGCACGGGCCCCATCTTACCGCGTTCAAGCTCCGGGAATCGTTCCCAACGAATGCGGAGAATCACAGCGAGTGATCGCAAGGGAAGTCGGTGTTCCGCGCAAATCACGTTGCAAAACCCCTAAAAGTCGGTGTTTCACAAGGACCGTTTGCAACAAAGTTAAAGAGAATGAACAGCCGTTACCAAAGTTCAACAAATGCACAAACTCTTTGACCATGATAAACCAGTCAAGACTGGATTTTTGTCGTTCTATCTTACAAGAGCAGTGATGAAGATGTACATCTCAGATGAACTTCTCGTGATGTACTTTCCACAATGTACTCCGTGTCAATCACCAAATGACTTATACAACGCAAACATGTTTCCTCATTTTATGACGAGGTCCTATCCGTTCAAAAGGCAGTAACATGTTCGTCGCAGTTCATACCATGGCATTTATTGACCCCCACACCCAGCAGAGGAAATTGTGACAAGTGTTCGTTATTTGTGACTCCGAAAGTATTTCCTTAGCACCACTAGCACTTTCTCGATTTTCCTCACCGTTCTGCTGTGTATCCACAGATGCCTCCACCCACTCTCAGCAACAACGAGAAGTTGCTAAACCAGCGTTGGCCAAGAGGATGGGCCATAAAGGGTGGTCCCATCCTTGGCCCCCAAGATCCCATCTCTTGATTTTCTTTCTTTGGTCACATCCAAAATAATATATGCAGCTAGCTTTGAGAGCTATGAAGACCTAAAGCGTCGAATCGAAATAGGAACTGAGTGAAATTCCTAATTCATTCATCAGAAGCTCTTACAAAAATTTTATTCATGTTGTGAAGTTTGTGTATCAACAGGATGGTGGTCAATCGAGAATTTGTTATAACTCTCCTCTTTCTGATATCCATACCACATCCACTGATATCCAGAATTCACCCTGTATTGATTTCATTCACTTTCTTTTGCACAGCATTAGTATCAGATTCATAAAGATGCACTCAAAACTATGTGGCATTGCTTTTTATTCCCATGTTTTCCAAATAATAGAGCAGCATATCACAATGTTGAGTTTTCCATCTTGATTTTGTTCTCCATTTTCACAGGAGTCATGATGACTGATGATATTGATGACTTTATCCGTGCTCAGAAGTCGAAATTAAAGCAAGAAAGACAAGCACTCCACAGCATTTCGGGTCAATCTGCAGGTGATCCTCTCCATAATAAGCAAATCCAACAGCCTGCACCAATAACAGGCGGACCTAAGGGACCGATACGATTTCCGGATAGTCCTCGAAATGTTTTTGCAACACAGTCACAGTTTGCTCCTCCGCCTGGTCAGCCGTCGTATCAGAAACAAACAGCACCTAGATTAGCAGCTCCTGCTTATGATCCATCTAGCGCCTATCAAAATTCATCCCGTTCTAATTTTCCACAGCAGCAACTCCCACCTTCATTTCAGACGAGCTTAGTATCAAATGCTCATCGAAATCAATCGGATACGCCTGAACGTCCACTGGTTTCTAAGTTGGGTGATTATGAGTCACGGAGACAGCGAATAAATGATCAAAGACGTGAAGAGTATCAGCGAATGGCGGCGATTGAGTCACGCAGACCAGTGCGTCGGCGAGCCAACAGTGATGGAGCTCCAAATGAGGGTGCCTCCATCCCTGGTCTGATTGATCATGAGTCTGCAAAGACTAGGAAGGAGCAGCAGAGAAATATGGAATATCAAGAATTCAAAAGACTAGAACAGGAAAAGTTTAAAAACCGTCTCGCTCACAAAAAGCCATCTGGCTCAGTAGTCCCACAGCCACAACCTCCGCCTCCAATACCACGACAGGAGGCTTTTGTAACTTCTCCCCCACGTGCTGTTCCGGAAACATCGCAAACGGTGCCTGATACCAACAGAAATAATAAACCGCGAATGCAGCACTTGTTAGAGGGATTCAATACGTTCGGAGAGCTTGAAAAGTGGCAAGAATTGCTGGTTTCAGAACCGCCTCCTGATAATAACGTAAGCAGGCATCAACGGGAGAACAGGTTAGATCAATTGGAACGTGAACTATTAGCACTTCGAAATGAAGGAGCGCAACCTCGTCAAAGACAAGCTGAACCACAGCCCGTGAGAGCACTCGATGATGGAAACAATGATCAAGCTCCTCTTTATAAGGTAAGTCCTCGTTTTCCTATATCGGTTAATTTCGCATATAAATGTTAAAGCATGAAATTACAAAAACGACATTTAAATGTTTGAGGTCTCCTTTACTGCTAAAATGGCATAGCTGATTTCGCAGGGTTTCAATATTAAATTATCTTCCATCAAGTGGAGATATTTGATTAAGTCGAAAGAAGCCTCATTCAGCCTAATGAGGTTTGATTATGTCGTGACCGTGAAGTATTTAATGAATTCTATAATGATGCAGTGACATGAAAATCTAAGTACAGGTCACGTGATTACATTGCACTTCAGATTTGTCTAACACAAGAGTCAACAGCTACAAAGATAATCATTCAACAACGAGAAAGGAGTGGATGAAGATTCCAATTGAAGATTTGATGAAATATATGTTTATATAATCTATGTCAATTTTCTTGAGGTCAAATTTTCTACATTCACCGCATTCAGACTAGCCTTAAAAGTTTGAAAAAGGAATTGATAATGAAAATAGTAATGTGCAGAAACGATTTCTACGCACTGCCTTATTGACAAAAGCCAATCGCGCATTCAGATGGTTTCTATCATTCTATCATATTTCATTCGTAAACGAACAAGATCATCTATTGACTTCTTTAAATATACTTAAGGTCAATGTGAATGCCAATACTGTAAATTTGATCTTCATCTATATTCTGAAGAATGTGAACTTCATTGATTGTCTGATTTAAATTACTAAAATAATAAATTACCTGTAAACTCAAATTATGTGTGAGCAACTGTGAAATATTGGCATTGCTTGTGTTTACTAGCGATATTTCAGGATGATTAACAAAGTTGGAGAATAAACTTATCTGATAATGCTGATGTTATTAAGCTAATTTTCCAAAATTTGAAAGTTAATTTGACCGTTTTGTAGACGAAAATTTGGAAAATTGAATCAAAAGTATCAATTTCAGCAATCTGGCTTATTTTCCAACTTCAATAATCATCAATTATCAATCAAAAAAAGTATGCAGTTTCAAAACAAGTTCAATTCGATACTTCGTTTGTTCATATTATAAGTGAAAAGTTAAATTAAGTAAATTACAAGCTAATGTGCAAAATGACAATATTTGCTACAAGCATCAACTTACAATTTTCATGAATCAGTCAGATTGAAGGAAAGTGTTGCCGAGATTTCGAACATTCACTCCTATTGACTTTGATAATTGAGACCTCAACCTGTCCCATTGTTTAACAGCTTGGAGAATTGTGTTGTTTAATTTTTAATCTAGCCCATTTGCACTCAAATTATTTTCTAAATGAGAGAAAATTTTCATGATCAACCAAACACAAGTTACCTGTGTTCTAAGCATCGTACGAGGCTGGGGTGGCCCATTAGAAAGAAGTTGGGAGTGAAATTAGAAAAACATAATACTTCACAACACACATGATCTCTTCTTTCATTTGAATTCAAGTTTAGGGACTTAAGGATCAACTCTGCTTCACAGCATTGAATCCGTTAATATTTCCCAAATTGGAGTTGGATTTAAATTATGCTTACCTCAGCGGTTCCGATTTATTTGAATACAGAATTTGGAAATCTATTTTATGCAGCCAGATTTCTATTTAATATATTGATCGACTGTTGAATCATGGAAGCGTTTTCGTTCTTTTTTACTTGTCAATTGCAATTTTGTAACATAAAGAATGCATTTTTGCTCATCAATATGTGAGTCGTCCCAATATTGTGATACAATAAATTTCATTTAATACGGATCTTTTGACGTTAAACGTTTATCATCATTTGTATAACGTGATTTTATGATTGGAAAATGTGAGATCAGATACTTGTACATCACAATCTTCAGAAACTGTACGCAGGCAATTAAGATGACAAAAGAATAAATATAGGAAGAGAAGAATTACACGTTGTTTTCAAGAAAAAACGAGATTTTTCAAAATCGTATATCTCTTTTATGAAGAAGATAATGATAATGAAAAATTGCATAACATCTGTAAATATGGTGGTGCACTTCATCGACACTATATTGGTTCATTTCATCGACATGTGGATGATATTCACTCAAGAGTATGATGCATCCAGACAGCTAAAAACATAAATTAACTCAATAATTCATAGACATCAAGCTATGATATTTTTGAGCATTGTCAGCGACTCCTATATCCTCTGACTCTGGACATGAACATTCATGAAACGACCAAATGCAATGAAATGACTCAAATCCATGACATCAATGTGTCGGTGAAGTGAACCACAATCATACGTAACTATAAGTGGCATCATAATTATCGTAGTTTGGCTAAAATGGCATTAAAATTCACATAAATATGTCATAATTATTTATAGAATCACCATTTACACGCATATTAGACATAGCATTATAATCTGTTCAAATTCAACTACAATCTGCTCCTTTCAAAACATTTATGTCAAATTTTGGCGAGATATAGCACAAACTTAATGATGTATAATTTTAGTAAGGGAAAATCACCGAACTACTTTGAGCTTTCTTTTATTGTTTTTACAAGTAAACATAATTGTTTCAGCCTACCTTGGATAGTACTCAGAAGAAGTGTCACATTTTGTCAGAATTTTGTTGCTGTGAATGTTAGATTCATTAAATTCATCATTATGACATTTACAATATCATCAGGAGTTTGTCTCGCCTTTCACTGATAAAGATAAACCTTTTCTATGATTTGTGTTTGTTTCTCGTAGCTATTAATTGACCTGACTATTTCATTCATGTCTCATAGCAAGACGAGGTCGTCCGTGATGCTAAAACACTAGATGAAGCCAATAATAAATCGCTTATCGGTTTATCCGATCGCCTATCAGCGATCGCTCGCCGAAGAGATGAACGTAACCGCGAGTACAACCAGCATCTACAAGAGAAAGCAGAGCATGAGCGAACTCGTAAAGCAGGCCGATTCATGAGTGATTCGCCACGCTATGATGATACGTTAACTCAGCGTCGGTATGAGGATACTATACGTCAAATGTTGAATAATCCCTCACAACAGGCACCTCGAGCTCGTGAACCGAAGCCGCGAGTGAGACCTCGCGACACGCGGCTGGACAGGGAGCTGGAAAAAGTGAGTTGTGTTGTGACACAATGTTTGTCAAATTTATTTTTTATGTGCATTAAATTCAAGAAAACTTTCTCGCATTTCTACATGCAAATGCGTGAGGTCGTTTTGGATTTAGTGTAGATTATAAATTGAAGATGCAAATGAGTATCGGGAGTAATATTAATGCCATATAAGTTAACATTGAGCTGCTTGCTGATATGCATGTGGTTTTGTAGGTAGACACCAGTCCTATGAATGAGGCTGTATTATATTCCATCACTTTCGGCGATGCATTTCTGCAAGAATGAAATGTCAGCTGTTTGATGTACTTACATTTATTTGTCTCATTTGCAACTTATTAATCATGCATTAAAAGGTGTTGGTTTGCGCATAGATGTTTCAATATACACTTGGAAACTCGTTTATTTCTACATCATTGTATATTCCACATACAATTGTATATTCATGTATTTCATGACTTGAGTTTTTTATGAAGTTAATAAATTTCAAATGAATTGAAGCAGTTTTAATATTATCTGATTTACGATGGACTAGCGAAATAAGCAAGTTTTGAAGAAAAAATGCTTTTGCGAATGAACGCTTCTTTAAAACAAAATTGCTTATTCATGATATCCTGATAAAAACTGATGCTGATATACTGATACTCATGATAGCTAATTAACTGCAAGAATACAGGATGCAGGGTGTGTGATGCCTGAATGACTTCTATAATATACTATGCAATCGCAAACTGCGCTTTTTATGATAACTCATTAATGAAATTTATCGGTGTAAGAGAAAAATGCAATCGCTTCAATGCGCTGTTATTACCGAACAACACCGTACATCAGCAACAAATTTCGAAGTACGGAAACTGTTGTGTTAGTTAGCTTTTAAATGAGCCTTGAATGTTTTCATCTATTCATTATTATTACTTTTCTTACTTTTGTACATGAAGATGATTACTGGATGGTGATCAAAAAATTTTGTACATAAGAAAAGTAATAATAATAATAATAATTAACATCTTTAAAAACCTGACTCTTTCCAACTCAACTATTACACAATGACTGGTCAGAGCATTTTCCAAAAAAAAGTTTTCATCTATGATTTTAGTAATCAAAGGACGTGAGCATAGAAAATGTAACACCCTTCTACTTACAATTTGACCAGTTCATGTAAATAACTCTATCATGATGATTTCATTTTCCTAATGAACTATTCAGCAAATAATTCAATAGTGAAATTCAATTAGATGATCATTTGATTAAGTGCTCGTGAATTCATGAAAAGTCAGGTAGCGCCAAAAACTCATAACCACCATTAAATTTAAATGTAGAGACAATAAGATCTATTAGATTAGCCAACTACGATGAAATATCCTTCGAAATTCATTAATCGTTTTGTTTGGATTTCTTATTAGTTTCTAATGTTACACGTTGATTGACGGTACTTTTTTGCCAACCAATTATCAAATCTAGTAACGAAATGTTAAGTAAGAGTCGGATGCAATTTTGAAGTTTCGTAATGATACTTTGGAATATTGTTCTGACTTTCATAGACAGGCGAGTGAGAAACTGTACCTTCAAAACACCTGGTGGTTGTGGACAATGCAAATAGTGCTACAATACTTTCAAAGCAATTGTGTTAATAATCTACCAGAGAGTACGTGTACATGTATGTACTGTTAACTGAAAGTTCATTGCAATTATGTACTACATACAAGTTATTTATTCGGTTCACCATTGACCTAATTGCTTAATTTTGAAAAAACGAAGACAAGGTCAATAATAATTTGTATTAAAGAGCTTGCGACTACGTCTTTGTCAATTCAATAAAACAACAACTACCTACAACGGAGCATTAGAAAAGAAGGAAAATGTCTTTGGCAGTCTACCAAAGAAAATTTTCAAAATAATATGCAAACTGAATACTATGGTGAATTCCAGATATCATTTTGCATACAACTATAAATCACATTGATTCCAGGTCTTTTGTCTTTGATAAAATGTCTCACAATTTTGCGTTTGTAAACATTAGTGAAGCGGAACGCAGGCAAGAAAAATTCATTCTGAGTTACACAAAATTCCAGTTTTGAATGTAAAACCTGTTTTCGCAACTTCACCATCTCTAATAAGTCAAATAAAAAGAAAGATTCATTTCCTTGTAAGTCTTGCCTTTGTAAAAATAGTCATATTTGCTATTTGAAAAATGTTGTTTATGCGATCAAATGTAATAAATGTAATGATAATTATATTGGTGAAACGCAGTGTACCATGAGAACGAGAATGCAAGAACATCTTAATTGCAATAACAACCTTGTTCGCCAACATTTTTTGTCAAAACATTGATTGCCTCTATCTGGTAATAACATTAAAGTAGAAATCTTACAACGAAATTTCACTTATGGTTGCGAACGCAAAATTTGTGAGAGATATTTTATCAAGGCCAAAAGACCTGGAATGAATGTAATGCATAGTTGTATGTAAAATGATATCTAGAATTCACCGTAGTATTCATTTTGCATCTTATTTTGAAAATTTTGCGTGGTAGACTGTCTAAGAAGTAGTTGAAAGCACTTCAATACAATTCATTATTGACCTTGTCTTCGTTTTTCAAAATTTTACTTGTAAGTCAATATGCACAAAGTCACTGTAAATGCTAGTGTAATTTCAATTTGGTTTTCATAGCCATAAGTTGTTGATTTTAGAAATGGGATTACCCACGGTATTTAAATCACAGACCAAAACATTTACACATTTTTTACCGATAGATAATAATCGCCGTTAAATCATCTCTATTAGTTTGATCTACATGTCAAATTATCGCTTCCAAATTGATTAATTATAACGTACAAAATGTTTGCAAAATATTCTTGTAATATCTGTCCATCACCTGCTTTATGCTATATTTCATTCATCATATGTTATTGGATTGAATAATTATGCTATTGGATATTACGCAATGCACGTTTGATGGTTTGGGTGTAATTTTCGATCCAGCGTGTTAGATGTTTTGTTTTTTGTTTCAGCCATGAACTTCTAAAATTGCAGTGCCAGAACCGGAAATTCTGATAGTAGAGGGGCGCCATGACATGGTGAACTTAACTATACCAATGAATCATGCTCCAATTTATCATTAAAAGACCGAAATTATCCAGCAATATTATACTGACGCCAAGGCCAATTTGAGTAATCTCTTCACTATTCATAACAAAAGTCTGCTGCGGCAGACGTTTTCACATACTTAATGCTGTTATGGATGTCTAGGCGACCGTCTACTACACTTCAGACACTGCTATTTGGAAGTTTGTAGTTTCAACACGGGATCAATAATTGTATAAATGTTTTATATGTTCTTTATGATATTCATTTCGCACGTTGATGTAATTATTATCACTATCACTGAATGACATCACTATCATTTTTATATTATTTAATGTGATCATGTTGCGATGTGAGGAATTATTCTTGAAAGTCAATTCCATGATCACACCCCTCAAATTTTAGATTAATTCATTCCTTCATTCAGTAAGTTTTAGGTCAATGCTGTACTCGTATATACTTTGTAAGAAAGCGTGAAATAAATGGAAACATGTTTAAGAAATCAAAATCCTCTTAATTGATATTTTTGCGTTTGAAAAGATATACTGCACAATACGAGTATACACCCATATCTACATGGTTGATTTTTCCTGAGTATCTAATATTTAAATCTATAATATTTATGAATTTGAGTCGGGTTTTGCCGACCAAAGGTTAGCCCGTAAAGCATTAGTTTGTTAACCCAACCGATATGCATTCAACTTTTAAGTAAAATCGCTCGGAGTTGCTTATAACAGAGATCTAAGTGTTTTTAGGTCACACTAGCCTGGAGACTATGGGATTTTCATGAAAATATTTCATCGGTTTTTTCTCACATCTTTCAAATGAAGATGAATTTTCAAACCCGGTCCATGGACTACCCGTCACACTTATACATCCGTACAGGATTTTACGTCATTTTTCATTTACAATGTACTTTAAAAACACAAAATCTAGACGAAATCTTTAATTTTGAAAAGTGTATAATGATACATGGTTTTGATGATTTTATATTTTGAAAAATATACTTACCCTACTTGCTTCTGAAGATTGAGTTGTATGTATTTTTCTATTGCTTCACATCACATGGAATAACTGAAAAATAGGATGTGAATGTCTGTAGAGCACATTGCAGATATCAGCGATTGCATCTTCTCGATTAACTATAGTTAAATCTGTTAAAGACAAGTGCGTCATTAACTCTGCAATAATCACAATGATCAACGGTAATCCGAGACGAGGTAAACATAATGGAAATAATGGTAAATAATGGATCCCGACAGAATAAATTAAACAAGAAATATCTGCATTTTAGTTTTTCATGAGCTGAAATTTCAGCCGGAATATTGCTTCACTCTATCATAGTATCGACCTACCTCCACACAACCATCAGACAACTGCTTATAATGAGCGACGATGTCGCAAGGAAGTTATAAATAGGACATCTCGTGATTATGCAGAGAAAGCAAAGTTATTTCCCTCCATTTCACAATTCACTATTTGCATACCGAAACCAGATGATTTGTGTAAATTGTTTCTTTTTTAGCCTGTATTAGATTTGAATTTGTGTTGTTATGATATATGAATTATTTTAGTATTTTTTGGAGAATATTTCCCAGATGTGGACACAAGTAAGTAGTCAAGAAAACTCATATGATGCCGATAATATAGCGTAGTTTTATTTGCAACTGCCTGTTTGTGAAATTTTATTTTATTTTAGGACTTTGCGGTCTCTCTATACACAAAACAAAAATGGAAAAAAACATTATTTTTACTCAAAAGCATTAAGCGAGATCCCTTCTTCAACGTGGCTGAGTTATATGTGTCTCATTCTTTTATGCTGCATGCATAGCAAAAATGCAATATGTGCCTTTTTTAAAAGTCGTAAGTTTGAACCCAGTTCTCCCGTGTACGCTGAGCAAACTCACTACCACAATGCCACTGCGCCGGTTATGTAATGATGCTTTCATATGTAAATATTTCGCATTTGCGATGTTGCAATAAAATCTTATTTCTGTCATCAGTTTTACAATCTTTATGTTTGTTATCCATCCCACAGTTGGATAGCCTTGATAATCAATATTCAGCTGCTAAAACTAGCATTTATCGACGTGATCGAGGTTTTAGTCCACCTGGACTGGTCGATAGAGAGGATGATCTATTGGAAATGAAAGCTGCGAGTAATCGCTTGCCACCAAGAGCTCCTGTCAGATATACAAATCGTGAGCCAGCGAGACAAGGTGCTGCTCGCGGAGCACGGAAAGAAAACGAAAACGATGGTTTGCTCTTTGGAAGGAATGAGAGTGAATCAGCTCAGAAGAGAAGGAAGGATGAATACAGGTGAGTATTTGAATCTAATACTCTTAGTGCGTTTTCCACCATGGCAAGTATCACGTTTAAACTTCATATCCTCTTCGATATTTTCAAATACACATGGAGCATCGTTGTTTAGTCATCGAAAAGCTCAATTTTGATGCATAAATGTCTACAATCACGACCTAAAGTTTCAATTTATTTATATAAATTCATTCCTTATCATTATCGATTGAAGACACCGCGGTATCCAAAAATTTTCTCATAATTATCTAGTCAATATCTGGCGTCAATTTTTTGCAGTGGGAATGACTACAATATTCGTAATCAAAATTTAAATGAACCTAGGAATTTCCTATGCTACACAGCATTTTAATTTTGGTGCAATCATATGAGAATGAGGTGCATCGTGATAAGTTGTATAACATCAATTATTTTCGCACATAGAAACTTGACAATTACAAGTAGTATTGTAAATAGTCCTTCCTATATATGACTTCTTTTGAAATAAGACTTATTATGGGGTTCATTCTGGCAGAAGTATGATGAGGTTCATGTGAAAGTAGGCGAGCGACTGCCTATCTTGCTTTGCTCCCTTTTAACTTCTTGGACGATCAGAGACGCAAATTTTTTTCATGCATACTGCATAGCGTGAAACACGAGCGTATCAAATCTACGAGTATGTGACATCAAGAAGTTGTGAAAAATTGATGTGACGTATTAACCATTGACGTATTAATCCACAAAAAGCTCTCATGATAGCTACATACCAAAGACATCTACTATTCATATCAACTTCCATAGCATGACAGACTATATGTACATATACATTTGAATTTATGACTATAAATCTTTAGCTGAACAAGAGCTGAGTAAAAACAGTAACCGAGACCAATAATTTTGATGATACATCGGGAGAGGATTGTTACGCATGCCATATTGGTGGAAATCACATCTTACCTTCTTAATCGGTGAGCTCACTTTAATTTCTAATCATTCAACCGACATCACGTAAGTATTGATACTTGAAGGTTATCAAACTGGAGAAATTTGTCGAATTTAAAGAAATTCACAAAAATTTGACAATTAGAACAATCGAAGCAATTGAATCAAAGACCTTTCACAATTGAAACGAACTCAGTTGTGTATAAAAATGATGAAAATTGAATTGCTAGAACTACAAATACATGCATGCATTCGGAACAGAACCGAAATAGCTGTATTGATCTTAATAAAAATGCTCCACATGAGAAATGTGAACCTCAATATACTGATTACCGGTATTTGACTTTCCGCGTGTACAAAAATAATCAGCTTAACACAAATGCTCATTTTGTGGCTGATTTTGGTAAATACAGGATTTATAAAACAAGGAGCATTATTTGAGTAGACATACAAGCCAAACACTATGTTAAGGTTCGTATATCTTTCAATGTTGAAATATTGAACTGCAATATACCGATTTAGCATATTGCGGTTCAGATATCTGAACAATAATATTACTTTGCAATAGTCAGTGGTTGCAAAATACATGTAGTTCATAACCGGTAGTTGAATTTAGAAATTTGTAAAGTTCGCATCATAGAGGTCGGATGTCAATACTATCGAAAATAACAAAATAAGATAGAGAAAGCAATTCCACCTCTTGTGTTCGCAGCTTTGGGATATCTATGAATACGAGGGAATGATCTTTTGTCAAAATGTTGATTCTAAAGTAAAATTGATGAACTTGGAATTTACGCTCTTAATCGAAATGCGCGCACCTATCGCTATACTAGTACTAATCCTCTTAGTGCTCCATCAGTCATCCACTTATAGGTAGCATTGGTCTAAAATTACATTCAAACTGTCTATTTAGCGATCCTTAAACAATTGCGTGTCTGACAATTTTTGGTCTTATGCATATCGAATGTTGGGTGAGACAATTGATGGATGAACTAATCTCTGACAAATGTTGCTTGTGAGGAGCTTCTGATCCTTTATATTTTATGATTCCTTGTTTTTGGTTACTGATTGCCACAATATCGTTAGTTTGTATCAACCACTCAGTCATGGGACCACTGCACCTTTCATAGTCCAGATCTATGAATGCCGCAAATATCGCAGCTATAGAAATGATAAAACGCATCATAATAAAATGTAATGAAGCTGTGAGCGCGTGAATTATAGGACGCAATTACAACTAATTAGTCGGTTTAGTCGTTAGTCTGTAATGACTCCGTAGGTCCATTACATTGACAGCCTTGAAATTAGGATATTTTGAAATACTGTTGTCGGTAGCTAGCATGTGAAGCTTGTCATTACCCCCTGCGTTTGCGATCCTCTATGCTCCATCGATATCAGTATGAGTGCCATAACCTTCGGCCTGGAAGGATTATATAAAGCCACACAACTCGGCAAATTTATGGAAGGTTTATTAGATTTTTTTGTTTCTTGGATGGATGAAGCTTAATCAACTCTCATCGATACTGTGTGAAAGACGCTTTACTAACAGACTAAAAGGAAGACTTAACAAAGCATGTATTCAGCCAGTCATGACTTGCGTCTCAGAGACGTGGAATACAAGATCTACAGAAGAGGGTGTTCTCCGAAGAGCAGAGCTATCCATGATAAGAAAATGTGCGGAGTAAAACTTGCTGACAGAAAGAACACTGGTGAGGTAGTAGAGCATTTGGGTTTGACGGAGACCGTTGTAGCGGTGGTGAAAAGGAGCAGCTTAAGATGAATGGGTCATATACCGAGAAGAGATGAAGCCGATCCAATTAAGAAAGCATGGAACTTTGAAAAGGAGGAAGACAAACTACGTGGAACAGCATGGTGCTGAGGGAATGTAAGAGAGCTGGTCTGAAAGTAGAAGATGCAAGAGATCGAGCGAGATGGAGGAATAACATGTCATCGTGCTGCGGATGTCAGTAACTCCTCGTAAGGGGGGGGAATGATGATGATGATATAATAAAAGTCATCAGTTAGTCTCTAACAATCACTCCATCATCGTCTAGAGCTCACAGTTAAAAGTTGAAGATCTTATTCAAATTGAATATGCATTGTTTGGACGCTTTCATGTGCAGTAGTTCCTCCAAATCAAGCTATCTATAGACACAAGTCATAAGTTTATTGCCAAAAATCTTGGACAATCAGTAACATTGTAACAGTAGATAATATGGTAAAATAATTATTTGACATTTCAACTAAAAGGAAGGCAAGGTCACAAATGTGCTGCGCATCTTCTTATAGCATCTGAAATTCTTCAGAGATATGTTTTAATGCAATAAGACCTATTTACACAAATCGCAGAACAATATTCGTTTCGAATCATCATTCAATGGTTGATACACTGCCTACGTAGTCGAAGTACAAATTGCCTGTGATGTGTAGAATTTGTCTCCTAATTGTTCCACGTCCTTAAGTATTTCCAATTACTAAGTGTCATCAATATGAGGTGAACCGACCAGGGAACATCAAAGAAAATCAAGCTCAATTACACAGATGATATGTGGGATGCCAGCATAGAAAAAATGTCTTCCCTGTAGCGATATATACGAGCGATCTTAAATAGTTGTTCGGTGCACTGTCGCCCGGTTCACCTCTATCGTTTGAGTTATTGAGTTGCAAGTGGCTTCAGAGGTTGACAGCTTATATAGGCTCCTGATTAACTTAGCTTTAGGCTCCGGTATTCCATTGATGGTCATAAAATATGTAGCTGCAACTCAATTGCGAGATTTTTCCAATTATATATCCATCTTTCAGTTTACCCTGTACAAGGATTTGCAAAATTATGGAGTTGCATGGTCTCATCACATGTTTAAGTAAGCGTTGATATAGCCCAAAAAGTTTCCCTAGCGTGTTGATGAATACATCAAATTCCTCTAAATAGAAAGAAATTGAAATCCATTGCTTTAATAACTGGATTAATGGCTTGTTGCAATCATTATTTGAATTGCTTCACGATTCAACATTTATTTATTTTCCACTACATCTGAGATGCATAATGCTTCAGAAAGAGTCATTAATTCGTAGTTTTGCTATTATCTTTATGTACGAACATTACTTGCTATCTCGATCACAACGGAAACTTCAACTGCTTCTGAAGGTAATTTGTATTCTTTTGCGACTACTGTTAACATTGCACTGTAGTGCGAAGCTATAGCAGATCTGCAGCAAGAAACAGTTGATTACATTAGCATATCTTTGACGGTTAACTGCATTCCCTGTACTTAATAACAGTGACTGACTTGTTGTGGTCTGAATGACAGTAATGTGGGAAATACAGCTCTAATCGAAGTCGTCTTAATCCACGTCGTCGAATTTTCGTATACATTAAGCTAAACGTCCATTGTGTTGAAAGATAGAATGCATTTACTATGATTTCGATGCTTTGAGATTTGAATATTGTCATTCGTCAATTTTAGACTTGAGCTAGAAAAACAAATTCAGGAGACAAAAGAAAGAAACAGAAGAGCCAAAGAATTAGACCGTGAACCTACACAACCTCAACTCACTCGCTCAAGGTCATATAATGACTTAATAGGACAAAACGATGTTAGAAAGCCTCCTGCGAAAGCCTTGTTTGGTGATATTGATAATGCTGATCTGGGATCGTCTCTCAACAATGGTCTGTCATTGGTCAATCGCGATCTTGATGCCTTGGTAAATATGATACTAGATATTTAAATATTTTATTATCCTAGAATATTTGATTTCATCTTCTTAAGTGTCAACATGATTATTATCAAATGTAATAAACAATGGAAAAGTCATCCAATGACACTTTTTACAATTGGATTTCTATTTCATCAAGATGACATCTTACATCGTGTCCAACTTATTTCAATCTAATTCCTCCCATTTAGGCTGGTGGACAACCAAGTCTTACACCTTACACAACCCCAGCTGATGATGCGTACCACTACTATGGCATGAAGAATCCTTTAGAAGCTGCTGGGTATGGGGAAGATGCACTTCTTGGTGACATCGGCTCTGATGCACTGACTCGCGGTCGCTCTCTTCAGAACCTTGCTCCTCAAGCTACAGCTAAGCCGCCTAATCGAGTGAGGTTTGATGACAAAAATAGCGGCGGACTAACTTTTCGATCTCAAGAAGACATCAGCAATGTGAAAAAGCAGAGGCAGAAAGAATATGCTGAAGAATTACAACGTCAGATAATTGAGGTAAGATTTCTAGTATTTCAGTCTACTTTAACACTCTAGATCATGGACAAGTACAAGATACGCTTGCAAGAATTGTCTTTATGCAAATTTTCATTCATCATTGATTGATTTGATAATAAACCTTATTTCCTCTAATATAAGCACCTCCATTTTTGTGAAATTTGACATAATTTTTGATATACTCATTCAGCGTGGTCATTGTAAATTATAACGAATCCTGGACAGTACCACCGCAAAAATCAAAACTGTAAAAGTACGCGAGGCGTTACGCCTGATGATGTCCGAGCGATTCGGTCGAAAGGCGCCTCGCGTACTGTTATAGTTTTGATTTTTGCGGTGGTACTGTCCAGGATTCGTTATAATTTAATAATTTTTGATCTTGTTGCTTATAATAGAGACATAGAAAAAACCACTTTATTTCTATTTTTCTGCGGTATATGTTTTAATGCCAACCTTTTGTAGTTTGCTAAAAAGTCACAAGCACTGCGTTAGCATTGTAAATTAGTATATGTTCCGTTAATTCTAGAACTTATACTCATTAAGCTTTGAGATGCACTTCAACTTCATAAGCTTTCATGATGACCTCTGGTCCATCATCGGTAATTCCGCTTTTCAAAGAGTCCTGATTATCTTGTCATCCTTGAGTCAGAACATGTCTACCGGTTCATTTTCTTTAAAGCAATAAATTAGATGGTCTTTTGAGCCATATCCTGCGTTGGTGACTCCACAGGCCTTCATGGACCTGAGAATCCGATCTCGAGGGATCTCTTCCCAAACCTCTGCAATCCACTGTGTTAGTTGTTCCTTCGATGGAGCCTTCGAGCTTCCTTTCGCTGTGAATGTGTGGTTGGCAGACGCCACCTAGCGAAGATAACACAGCTGAATTCGGCCTTTTATAGGTTTGTTGAAAGACCACCTGAATGTAACCGGTGCACCCTCCTAGAATAATCTCAAACCTAACAACTTAATTGTTTTTTTCTCAAATAATAAAAGAGTTGCTTATACTAGAAGCATCAGGAATGTTAACGCCGTTGATTATATTAGAGGAAATTCGGTATAACTATCTGCTAAACTCTAAGTGGAGTGACTCCAATGTAACTTTCAGCTTCAATTTGATAAGGCATTTGGTGACGTGAAGAGACTGGATTTGCCAATTTCGAAGAAACAGTTCCCATAATGCAATCGAGATGTACATATATATTACCGCATAGCTTCCAGTGATTCCATCATAATTGAACGAACTGCTTTGTTATTTTAATCACGAGGCGCGAAGCGTCGAGTGCTTTAACTCTAATTTTCTCGGGCTATTTTGAACTTGGAAATCCGGGGAGTGAGGGAGGGCTCCACATCTGATTTTGATGTCCCTGAGTCAAACGTGATTGTCCATGCAAACTTTTTCAAATGCACTGATTAAAATGGAGAGAACTGCGATATCATGCTGGAAATAATGATGATGTGCATGCGTTTCTTCCATGCATACTTAAGGATTTTACCTAAACTACTGTATTCTTCAAACCATTAGTGACATGCAGAGCATTAAGTCGAATGATGTGCTAAACATGAAATTATTTTCCATGTTTTTGCAAATACAGAGGTATGAATCGTGATATTTTCTGATGAAGCACATCAATGATTGTCATGCGTGTCTGAAGCTGAATTTAAGTTTTTAATGCACTTAATTAGTTTTGTCGTTGAGTTTTGTTTGTCATTTTTATGCTGTGTAAAATATATTGATCTATCATTAGCTGAATTCAAGACGTATGAATGAATCAATTGAATACTTCTACCTTAAATACTGTGCCATGACACCGAACACAACCGCTATTTTTTGCTGATACTTTTTGATTATGTACCAAAATAATGCAAGATTACTGAATGTGCAATTTTTGATTTCCTCTAACTGACAAAGTCACATTCATGATGCGAAAGCAGGATGTTTTCATTAATGCAGGCATATCCAGGAAAAATATTAGGGCCTTGTTATTCGATATATGCGTGCATATGCATTGCCGACGTTTTGGCCGTTTCCCCTTTGTCAAGTCAGAAAATTCAAAACATGGAATGAAAACAAGGTTCATGAATTATGAAAGCGATATACGCAGCACTACAATATTTAGAGAATCAGCTGATGTATAAAAGTAAGGATTATTGTAGTACTCAAAAAGTCTCAGCCAGCAAATGGTCCAACCTTAGTTAGAAAGTTTGGAAGTAGGATTGATATCTCTATTGAAGAAAGAGAAAAAATCACATGTGCTTATCTCAGAAACTGATAAAAGTAGGTCATTCCCCGTGGAAACAAGTCATACGTTCAGAATTCAGAACCGTTTCATGTCTTGCAAGTTGCAGTAGACCATGCAGTCGATTTTTTTGGTTTAATGGCCAGCATTTACAATATCTAACTGATGCTTCATTTTATAAGTTTGAAACGGAACTGCTGAAAGAAAAGTGTTCAGCGTGTATAATCATTCTTATACTTTTAATACTTGAACGAAAGCTTCCTATATTTTGCAGCATTTTATGTTCAACAAATGAGTTTGGGATTATTATTCATTTTTTGATTGGAGAATCGGAAATTGTTGATTAAACTTGAGAAGAACTTTTGACTTTAGCAGACGAGGCTCTTCGCCACAACACCGTTGGGCATGATCACGGCAGTGATGAGTTTTTTTCTTGCTTCATGAGCAATTTGAATCCTCAAAGCAAAATATCAAATTAACTGATCTTTTTAGCATAATTACACCTATAGTTTGTTGAAGTTGTGCTAAGAATCACCAATGTGATTTAAAGCTTGGTAGTCAAATCACATTTTTCACTGGATTTACAACATGCCCTGTGCAACGTGTCTGAGCACAACTTTACAATGCAATGAAATACCTTGTCACCTATGTTTGACTTGGCTATCTCAGTTTGACCATTTTTGGTGGACAGAGAGAGAAAAAGTGTTTCAATTCTCTAATTTCATTTTAGAATCAGAGGAAAAAGCAAAAAGCAAAGCAGGATCAAGAAGCGTATGACAAAAAATTCGAACAAGAAAACAGCGGCTATGATCCATTCGGTCGTGGCGGTGGAGGAGCTCCAGTTAAAGATGCGGACGGCAATGTTCAAGCAGATCTTCGTGGGGTATTAGCCAATCCAGGTGATCGAACATCTCGTACTAATCAGGTGTGTATTTTTTAAAAAGGCAATATTTTTTATCAATTGCGTAATTGACCAATCTGTGGGCCAATCGGTGCATTTTGAAAAAGCAAGTTAGAAAATTGCTTTAGCTCAAAATTGATTTATTGATCAGCCTAAAAATAAAAAAATAAGGTAAAGATCAGCAAAGTCACTAAATTTAGTTTAACAGGCTTAACTTTTCTGTTTTCACACGGACCAATAAATTATTTCAGAGCCAAAGTACTTTAATAACTTTCTTTACCAATATTCCTTTAAAATCAATATTTATTATTTAAATAAATGACATTCTTCATTTGTGCCAATGTTGGAACCGGTCCATGCAAATCCCTCGGCCGTTCGCTGTTAATTTTATTCAGGTGATAGTAATCAATAAGTGATGCAACTGAAATCCGACTTGTTAGCATGCTTAACACATAGCATTCCCTTACTCATATTCATTTCCTAGTTTTTATCTCACGCAAGACGAAGTCTACAGGTACAAAGAATGTACTGAAAAGCCGGAAGCTCATAAAATTATTCTTTATTCCCTGCGCACGCTGTCTCTTTCAGGGTAAACTACAGAATGAAAGCTACAACGATCACAACGGACGGATTACGCTTGCGAACACAAATCAAAATGGCATGATCAGTCTGTCCGACGCAAACAGGAATACATGAATTTGTACAGCATGAGTGAAGGAGTACAGCATACATGAAGGAGTACAAAGAAGTTGTTGCAGCATCCTACATATGGTTGGGATGCATACTATTTTTATTGTATAGAAATGTATTTGTTTATAAATTCATGAACTCCATATTTCATATATGTGTAATTTGCTTTCAACTCTCACAAAATAATTTTGAGAGATCGCTGGATAGCTCAATTAGTTAAAGGACGCATATCTTAACGTTTTTCCGTCTGGCGGAGATGCCGTTGTTCTCAGTAAGGGGTATTAATCCTTACTTGGTTAGAGCTGTCAGTTGTGCCAAGGCTGGCCATCCCTAAATTAATAATATTGCTTCGTGCCTTGAGTGGAGCAGGTTCCGCAGGGATGAGAACAAAATTAATAACTTAACATTGGTATACTCGTAAATTTGAAAACTTCATGTTTAGCAACCTTGAGGAAAGATTTAAGTTGGATCTTGTTTCAAATCGCATTCTATTTTAAATCAAGATTAAGAAAAGCTCACAGCCATTAATCCACAGCCATATCTTTATATGCTTTTCCTAAATTTTAGTACATTTTTTATTCATGTATTGTAATTGCATTCATTTAACAATATCACAAATTTCCAGTCTGAAAAATGTTTTTGCAAATGTTCGACCGACCGGTAAAATACACTGTTCGGATATTCCGACCAGATCCGACTGGTTCCAATTCTGATTTATAAATGTACAGCCTAAGTGGCGTCAATGAAATCATTCAAAGGCAATTTATTTCAACAGGAATCAAGAGCAAATATACAAACACCTCGACGCCAGCCTTCAGATCCATATTCACTTCGCCTCAATTTAACCAGTACTGCGGAATTCAATGATCGGGATAGAGCTCGTTCTACTGATCCTCAAGCCACTACACCTCGATCCGGTCGGCGTCAGATAAATGCTCTTGGAGAGCCTACCCATGCGCGCGGTGGGCACGGCATCTTCGGGCAGCCGCTTACAGACGCTCAGTTGGAGAATCGGCACAAATTCCGCGAAGATTTAGCACAACAGATTGCTGAAAAACAACGAGCGAAGGACAGGGAGAAGGAGAGGATTCGACGTGAAGAAGAAGAGGAAAACCAACGCATCGAACTTGAAAGGTAAGGGTGACAAGATTTAGAAATGTAAGTAACATGACTAAAGCAGAAGATTAAAACGTCGGCAAATATGTTTTACATCGATACAGGCCTAATGCTCGTCACAACTGTTTCGCTGACTTATAATATTCATGCGGAAATTAAGCATGGCTCATTCATTTTATACGCTGCTTTAACTCAAATTCTGAATAATTTCAGACGAAAAATGAAGGAAGAAGAAGAAGAAGAGCGCAGAAGAAAAGCTGAAAAAGAAGAAGAGGCTAGGAGGAAAAACGAAGAAGCAATGCAGCAACAAAAGCGTGAAGAAGAAGAGCAACGACAACGTGACTTAGATCGCCGAAGAAGGGAAGATGAGAGGCTACAAGGTCAAAGAGCAGCCGAAAAGGTACTCCATTAGCTTACTTTCTTTATAAAATGATATTGATTGTCGAAAAAAGAATCGTCGTGGCGGCAGAAAACAGGTCGCAATGTTCTTGATACATAATGCTCATATTTAGAAAATGCCCTGACCAGTCATTGCGTAATAGTTGAGTCGGAAAGAGTCAGGTTTTTAAAGATCTTAATTATTTTTTTTCTTATGTACAAAATTTTTTGATTGCCATCCAGCAATCATCTTCAGGTACAAATGACAACACAAATTTGAGATTACGTGAAGCATTCACCATTAACAAATGTAAACAAACCATAAATAGTAGAACAGAACTTAACAGCTACCGTGATTTCCTTTTTTACTAATAACTTTATCATTTCTTCACTACATCATCTAACATAGAGTTCATCCATCCTGTCAGGTCAATTTATTTTTGCTACTGGTAAAGATATGTAATCCAGTACAACCTGTTCATATCTACATTCCTTCATATCATATTATTGTAAATCATCATGTCATCTCATTGTAAATATCATTTTCAAATTCCTCATACTTTAAACTTCTAATCTTTTGTACCTGAAGATGATTGCTGGATGGCGATCAAAAAATTTTGTACATAAGAAAAATAATAATTAATATCTTTAAAAACCTGACTCTTTCCGACTCAACTATTATATAATGCTCATAGTCACTCATTAAAATTTACTAAAATTTTCATTGTAAGCCAAAATTGGAATGTGTGGAGAAGCGCAAATAAGGAGTTCTCTTAAGCTTAGCAAAGTGTCTTGCGCTTGATGCGAAATCACGCGATTGATGCGAATGGTCTCTGCTGATGATTATGTTGATGTGAACAGTGACCATTAAATAATTTATTCAAAATGTCTGTTCTAGACAAGAAAAGAGCGAGACATCCATTTCTATGGTGATAAATCAGTTGACTAGATTTTGTGACTCCCTACACTACCAGTGTGTCTTTCTTGTATGACACTATGCATTGGTTCTATCCTCTATCTAGAGAACAGATGCAATCATTCACAGATAAAGTTTCAATTGTTGGCATAAACCACATCAAATGTTGTTGGCGTGAAAGCTTATGCTACATAGTGCACAAGATGAAGCTCAAGAGTGTGTGGTTGGAATAAGGGAAATTTAACCCTTGATTCACTTAAAACATGGAATATTAGGGACATTCATGAAGATTGGTGAACATGAGTCCAATGCATAAGAACGTGTCATTTATTATGTCAAATAAGTGTCAAAATCAATCATCCACAGCTGTATCTGATGTGTTGAAAAATTAAGTTCTGCATGAATAACATCCACACACAAATGTACAAATATTTGATAACTGTTTGATATATCAATTTATTGCACTCAAGATTCAATATTCAACAAAATTTGATGCTGCACTGTTAAGTGATCAAATTGAAAACGTTCTTTAAATTGATTTCTTTTTGTGAATAATCAATTTCAGTAATAAGCCGAGCAAATGAAGTGAAAAATGAGGAATTCTTTAAGTGTTCTTTCGTAGCTGTTAGTAATCGTTAGTCCATGCATTAGCGATTTATTTCTTTTACACCTGAGAGTTTCCATGCGCTAATTGTCGCTTTGTCTATTGGCGAGTTATTGAATGCAGATAATCTATTGATAATACAAGCCTTTTGTCTCATCGCTTGCAACCATTACTAAAAAAAGAGAAGGTTAAAGCGGCAATTCTTTCTCATCTAAAACAGTATTGCTTAGTTACCCTCCGTCGCTGTTATGTGTGGTATATTTAATGAGACCGTTCTTCAAATGCGATTGTATTGCTGCAGTTTGAATACGAACGTGAAGTTGTATCAACTTTGAGTTCATTTGATAGACGAAATTGACGGCATTACTCGGCATGTATCTTCATGTATTTGATCAATTCACAGGATCCTACAACTGAGCGCTGGATTGATAATCGCAGAACCGAATCACCTCCTGTACCTGCTGTGTATAATGCCATGAAGAAGGAGGGTCGTACGCCAACTCCACGCTCACGCACGCCAAAGACGCCGCAAAGTCGACGTTCTGGTAGAGACCATCCCGAAACCATTGGGGGTCCAGCACCCGAAGCTGTTCAAGACAAACCTCGCGGGAAGCCCAAGGAAGACAGTGGGAGCAACGTAGCATTGAGAGATCTTCGTCGAATGAAGCAACAACTAAATACGGAGAAGGAGAGAGTAGAGCGTGCATTAATGCAGCAACATTACAGTGTTGAGGTAAGTATGTGAAATCAACGATTTTGCTCTAGAAATCACTTCTACGTTACATAATCAATCTCTTAAAAGTGAGTAGTTTTAAGTTACATGTAGTCACTTGATTTCTCATATTCTAATATTCGATTTTAGTGAAGTTGCGAGTGTACTTTATTTCACTCTAATTATTGTCTTACTAAAACTGAGAAGGAATACAGTTTATTGATGTCTTCAGTCGCACGCTTTCGGATGGTGTCTGCCAGTTATGCTCAAGTCAAGATAACATCAATGTTGAATAATATACATCAATGAAAGGCTTATAACAAATATGTTTATCATGCAGGGTTTATTATTGCTCACTCAAGTAGGGCTTTACTAAATGCTTCCGAATTTTTAAGTACAATGATGACTTCTTCGGAGTAATTATTTGCTGCATGTCAGACCTTGTAATATTGTGGTCAGTTTTGAGCAACCCGTAGCAGCTGATGAAATAGTGGACCGCTTGAAATGTGTTCAAATTTTCACGTAGTCAGGGTACATTTTCAGTCCCAAAAGGTATTTGTCATGCATTTGGTGTAGGTAGTTTTAATACTGATTCGATTTACAGCCATGCCCTGCATCAAATCTGTTTTTTGCTATCTAACTATTAATACTGATTTGTTAAAGGTAAATTATGATGTCAAAGTAATCACAAGTAATTAAAATATAGTGCTGACTATTTATTGCGTCATCAATTCCAAACTTTTTGCTTAGCCCCTTATTTGCATAAGATATCATTTTTTCATGATAACTGAATCCAAATAACTGATACTATCAACTCCACTAGTTCTTCCATAAGCGCTATTTCACGTTTATATTCAATTAATATTTCAAATTTTGTGCTTTGCATTTCAAAGCACACCATAGTGTATAATATTTCAGGGAGGTCGGACGTGCTAGAATAGATATTCTGCGTTTCGAAGTTTCAACTTTAACCCTTTATTGGGGAATCTACATGACAGTCTTGAACATCATTTAAAAGTTGGTACACTTTGCTCACGGCATTGAAGAACAATTAGACGTCATCAACAATACACTAGCCACATCGCGCAAGTGGCTATGGAGACAGAGATCAGATTGCTACCTTATGCACCGATCGGAAAAGTAACTGGAAATGGCTCTGATTTCTGTTGTACGAATCTATCAACGGTAATAGAATTAAAGAATAACGATAACAATCAAAATTACGTCTTGAATTATGATCAAAATGTTTTATGAATCATTTTTTCTCTGTTTCAGGTCTATGATCCACGGTTGGCTGCAAACCCAAGTCAAAAAGGTGGACTTGTCATATCTAATCCCCCTCCAGTAGCTGTGGTGAAACGTGTGACTCCCGACGTTTTTGATACTGCCCGGGAAAAAGCAAAGCCCGTGCCTGTTCGACGTCGTAACGTATCAAAAAATGATCTGCCTGACGATCGTCAGCTCCGTGATTTCAATGAACTCAAAGTAAGAATCCTTCTTAATACATGAAATGCCGGTTTATTCTCACTTTGCTTTCCATCGTGCATCTCAAAAGGAAAACTTAGACTTTTAGAACAATTTGGAGACTGCACGGTGTCAGTTTTCAATCACTCTTATGCAATGCAGGGTATTTAAATGATATGTACATTGTGTGTTTTTGTAAAATGAATTGCGTAATCGCTTTAACCAGGAAAATAAAAACCACTAGAGTTGTCCGACGTTTCGAATATCTTTTACGAGGACGAATTACACAATGGCTAACATTGCCTTATATATCGAACTTGGAACAAGTCAAAATTTGAAAAAAGGTACAAATTATACAGAAGTGTGAAGATTATAGTAAAAATGCATAGAAGTCAAAATTATGTTGGGAAATCATGGATAGAAAAAATGTTCAGATAAGATATCTGATGCTGGATACATCATGTAATGAAAATAGAAATCTTATGGGAATTTTGATACCATTAGGGATTAATGCAATAAAGAATGTACATGTACTGTATTGTCATCACAAATGCATGAGAATCCTGATTATTGTCAATGTTATAGGTTCATTATCTTGATCCCCTCACAGCCATTCATGAGATTGTTCGAGATTTTCATGAAATGAGCCTCTACTGACAGTCGGGCATTTTTGTTCTTGATTGTTTTCAATATTTTCCGATATATCACTTATACATATCAACATATGCGAATCACTAGATGTACAGTGTTCTAATATTCTTGTCCGCAATATCCTTTTTGTCTGTCCAATGTATTCTTTATTGCATATTTTACAAGAGATCTTGTACACTGCATTCTTTGTTTGGCATTAATTCGGAAAACAAGCTGTTTGACAGGTCTTGCAATTATTCTGGCAGTTTCTTGGGTTTCTTCTGTTGAATTGTCTAAAGAGGTTTATTAATATATCAATATATTAATTTATCATAGTCTAGAGAGGTTCGATAATGAACCTATAACATTGACAACAATCAGGATTCTCATGCATTTGTGATGACAATACAGTACATGTACATTCTTTATTGCATTAATCCCTAATGGTATCAAAATTCCCATAAGATTTCTATTTTCATTACATGATGTAGCCAGCATCAGATATCTTATCTGAACATTTTTCTATCCATGATTTCCCAACATAATTTTGACTTCTATGCATTTTTACTATAATCTTCACACTTCTGTATAATTTGTACCTTTTTTCAAATTTTGACTTGTTCCAAGTTCGATATAAAGGCAATGTTAGCCATTGTGTAATTCGTCCTCGTAAAAGATATTCGAGACGTCGGACAACTCTAGTGTTTTTTATTTTCCTGGTTAAAGCGATTACGCAATTCATTTTACAAAAACACACCATTACTCCAGGAATGGCCAAACACTTAAAATTATACGTACATTACCATGAGCTCATAAAGTTAACCCCCCCTAGCCTAAGCATAGCTTACCCAGACTATTTTGAGATTAGAGAACTCGAGGAAGCCAATCTTCGAGCCCCTTTTCCAGGATTTCACTTTTCCTGAAAACTGACTCGGGCGTGAGAAAGTCATTGGTTTGCGTTTCGAAAATCTGTGATATCCATTCTATCAAAAGCCATTCAAAATTTTCGGACATTTTGCAAATAGTAAATAGATCTACATGCAATTAAAAACTCATTTTACAGCATAATTCAGGTATGAGAACTTCATTTGTGACTTCCGTTTTGTGTGTTTGGTTCATTTTCGTGCTTTCAACAAAATATTTGATATCACGTCAATATTTTCAATGTCATAGATCTCCGATATGATAATTTTCGTGTGATTTTAAATACTGAATATGATACAAGCTGGCGATCGTGTCAGAAAAAATGTTCTGTTAACATGAATTTCTCAGTTTCAGACTTCGTAACTGGCATTTGTAGAAAACTAGCAACATTACTTACGATGTCGCTATGAGTATTTATTGCTGAATTATATTTTTTCATGTCAATTTCTGCATATGTTGTTTGTGAATGCAGTTTGTGTGTATGCAGTTTGTGAATGAAAATGTTATCCATGCCTTATACTGAGACCACATGAAGATAACCAGTATTTTTTGCCATTTTCTGATGATGCAAGCAAAGAGAAACTGAAGACTTCAACTTTGAAAAAAAGCAACTTCTCAAAATGACCATGTAGTAACATTTTTTGTAGCACCCTTTTTTAAAGTTGTTTTATACTTTTGCACCATCCTATTTTCTTGTTGTTATAAATATAGATTAACCTTAAAAGCAATTAGCTGGTCAATTTTGACCAAAGCTTTCGTAAAGCTGTGGCATACACACTTCAATCGCCAAAACTGGGACTGCCGCTCATAACATATCTAGCCAAGTATGGGATGCGACGCCGGAATCAAATGTTTCTTAATTTGAAATCTAAGTCTTAAGTTCTCTTGTATATTACTTTTAATGATATAAAAGAACTTGTTCAAGCACAGCATTCAGAACTAATGAATTATAATGCATTAGAGCAAGTATTTCTGAAAAATTACGAATTAAAAATTATTTCACGGATGTTATGGCCGTCTTCATTTATGTAGCATGAAAGACTTTCATGACCTCTACTGGCTGGACTTTGTCCTTCTTTCAAATGCCTGAGGTACATTTGAATCAATAGTGACTCTATTTTTTTGATAGATGCTAATCTTTCTCTATTATAAACGTAATTTTTGAGGCTGTGCATCTTAAATGTACAGGACCGCGCTTGGTCGGGTTTGAGCGTCCAGGATTAAGCGGTCGAAACGCGATCGTCCTGACCAAGTTCCTGTTGATGACCTCATTAAAAATAATTTGTATGCATATTTTGTAGAATTTTATTTCACGTTTTAGCTTAAGGAACTAATATTAATTCTCTTACATACCTGGTAGATTTTAGATAGCGTAATCCCACTGTGTTAGCTAGATCGGGTATTTTGATTGGAAACAGACCTGTCCTCTTATCATCTGAATGGGACTGTTAAATAGGATCTTTTTAATATATAAGTGATAAACATAATTTTGAACAGAACGACTTACTCGCCAATTCATTACATATGAGGAGAGGAGAAGCGTTGTTTGTCCTTCTAGTAAGCATTTTTAAAAATTTTAGACATTTTAGGATATAAAAATTTTCTTTTAAATCATTTTGTACCTATTGAAAATTAACTAGTCATTAGCTTGTTTTTTTAATTTGCTACCTCGACGCACTTTGCTACGTTGAATTTTGTCCGAAAAGTCGGTGTTGACTGATAGGATTCGCTTCCGCATTTATTGTGAGAAAAATAGTATGAAGCTGACTCGGCAGACCCAACGACATTTCATTTTTGAGCATCAGTATAATAAATGTCATGTTTGAAAAGCGTTGTATACAGAATATTACAGTATTAGCATATTAGAATCATCAGACTACCTTAAAATGTCCGGAATCAACTGGTTCAACTGGAGTTATACTAGAAAGTGCTCACTATTCTAAATCCAATATATAATCTATCCGATATAATCTATATTCTACAAGGATGCCATGTTTCAATTCATTTTTCAGATGGGTAACACAGATACAGGTCGTGTCATACGGGATAATCATCCGCAAACACCATTGTCAGCTCGTCAACTGGAGACTCAGCAGGAAGCTTATATTCGTGAACAGGAGGAGCGGCTGAGAAGACTGCAGTTGAATTCCTTTAGTGGCAGCCGATTTGCTGCTGACATGCCTGGAATGTCCCCTGCGGATCTCGGTATCATGACTCGTCGAAACGGTACACCAGAAGGCGGTCGACAGCTCCATTCGGAAACGGCGTTCATCAGTCTTAGCGGTGCTCCTTTCCGATCTTCGGAGAATCGATGGCATGTTGCTCCTGAAGCTCCTATTCTACCGTTCGAGGACGCTGGCTTAAGAACAAGGCCAACCGGTGATAGTAGTATCGATCCTGACTATCTGACCAGGAAGAATGAAGAACGATGGAAGAATCTGAAAGAGATGGAAAGGGAGAATGCAGAGTTGAACACAAACCATGATTCCGAAGAGGTAAGGATCGGTTTTTTGTAATACTGAACGATCGATGAGCTGAATCAATATACGCACAGAACTTTCGGAGCCAGATCATTAATTTTTTCTGTTTTCTTTATTTCTCATCAAAATCTGACTTATGGTTGTGTATCTTTATCGAACACGCAGTTGCACCAGTTATTCCATGTTGAGTATAAAGCGACTTATGCTTGATGATCATATCGTACATTCCTATTGTTTTTAGTAGTTTAAAAGTAGAGCTGTTTGAATATTTTTTTTTAATTTTTTGAGTAAGCACAGGGCTTAGTCATTTCATGAAAGCAACTTATGTTGAGATATTGATCTATTGGAAGTGTTCCAAAATCAAAAATAAATGTAGAACATGAAATTAAATGAATAGTAATTAATCATATATTTTCATTATATTTACTTAGCAACTCGCAAATTTATGTGCTTTTACACAATCATATACGATTAGCCGGTTATACATCGAAGAAAATTTATTTACATACTGTATCTTGAAATTCAGCCTCCTTTACATGGATGGATGCACTAATCATGTTATTGTGCATGCATTAATTTTCATAAAACATACTATCTTGGACATCGTTCCGTTTTCAGAGAAATCAAAGCGCTTGTGCGATTACAGACTGAGATATTATGTGAAAGCAGTGAGGTTTGTTAAAAAGTTCTCTGCATTTACACAAACGACCAACTGCTACATACGAGTAAGTATCAACACTACAAAATAGTTGTATAATAAGTCTGTCTTCTGAAGAAGCCTAAAAAGAGTATATCTGCTTGCTCTTTTTCCTTGATTCAAAGTTTTTAACATATGAAATGTAATTTTCCATTTAGGAACCCTCTTAGCCGCCGCGAGCCTTTTTTCATTGCGGCAAGAACATGAAATTATTTTCTTACTTCATGCCATTTTTTATCACTTTTCATTCTTGTTGTTTTTGCTTTTTTCTATTCGGACTTCTGATGAGGTTTTTATGCAACTGCAATTTTATAGCATGTGCTGTAAAAGAAATTGAGATCTTAATGTAACCAGTGAATCATAATTTTTTAGATTTTCCAGAGTAAAACTGTCCGTCATCGTATTCATATGACTTTTGATTAAATTTGTCTTTAACATTTGAATTTAATTATTTAAATATTTGATGAAAATTAATTGAAATTAAAAATTGTATAATGAAATTAATTTTTATAATTTGGACATTGTACATTCAGCTTCCTTTGTGTTCCCTCTGTTCACAAGAGAGCAATTATGACCATGAATGAAGCAAAGTGGTTTTATTTAATGAAAGTATTGAGAAAAATTCTTCTATACTGAAAGCAAATTTAAAGAATTGAACAAAATATTTGTCTGCTGACCACTCACCGCACAAAACTGAACTTCCCACCTAAAAAATCCTTTTTACATCTCCTATGTGAAAAAGATTTTGTAATTGAAAATGTGTTAATTGTTTGCTCCACAATTAATGAAACTGTTAATGAAATTCAATAGCAACTATCTGAAATAGACATTGAAAAGATGTCGAATTTAAATACATTAAAATTGTTAGCATTATATCATTCCATTAATTCTCGGTGATTATGCAAGGAAATTGATCTGTCTTTTTAGGATTCTTTTTGCTTCTGATATATATGTTGCTTTAATTTGATGAATTACAAATGCTACTGATTTGGCACTTTCTAAAACATTTGCAGAAAACAATCAAATGATCATACGGGTATTTGAAACCAATTTGTAATCACATTTCATCATAGACCAGTTGTAGTTGTTTTGTCTGTTTTTATTTGCACATATTATTGAAGAGCTGTTTAGTTAAATGGCAGCAAGGCGTCTATTACTTAGTGTTCTTTGATGTTTCTCTGTCAACACCGTCTTTATCATCACTTGAGTCACAAATCTTCATGAAATCATTTACCGACTATGTCTGTTTGAATCTATCGCAAAGGGCATCTGAATATCTGGGCCATCATAAATTTTCTAAACTAAATTGATTGTATTGTTTGGTTCGTAGTTTTTTTGAAGAAGATATTACAATTATTTTTATAATTGGATCATTTGAAAGCATTTTAAGTTTTGCTAGAAGTGTGACTTATTATCGAAAATTATGTTCGGAACTCCTTACTCATACAGTACGAAAAGATTATCATTATTTAATGACGACAAATCAATGATAAGTAATAAAAAATAATATAATAATCAAATCAAGTGTGGTAGTAAAACAAGAAAATGCAAATTCCATATAGCTTATAATTTGTTTCAAGAAATTGCAGTGAGGCAATCGCTCTGTTACCCAAGCGGCTCCTTATCTTGGATCTACCACTGATAGAGACGAACGTTCAACCTCAACTGTAGTCCGAGCCACAGCCACAGCAAATCAGAGACTAAGAATAAAGTAAAGCATGGATAACCGGGTTTTCAAACATTTAAAGAACAACCAGATTCCGGTTATTTGATAACCGGTTTTCAGAACCCTAATCTGAATCACACTGAAAATTGAATACTGGTATATACATGCATGCATCGAGCGTGTATGCCAATTACACTGGTATCGATTATGAAAAAACTCTTTTTGTATTCTTCGTTTTACTCCAATGCTAAATCTAGCTCTTAAAAGGTCCTGTGGAGATTATTGTCGAATATTGACAGCCATAGCACGTATAAAAAGTACATGATTTACTAGTTTAACGATGCAGAGATTTTTATGAGCTCCTGCAACTTAGTGAAATTGCTATTGGAAGAAATGATGTCCACAAACTTCATTTCCGTTCTGTAGAAGATTTCGATTGCAGTAATAAATTGCATGAGTCATTGTGACTGAAAATACGACTAGTATATGCATTTTAATGAAGTACTTTAGTGAATATAAATGGCATCAGGGTCACATGAAGTGTCAGAACTTTTTCTGATATAGGAACGGACATCTAAGTCAGTGAGCTAATCTTAGAAATTACTGAAAAGTCAGAGGTTTAATTTGCCGATAGATCATTGAAAGAAACGGCTTTGCTAGCCTTCGTGTTTTGATGGGGCAATATTGCATGTGCACTATATGCTGATTTAAATGGATTGCCAATACCGGTCTTCTGAATAATCATGATATGATAATCTTTTTGTTGTGATCGTAAATCGTTAATTTAAGAGATTCAGACACCGAAATTGCAGATAAATGGCTTAATCTACAGTAATCATAACTTGAGATTCACGTTGGCTGTAACTGTTTCTTTATGAATATTTAGGTGTTTCAGTTATTCTATATTTATGTTACTTATGAATGTCGCCGAACTTCTGTATACGCATCATACTGACATCGTATACGCTGGATCATTACTGTGATATAATTCATGAAATTTTATGCATTCATTGATAAACTTGAGAGTGAAAATAGCGAATCAATAAATGAAGCTATCAGAATTTACCTGGAATTGATTGCATACAAATGCAGATGCTAGCTAGAGACAAAACCACAGAGACTAATTGCCCTGTCCTTGTGCAATCATAATATATATTATACAATTACATCCTTTGTCCTATCGCAAATAACTCGTCTCAGCGTAAAACAAGATATAATATACCAAGTTTGACGTAATCTTGATCCATCCAGGTTGAGTCATGTAGAAAGCATCTGACGGAAGTCGTCACAAATATTCTTCAAACTGAAATATGACAATATGAAAATTAGAAATGGAAAATCACGTCTATGATCATGGTGAATAAAAAAACCAGCAATTTCAGCTGCTAGACGTTGAAGTCTTCAGCTTTAACAAAAAATATTCCTACTTAGCTTAAAGCCAAATCAATTTTTATCATCATCTGTTAATCTGGAAGATGGCTTCTTTATCATTTGAAATTTCTTGGTTTCCTTTCATTTCTTATTCTCGTCCGTATTAATCTGATTCAGTCAATGCGTGCTCAGTCCGATGGTTCAGACAAAAGATATTGATATTTTTCTATACACTAAAATGTTGATTTGTGACTCAATCATTTTGCAATTCTTCTGTATTACATAGAATCCAATCACTCTTTCAGGTATTGGCACGATTCATGGAGAAGCAGGGCAGAAGATCGAATCCTGGATCAGTTTCTAACTTTCCTCGTTCTAAACCGTACAATCAGCCCCCTAGAGCTCCATCCTCAGGCCTAGCTGCCCCGCGAACTTTCGCCTTCAATGACGATCTGAACACTTACAATGCTCTCGATCCCGTGCATGAATCGGCGTTAGATGGCCCTCTCGAACCTGATCCTGTCGGAGATTTCTCAAACCGTGACGCAGCTGTAGCGAGGACTAATGTAAATCCCAGTGGTGATGTGGAACTGCCTTATAAAGATGGTCCAACCCCACTGGATGATACTTGGATTCAATCTGATTATTGATCCGTAGTTTTACCATAACCAAATCATTATCAATTTCAAACTTTTGTTTTAATGATTTCATAATTTCACTGATATTCTGATTGGTATCATGATAGATACTTGACAAAATCCAACCAAAGATCCACTCCTTCGATTCTATTTGGCCCGACTTTGACATATCGGCTACTGTTTTCAATTATCATCCATTCCAAATGTCTTCTGCTACAATTTTATATTGCCTATTTACACGTCACCATGTGATAAATTTTGTGACAAAATCGAAATTTTGAATTGAATGCAAGTTTCGTGGTTGTGACTTTCAACGCTACACGTGAAATATTGAAATATATTTAGCAACATGCTAGTGTCATATTATTAATTGACATCTGAATATTGTTCAAGAAAATCATGCATGGAAACATCATCTGTGACGCATTCTTGAATAGAAATGAGTTCAGGGTTTATATTTATTTTACATGAAGTATTTGCATGATGTCTTTTTCATATGTAACTTAATCTAGAATTATTCGTCTGATGTCGATTTTACCGTCATGTAGCAAATCTGTAACTTAATTCGCTGACAACTATACATATATGTACATACTTTTGCTTCGATTATTATATCGGAGATCGAAAGCACGATGAATCTATGATTTCCTGGAGTTTATCACATATTCGCTTTTTACATATCACGTATCGTTCGTGCAATCCGTCCATTTTTATGCATTGTGTTTGAAAATTTTCGTATCTTAACACTTTCATTTGTAGATAATGCAGATTATCTATTACCGTCCACTACATCATTGTAGTTTATTTCTAAATTGTTTGAAATGTAGCTGCAAGTCAGCTATTGTGAAATTCCTTCATGTACAATACATTTTCAAAATATTTTTTCTCAAGATGAATCTTATTCTTTTATATATGAAAGTGAATATTGTATATGAACTGCTCCTTCTTTTTGAAATGTGACCACTTTGAACCACATGAAATACATTTCATTAACTTTTCAAGTGAATCCCATTCTTTTCATTTGTAGACCATTGCATGTACAATTGTTTTATAACTTGAGCGATATCGGAAACAACATCATATTTATTTGCAAACTAATATTGCTCAAATGCGCATATACTGGTGGACCCAAAAGTACTCTTCGGACGGGATGGCAACAACCAGCTGTTGTTGTTAACGTCCTGACTACTCGTGTCACTATGTTTTATATACAGGATGGTAAACGTAGTTTCGAAAAATTGACAAAATCGTTGAAAATTTACATTTTTCATTGCTAGAAGGATTGACCTATGATGCAATTTGATAGTTAGCAATCATTATGCGTCCTTGCTCGTGATAACATGACATTAATGTTTTAATTGTATTGCGGACCGCAGCAATAGACTCGCATTAGAATAGAAAGTCGCAGCAACTCGACTTTCATGTGCATTCGAAGATTGCGCTCTTCAAGCATTCAGCAAACAATTATCATTTATCAAGTATACTGTAGATGTCCTAATTGATCTGTTGCTACAAATATCAAATCTGATGTATGGGAATGTTCATGAACTCAAACAATTTGAGCTCTAAACTCCTGTGTTCTAGATGGATTCGAGGTTCGACCTCTGAACGTCGAAATGAGTGAAAACCAAATGAACTGCTGAAGAAAGTGCTCTACGTTTATCTTTATGGAACTGACAGTCTTTTCAATATATCCTAGTGTAGGTCTTTCCTAGTTACACTGACTTGGCATCCTTGAGGGAAGAAGCTCAGTAGCGTCTTCGGTTGTCGGGATTAGCAGAAATTCAGGATTGCCGATGGTCTGTTTACCTACATGAAGTTCTGTGATTTACAAGACTTAAAAGCAGGCCTATATTCCGCTTCAAACACAAATTTAGAATGTAGGAGCAATACCAAAATCCCAACTTTTTATGATCACAGGATCCGGATTGGGGGAGTGAAGACCCGGGATTACAGCTAGCAAAATCCCGATTTCTTGATCTCAGGATTGTAAACCTTGTCCTGGGATCGACATTGGCAAAATATAGGTATATCAGCTTTAAATACGATTAAGACGGTAAGATAAAGCAAAATTCTACCAACAAAATATTTGTTACATGCATTTTTCTAGCTGTTTGAGATTCCTAAATCTCGAGGAATCCAAATCTTGTGATCGCGGGATTGAAGAATCACCGATATATGCTACTTATTACCGTAAGAAGTTGATTGTTGCAGTTGTATGTTACTCTCAACACGGGATTGTTTTAACATGAGGCTAATAATGTAAGCAAAAACTGTATTCCAGTGAACAATTTTCTTCCTAGACATCTTGGTCTGGCGCAGTGTTGCGTCAATTAATTTATATAGAAAAAGCAACGCCAAGGTTTTCATTATGTGGTCCGATATATTTCGCCGGCTCTTCTCAAGGTGAACACCGGAGTGAGAGACATGGAAGTTGATAGCAGAATTGCAAGCATGAACGCAGTTAACAGACGGACAGACATGGACAGTATCTCGTGACATAGATAGCCGACACATTCACGTGGTTAATAAAACGTCTTCTACTGAAAGGTAGGGAGTATTGACAAACAGAAAAATTAATGAAGGCAAATAAAGTAATAAAGAAAATAACAAATAAAGAAATGTATATAAATAAAGAAGAAAAGAAAAACAATATATATATATATATATATATAAAAAAAAATAAAGATAACCAAAAAAAGGAAAAAGTTACCAAGGTAAAAGTAAGTTCACAACTGTCTCTTTCTGCACACACAGATCTGGTTGCACTTTATGAATGAGCAGAGCTTCAGTGACTGCAAGGTGTCCAGTTCCTCGACATCTTCTTAAAATCCTGAAGTACGATCTTGGCGGTCGACTGGGTACACAACTCAACAAATGACGGGTGATGTTGCTTGATGCTCTCCTCCTTTGTCCCTTCTCGAGCCAGCGTGGAATGTGCTCAGCGATCCGTTGGGACAATCGACGCTCCGTCCGACCGATGTATTTGCTACCGCAAGTACAGTTGAATTCATAGATGACTTTGGATTTGGCTTCAGGAGGTAAATTGTCTTTGAGACGCGGGCGCCATTGTGGCTGAGTCACTGAAATCACTTTCAGTTGGACAGTCGGGTAAACAGAAGAGATTTCCTTGTCCAACCTCTTCTTGATCCAGTCGTTGTGACTGTCGCCCTTAAAAGGGATTCGAATGTACACCGACTTCTTCTTAGGACCAAATAAGGGAAGATGATCGGATGGTGAACAGTGCTTTCCGATGAAAGCATCAGGATAGCCATTCCTCTGCAACGTCTGCCGAAGAAACTCGCACTCTTGTGACAGCACTTGTGTAGAACAAATTCGACGTGCACGATGAAACAGAGTCTTTATCAAGCCGACTTTGTAGGCCATCGGGACGAAGCTCTTAGAATGAGTATAAAGTCCAGACCATGTACTCTTGCAAAAAACAGACGTCACCACAGATCCACAGCTCTCCTGCGTAACAATAACATCCAAAAACGCGAAACAGTTATTCACTTCCATTTCCAATGTGAAGTTTAAATTTTCATGAAGCTGATTCAGCTTACGTAGCATAACATTCACACTGCGGGTATCATATGCCACCATAAAAACGTCTTCCATGTAGCGTACATACAACGATGAATGCTCTCCAATTACCGAGGAGATTGCAATCCAATCACTCTCCAATTTTCTTTTTTTGGTTGTCTTTGTTTGTTTATATATATATATATATATTGTTTTTCTTTTCTTCTTTATTTATATACATTTCTTTATTACTTTATTTGCCTTCATTAATTTTTCTGTTTGTCAATACTCCCTACCTTTCAGTAGAAGACGTTTTATTAACCACGTGAATGTGTCGGCTACCTATGTCACGAGATACTGTCCATGTCTGTCCGTCTGTTAACTGCGTTCATGCTTGCAATTCTGCTATCAACTTCCATGTCTCTCACTCCGGTGTTCACCTTGAGAAGAGCCGGCGAAATATATCGGACCACTTAATGAAAACCTTGGCGTTGCTTTTTCTATATAAAATTTCAAGTCAGAATGGTGTATTCAAACATCTCAATTAATTTACCCTGTTCCATGTACGAGGTGCTGTGGAACTCTTGTCTCTTTACGACAAATCTTGACTTTCGTGTAGGGATTTCTATTTCCTGAGATGAATCGGTTCCTGGAAAGTTTGCACCCACATATGTGGGTTTCCCGGAAATGCAGGATAACTAATGATGCTGGTTAAAACGTTGCTGCAAAGACAGAATAACTGATTCAGCTGTTAATCGCAAAGATCTTTCCACACTATTACTTTATTATTATTTCACTATTATTTACTATTCAGATTTATTTGTTGTAAAACCTATATCAGTTTACTTGGCATTCCCTGACATTTGAATAACATACCAATGAAGGAGAAAAGTCATGAGATGAAATCATAAACATATTACAAATTAATCTCGCTAAGCTGTTAACAATAGATAATGGCTAAGTCAGGATTTTTCTTCCATTTTTCGACAAAAAAGCCTTTTAATGATTGCTTTGACAAAAATTGATCAAGTGACCTATTTTAACGTCACTGATGTATGCAGTATGCGAGACGACAATGCTTTAGAAACAGAAAACATTCCTTGAACTCGCCTGAAAATTTGCACAGGCTCATGAATAAACTCAAGACCCAAGCACCAGTGCCACAAATTTAATCCAATCTCTACTATGTGTCATCAATCGAATGCGGATAAAATACAGCTGAACTGGTCAGCCTACTCAATCTAATTTTATACCGTATAAAGATTATATATCTATGCACGTAAAAAGCCGGGGTCCAAGAAGTCAATGTCCTCAATGTAGCTTGTCCCGTAACCGCCGCTCTCAATCTTCATCTGATACACCAAAGTATGTAACATCATCATTTGTCATGAGGAAATGCGATTCAACGGTTGCAGCAATGCAAACCGTTTCAACAGCAAATTTTGAATCAATGCGCAGTGTTTGGTGATCAATATCATTCAAGTTACTATGTTATTCCTACCACAAAATACCCCGAAGCCGACGTCTCCTTACAACAATCTGATCAAATTTCAGATTTACATCGGCGTGTATCTACGGAGTTTATGATAGAATACATGTCAACCGAATCATAGCAACTCTCAATGACTTGATGTGCACCTCATTTATCTAGTGTACCTAAATGTCTCGTAGATGGCGTCGTTTGTTGACGTCATTTACCTGCAGAATGAAATTCTGTAAACAAACATGACTTATCTCGTTTGTAAAATCGTGAATATATGCAGTCTGTCTACGCATGTTATGTCATTCGGTTGCCAAAGCATCAGGAATTCCTGCATCTTGCCAGAAATTTGTATCTCAGTGTCCGCGAGAGGGCCAAATCCAAAATGTCGTCGAAGACACTAATCAGAACTGTTAGATTACTTTCGAAATTCATGTATTATTCATTAAAATGTTTCGAAAATGCAAATTTATGAATCACGTGTCATTGACTAAATTTGAGGATGAACACAGTGGTAGTGAAATTGATAATTGACCTCGTAAGTACTTTGTACTGTACAATGTAAATAATTGTAGTATCTCAAAAGACAATGCACTTTGTATCTCTAAAAAAGTATAATATTGATGAAAATTATTTTCATGCCCTATAAATCATGATTTTTATAGAACCTGTCTCAGTGAAGTCTTATGGCAGACCTGCTAGACAGACTTCGGACCCCGCACTACGCTAGTCGCTTCTCTGTGGCAGTAGCTAACCGTTTCTCTGCACTTGACGATGCGATCAGCCTTGAAGACATGTGCGAGCAGCTCATTTCGACAATCATACCTACTGCTCTGGCAGTTCTTGGCGAAAGACGCCCTAGAAACAAACCTTGGATCTCCGAAGCTTCCATTAATCTAGTGGCTCGCTGCCGCCAAGCTCGCCTTAATGGTCAGCGTGAGCCTTCATCGCCAAAGGAGGCGTAGGCTCTGTCGTGATTTCTCCTCTTGGGTAAACCGGGTCGCAGATGAGGATGAACGCAAGGTTTAGGTCAACAACCTACGCCCAGCTTACAAAGCCATTCGAGTTCTCTGTGGAACAGGACAAGATCTCTCTTCTTGACAACGACGATTCTCTCCTCACTGATACTTCCTCAAAATTATCTAGATGGCGCCAGCATTATGTCTAAGCCTTGAATAAGCCCTATCTCTGCTGGCCTGCAATTTTGCCATCCATGGTTCTGTAAATGATAATATATCGATGGACGCACCATCAGAAGAGGAAAGCCCATCAGTCATCACAAGACTTCCATCAGGTCGCGCAACAGGGGAAGATGGAATCACCGCTGAGCTGCTCCAGACTGCTGCTACATCATTAGTCTCCTGTTTCCATCAGATTTTCTGCAACATCCTGGAAGAAGAAGAAAGATTCCCATCTCAATGGAAAAAAGGAATAATTCTACCCATGTTTAAGAACAAAGGAGATCACAGATGCACCACTAATTATCGTCCCATCACCTTGCTTTCCTTACCATCCGAGGTTGTCACTGCAGTGCTTTTCAACAGCAGAACATTTCGTCAACCACTGTACGCAGCGTACGTTGATTTGAAAGCCGCGTTTGACTCGGTAGACAGGAACGCGATATGGCTTCTCCTTCAAAGGATCGGAGTACCCTCAAAATACATCAACATATTGCGTCAACATAATACATGAAGAGTAAGAGCAGACAGGAACACTTCGAACTCCTTCCCGGTGAATTCAGGCGCGCGCAAGGGTTGTGCTGCGAATCGCAACCTGCTCAACATCGCGACTGACGTCCGGTTAGGGAAGACCCACTCTCGCTGTCCTGATTTTGGCGTCAATTTCCACTCCCGATTCACTTTTTACCCTGACAACGTCTTTTTGCTTTCGTCTGTTCTGGACTTACTCCTTGAGTCTCTTTCAGTACTCGGAGAAGAAGCATCACCACTAGGTCCCTCTCTCAATCATTCGAAGACCTAGATTCAGCCAGTCTATTTTTTTACCATCACCAACCAATGATCTGATAGTGAACTCAGTCGGAATGACCGACAACTTCGTCTACCTCGGGACCCGGATTTCCAGCGAATGCACGGCAGACAGTGAAATACATCGGCGTCTTCATTGTGCTCGGTCAGCATTAAATCGATTGTCAAAAGTACGGCGTAGTTCGTGCCACAACGAAGCATCGAATATTGAACACTTGCATTCCACCAGTGCTGCTATACGGCTGTGAGACTTGCAGTCTTCCCGGTTGCCCTAACCCGACGTCTGGACGCTTTTCCCCGCTTCTGCCTTCGCAACATTCTCGATATTCGCTCGTACTACCACATCACGAATGAGGAAGTTTACTCGAGGTCTGGGAATCCATGCGAAATCTCCACCATCATTCGACAACGTCGATTGCGCCTTCTGGGCCACGTAGCTCGCTCCAACCCGCCTAGTCCAGCAAGAAAAGCTGTAGAAGCATCGGCTCGTCCCCCGCCGCATGGTTGGAGTTGCCCGCGCGGCCGACCGCGGCTTACTCGGATTTCCCAAGTGCAAGACGACCTCCCGTTGCCCGACCTTCTTGTCCGTGCTCAGGACCACCAGGCCTTTCGCGATCTGGTCGCCACGATCACTTGAGCTGGTGAAGCGTATCCAAGTACAAGTAAGTGTGGCAAGCATGTAAATTGTTAAGTAACTTCGACTCTCAAGCAAGCACACAATTATCAAAAAAATGTTCAATATTAAAATGATTTAAGAGGGTAAAGAAACTTACAACTGTAAAAGCATCATCGATTTTTTTGCTTCGATATTATTTGTGCTATTAGTCTCATGTCAAATTGCTTCCTTTAATCAACCGTTCGAAAGACAGCCTTGAAATCAAGCAAGAATTTTGTCTTGTTCCAAAGGAGATGGATTTATGGGGCTACATCTGGTCAAAACAATAAGTGCATTGATGAGGAAACAGAGCTCTGTCCTATGAAGGAATACCTGAGGTCAATTTTCGAGAAAGAAGAATTTAAAATATTTCTCTTATAGACCTATATTGTATACAATCATTGATTTGAGAAATGCACTTTCTTTTTATCATCACTTTTGCCAATATTTTATGAACATTTAGATGAGCAGTAGGGAGTCAAGCGGTTAACCGGTTAATTAAACTTAACCGGTTAAAAAATAATTAATCGGTTAACCGACGCTTTCCCAACTTTTCTGCTACATTGCAACTACATTGCTTTAGTTTTCATTTTCCAATTTCGATAATATCTCATTGCTGATGTAAGCTATTGCCAAATAATAATTTCCTGGAAATGGAGTGAGGCATTTCGTTAACCTTCACCATCTTGCTTGATTCTACGACTTTGGACGAGTTCGTTATGACGTGTTAGTGTTTCAGTCAGAATAGAATTTCCCCTTCTACGCTTGGCTACGATAGACTGTCTGTGCCAGTTCCATAGAAATGGATTGTAAGTGTCGCACCCGTGGGACACGTGCCACACGCGAGCACTCTAGGCACGTGAGACACTAACAATCCATTTCTATGGTCAATGCGGTATCTGACCAAGATCACATGCGTTGCATAGTACATACAGCTCATGCAAGTATTTATGTATCCAGTTAGCGCAGCGCATTCGTCACAGATTAGTGTTCCCATAGCGACGAAAATTTTACTGATCGCCTATTGGCAAAACAAGACCAACATTACTTTAATCGCTGCATCAACAGAACAACAGTAGCTGTGGTTTTAAGTAAAAACACGGCTTTGTGAAGCCGTTGTTTTTATATTATCTGGCCACATCCTATATAAGTTGTGAATTACCATACTGGTACCTCACATTGAATGTTTTGTACAGATTTTATGGTAAAATATACATTATTATTATCATTAGTGGATTTAGATTTTATAATTTATTATTTTGAATAATTAACATGGAATTAGGCACATTCCGTGAAATTGATTTGAGGTTCAAGTTAGCCAGACGGAATAAACTCAAATATGCACGAGGGTATACTAAAACATAACAGTATTCTTGAAAATAAAATATTAAGGAAGTAGACCTACAAGCAATCAGTAGAAAATGTTTATGTCCATAAAGTAAGCGAGCTTACTCAACTGGTATAACAGGCAAACATGCATATACTCATACACTATACTCAGTGCGACTATATAAGCCTTGTATAGTCACATGGAATTGAAAAACATCTATTACTAGTATTACATCGGTTAACCGGTTAATTTATAATTAACCGCTTGACTCCCTAATGAGCAGATATTCAAATATCTCCGCCGTAATCAACTCTTACCTCGGGTAACAAAATTTGGATTCCGATTCATTTCGACGATTCTTGATAGAGGCCATTTCGCCATCTAAGTTTGTACATTAGGTGCAACCAGAAAACCGCGTCAGCTCCGTACGCGTGGTCGATCCTCTTCAGATACATCGGTTGGAGATGTTAGAAATCATTGTTTATACTATAATTCACATAAAACGTGTATTAGTATATCATTAATACCGATATTTAAAAAATTATTGATTATATGTAACGCACTTATTTACAATACATACTACTAGAAACATCAATTTTAATTTCACTCCCGCTATGTTTATCCTTAAATATTCAGCCAGTGACAGGTGATCCATATGGCATTTTTGAAGCATTTTTATGGATAATGCATGAATTTCCAAAAGTAGCCTGATAGCAAGCGTTCTAAAGTGATTTTTTCCGGATTGACCGGTAAAAACCACTAGTTTTTGCCACCATTTTTCGGTTAAAACTGCCAAAAACTAGCTAAAACAATTTTTCCAGCATTACTACATATCAAACCTCATTAACATCATATTTCGATATCATGTTTTTAAAAAAATGTTACTATAAAGCTGTTGTGCATTCTTTATAGCGTGCACGTATTTTGTTACTCTGTGAATTTCATTCAATTTAAAATGCAACACGCGCCCATGCTAAAAAGAAATCACATGGCTGTATATAAAACTTGTACATGTAAAAATAGTTTTTCCGTAAAACAGGCATTCCATGAAGCAAGAAGTGCAAGAAAATGTATTAATCCGAGGCCGCGAAGCGGACGATTACCATGTCGATGAACCACAAACCATTCGTCGTCGTCGATTCTCAGCGCCTTTCTCCTACATAGAGATCGTTATCTAATACATAAAACACTATGATATATGGTGTCTATTTGCAACATCTGCGTAAAAACTAAGAAGATAGCCAGCTTATTAAAATAAACGCTAAATATTGCCTTAAAAATGTGTAGAAATTGACAGCAAAAGAATATTGAAAAAAAGTTGAATAAAAGTAAATCCAAAAATAAAATTAAATAGAAGCAAAAACATCAAATGCAAGCAAATTAATGGTAGTGTTAGAAATCAAATGGTTGGAATGTAGGAAGCAGGAGCGAGCTTGCGAGCAATCGGCTTTGGAATTTGGCAAGGGCAAGGGGACTGTCTCAAAAGTCATAAAAAAGCATCGTTTTTAAAGTTACTGTTCAACTCGGGGATACATGACTAATGCAAGGATGAGAATAAAACAAAAAGGGTTAAAAAATCCAAAGACGATGAAATGCATCTTCTACCGTCTTTGAAGAAATCTGGATACAATCACACGCAGTGGAGGGACACGAATACGTAAAATGTGCAACTATCATTAATAAGATAGTGTACGTGTATGTAAAAAATCAGGAATTCCGAGAAAATTCCGAAGGTTCTCATCTCTTCTATTGCATCAAGTGCTCAACTTGAGATTCAATGTCAAATGTTATCTAACTGAGAATGTGAAACGACTGTCCATTAAATGTTGCTTTGGTCATATTTATTTATAAGTAACTGTTACATTTTGCATTTCAGCGACAAAAGGGGTCATGAAGGAAGTTCTCTATACCGCATTGGTGGAAGTTAGTCTGGGTGCTGCTTTGATGATAGCTCTGACTTATGCTGGAATATTTAAACATGCAAAAACTGATCTGGAGCTAGATCATTACGCGGAAAAACCTTATTGGATAAGTATTTTGCCTTACATCTCGCACCCATTGAACACTGTTGTGAACGCAGGTTATGTCATTGTTGGCATTCATTGGTTGCGCAAAGTTAATGAATTAACTGAAAAGAATCTTCTGTCGCATAATAGTGCTTATTATTTTAATGTATTTTCATGGTTATCAATTTTTTATGGACCTATACAAGCTCTTCGATTATTGACAAGGGAGCAAATGTTCGCCGTTTTGGATCAATGGTTTACGTTACCATTTTTCATGTGGGTTTGTGTCTGGACTATACATTTGTTTTCTATGCCAAGCCCTCCTAGCTTAGTCAGATTTATTCTGGTGCTAACTTCCATAGCTATGTATGCTTTGGTACTTATCACACCTATTGGTTTTGAAATTGCTTTGTTATTTCACGTCATTATTGCCGTGGCATGTGGAACTCAGTATTGTATTAAACCTGTATTCTTTAAATGTAGCGATCAACTTTCTTTTGGCTATGTTGTGCTGTAGTGGCTTTGTACTACTGAAAGTATTCGACAAAGAAATGCTGCTGCTACATGATGCATTTGCTTATGTTTCTGGACATTTTCTATCAAAGATTTGCGACTTTTTGCAAATCCATTTTTCTATGAACTTTTTTATGGCTGTTGAAAATGGTTTTAAGGTGAAGGATTCGTGACTTCTATACTAATACATGCGTGCAAGGTTGACTCTGCCAAAAAAGTTGTTTTTGAGACAACAGTTGTTGTCAAAAATAGTCCATGGACCTATAGACGTGAAATGTAGCCTACATCAATCATAATAAATTAAGGAACAATATTTGTGTTATGCATAAAAAGCAATGTTTCCAACTAAATTAAGATCGTGACTAAGATGCACAACCAATTGACTTGTTGTTATTTCTCAGACCTCGCCTTAGCCCACGGACTATCAATTGTGATGGTAGTATCAGATGAAATATAATGTGGTATCCTCAAAGCAATTATGAACTTTCTATGATGGCAAAATTTAAGAGATATAGAGCGGAATTGACGGTTAAGAGCGGCGGAATCTCGTGTCTAGACGTGATGGGTATCACGATATTAAATAAGAGAAAGCGCTATCCTCTAAATCTGTGACGGTAATCTGCTACGAAATGAAAAATGTCTCAGGGCAATATTTTTATAGATTTATTTCCATAGAAATATTCGTATAATTACATTTGGTTATCGGACATTTGCCATAGATTTAGAGGACAAGTCTTAATCCAGTGGGCAAGAAAATCGTAGAAATCCTCGATATTCGAATCATGTAAATATGTTGAAAAGGAAATGACTGTTACAGGCCTACGGTACCGTACAACAAACATGCATCTAGTGGGCATTGACGGGGAAGCCCTACGCAAGTGTCGTCTACCTCTGCCAGTCGATCGCGTGTTGTCACCAGTGCTGGTTGCAGTATTGGACCAACTCATAGACTGGACATCAACTGTGGTCGTCTTGGAGGTCGACCACGTTGTCTGGGTCCAATTCTTGGATACCACTTGTTTATTTTACGGGTCCATCTTCCGTCTGCTCTGCGCATTATGTGACCAATATGATGTCCTTCAACTTCGTCTGATCTCTGATCCACTCGTTCGTTTTGCGACCGCGGTATCATGCCTAGCATAATGCGTTCCATGCGTCGTTGGACCACTGCTAACTGAGAAATGGCTGTTGCTGTTGTTCTCCATGTCTCTGTGCCGCACATCATTGCTGGTAGAAAGTGCTGGTGAAAGCTTTAGTCTTCAATTTTAGTGAAATGGAACGACTTGCCAATTACCGAACTTTGTGAACGTTGCCCATACCAGCCCTTATCCTTGTTTATTTCGGAAGTATTATACCTCTGCTTGCATTCACTATCTGATCGCTGTGATGTTGTTCTTTCTAGTGTGACATTTCCGATGGTGATCGCTCCATGTCGTGCATGCTCGTTAAACATCACCTTCGTTTTTGTAGGATCGAGACCTGCTTCTGTGCTTTTGTTGTGGAGGTCTTGTAGTTCTTCAGGTATGTGTGCCATTAGCACAAGATCATCCGCAAAGCGTGTAGATGAGGAACTTCATATCCATATTAATTCCTTTACATTCAAGATTCATTCTACGGAAAATTGCATCCTCGAGACAGGCATTGAACAAGTTTGCAGAGATATTTGTCTCCTTGTCTCACTCCTCGGCTTAGATGTATTTTGTTGCTGTCTTCATGTAATCGAATTTCTGATGTTGCATTCTTGTAGATTTCGATCAGGATATGTCAATGTAAGGCTTCTCTACCCCTTGATTTTTGAGTGCATCAAAGAGCGGAGCGAATTTGACAGAGTCAGAAGCCTTTTCGTTGTCGATATGCCATACGGAGTGGGATGCTGTACTCTGCACTTTTCGATAAGTTGGTTGTCAGTGTGCAAGTGGTCGATGGTGGAGTATCCAGATAGGAAGCCTGCCTGTTCTGTTGGCTGGTGGAGTGCCGAATTCTGTTCAAGATGATGCGTGTAAAACTTTTTAAAAGCCGACAAGAGACTGGCCTGTGGTTCCTCAAGTCAGCCTTGTCACCTTTCTCGTGGAAAAGAATGATGACAGTACTTTTCCAAGAGTCAAGTGTAGACTGTTTGTCAGTGATGCACCTGGGTGTGTGAGAATCTCAATTACGGGTTCAATAGCTTCAGCATTTCGGTAGCATCTCCGGCAAACTTTCCACTTGGCAGTTTATTGATTACTGATTCCACTTCACTCTGAAGAACGGGAGGGACTTTGTCTTGATCCTGCATTTCCTCTATGTAGTCGAGTAATTTTTCGTATAAAGAATCAGCTGCGATGTAATAAAACGTCGTGAATTATGAATGGCAAGTCTACATTTCTGACACAGCTGCTGACTTCTGTCTGTGTCCATGGAGTAGATATATTAGGTAGAGTGGTAACTCCATTAAATCCCCAATGTGTATACACTTTCGAATTTATTAAATGAACTCAAGGGAGATACAGGTGGTAATGTCACCAAATGTGACTGTGATGCAAATGGAAAATTTTCCGGAAAAATTTCCAATTTTTTCAAAATTTTCCATGGAAAATTTTGAAATTTTTTTTTTTTGGTGATTGACGTTTTTGCCTTTGTTTTGGAGACTTGTTGCAGTCGCTTGAAAAGACCATGTAATATTCAAAGACCGAAAACTTCTCTATCATCCCTGCATGTTAACTTTTGGAACCAACTGCACCCTCTGTTTATTTCAGATATTTTCAACTGAATATCAGACATTAAATGGATTTCAGATTTCTCTAATTGAATTTCAGATGTCTGTTAGAAACTCAACTTTGAAAGGATCTTAGATTCAACTGGAGAATCTCCAATTCATCTGGAAAAAGTCTGAAATTTATTTAAGTAGATCTGAAATCGATTTGGAACTATCTGAACTAGAAATGGAAGATGTGTAGTTTGTCCTCCACGAAGATATCGGACAATACTCCAGAAGTTAGAAGCTATCATATAGACATTCTTCTACTCATCACAGACATCTTTAGTTTCCAAATATCTCACGAGTTTACAGTCTTTATATATCTTCCAATATATGGTCGCTCATGTATAATGCTGTGTTGGACATTGTGCTTGTGCTTCACATGTTCATCAATACATGGAGAATATCATTGCAATCAAGGCTGCATAATAAAGCTTAACTTTCAAGCCATAAACAAACTCCCAAATAAAGTGCATTATTTTTGCTCCAGATCTTTCACAATACATGAAATTATACCCCTATTGTAAAGGAAAAAATTCACGTTGTGCCAAAAGATGTCTGTGTTACAATATTAAAAATGCCAACAAATTGCCGCAAGCCACTGGTGGTAAAGGAATGCTCAAAAATCCGCAGGCGGGATTCGTATTGCTACGATTGTTTTAATCGAAATGATATGATGAAATCAAGAGTTTTAGAACATTTCTATTGATGTGTCTATGCCTCGGATGTGATAGAAAACATAAAAATTATATCACAAAAATTCAAATTTTTTCATTTTTCAAAATCGTTTTATTCAAAACAATTATCAAAATAACCAGTTTTAGACCTATTCTATTGGTGTGTAGCTGCCTCGGCTGTGGAAGTGGTCAAAGCATAGGGCCTATCACAAAAAATCAGAACTTTCAAAATTTTCCAAAATTTTCCGGTTTTTTCCAATATTTTCCAAAATTTTTTGGAAAATTTTCATCACTAACTGTATACCAAAGATGTTTAATATCATAAAGGGCTAGATAGGAAATAGACGTGTTTTTACCTTGTGTGCAACGAAACCAGTAAAAATCAGCTGATGTTACATAAATTTGAAAATGTTTGTGAACGAGTAACAAGTATTCCTTTTTATTGCCTCTTTTTAGTTATTGCAGAACGCATTTTAATAATAAATCAAGAAATGTTTATATGTCTCAAAGCAACGTCCAAATTGCAACACATGGCCAAAGAGTATATCATTCTACTTTTTCAGATGTTTTGCAAAACGCAGTTGCTGATACAATTCTTTAAAATAGACTTTATTGCATTATTTTATGGCAGTTGATAACTAGATCTGAAGAGCGCATGTTATGTAGGAATAATACAAATGAAAACCATTTGTTTCATTTTTAGATGAAAGAGTAAAGTTCACCTACAATTCACAAGATGCATGACTAAGTGACTTTTCTGAACAGAAAAATTAACCGCGTCTTTACTTTTGATCATGCAGATTGTTTCTTTGTAATAAGTACGAAGTCTGGCTATGGTTGTACACGCACATCGTTGCTGTGCCCACCGTTGCCCGGCCACGCCAAACGCGATTGCCAAGCTTGGCAATAATCTAGCGTGTAAATGTAATTTTGCAGTCAGAAATTACATGATACAACAGAAAAAATATATATGAATTATCAGAAAATTTGATATAAAATTGGCTTAAGCAAATAAAATTTAGCATCAATGTTCGTCATAACGAACGTCAACATGGTCACATAGGTATATTCATCATTTGATAGAAATAATAGACAATGAGTATTTAAGTGCATCAAAGGTATTTAGATACAATTAATTTTTATATATAACATCGATTTCGTTTAAATCTGATATATTTTTGAATCGTCAGCTGATCCATTGTATCCGCCATTTTGCATCATGGAAAGGAAATGAAAAGCGAAAGATATTGCTATTCAAAGTAAGTATATCGAAGTCAATTTTACTTTTATATATTGTCCCTATATCATAGGAGAAAATGGTATTAAAATGATCTATAAAATATATATCTACGTTGCCACATGTGTCCGAAAGTTTACATGTTCGTTGTAGCGAACATTGGGCTTATGTGTCAACATAATGACGATACATACTAGGTCTAAATGATGAGTTTTTATGAAAAAGTCAAACTGTCATGCCTTATGAATTGTAAGTATTACTCCACTAGATAAGTTAATATCAATGTAACTATGAATTTATCGTATTCATTGATCTATAGCATTATTTAGCAGGTGTAAACTATGAAGTTTTACGCTATTTTTCTGCTACGTTATGATGCGGAGAAAGCGTTTACCTACATTATGCATCCGATATGTCTACATGACAATATACAAATAACAACAAATACAAAGAATAAGTAAGCCGTATTGTGAGAAAAGTGCGTCGAAGTAACATTTGAAACAAAATAAGCTGCAAGCATGCATAATTCGGAAACGAGCACAACGGTACTCTAAGGGGAATCGAACCCATGCTGGGTACTCAATAGACAGACTCGCTATCCATTGTCTATCTGCTCCTTGTTGAAGACAGCGGCATCGCAAGGAGTGATACCTGCCCTGTGTAATAAGTAGCGATACGATGTCAGAATGTTTATTTGTCAGTTAGAAAAATACAATTCTGTCAAGGCGATTTATCTCTCTTTTCAGGTTGAACGACGTGTTGGATGAAATCGAATTCGGTCTGGAAAATGAAGAGCCTGCTACAGGGTATACTGCCATAGTGCAACTTCCTCTTTGGTGGGGACGTATCAGATGAAGAGGATGGTGATGAAGAGATTCCGAATGTGAACAATTTGCCAGCCAAATTACTTCAAGCTCCTGCAGAATTGGAAGTGCATGGAATTGACATGGATGAAGGTCCTTCTCAACCGAAGAACAAGAGAAGAAAAAAAGAACTGAAGTGGGATGACGTTCCCTCTGATTATGCTTATGTTTTTACGAATGATACGCGCAGTTCGAACATTGTCTTAGATTCACATGATCCTGTAGATTACTTTTGTCTTATGTTTGACGATCGAATTCTTGAATTTATTTTGAAAGAGACAATCGAATACTCGAAACTGGACATTTCTATGTCAGAATTGAAAGCTGTTATAGGTGTACTGCTTGGATCTGGAATTTCATTCCAGACGAGGAGAAGGAATTATTGGTCAGCTTGTAAACTGAAGAAGAAACTTTCCATTTCGGAATCCATCTCCAGAAACAGATTCAGCTCGATCTTGTCTAAGTTGCATCTTTTGCCAGAATCTGCTGTTAAATCTGAAGACAAGTACCAGAAGACTCGTCTTCCTCTTACCTTCCTGAACAACAAATTTGGGAAGTATTGTCCAAATGTAAATTCGTTTTCAATTGACGAATCAGTCATTCCATATTTCGGAAGACATGGCTGCAAGGTTTTCATCCGAGGAAAACCTATCAGGTTTGGGTTCAAAATGTGGGTGGCAGTCACTTTGATGGGCTATGCTGTCCACATTAGTAGTACGCACATTCCAAATTCAAGGACAAAATGTGAAATGCTGACTCAGCCCCCACCCCCACCCTCTGGAAGGAAGGTGAGGGAGTTCGTCAAGGATGTGCTGGGAGGAATGGGTCCGTGAGGAGGAAACGGGTCCCCCACCCCAACCCCTAGCTCCTGTCACACTTCCACCTTTGGTTGTAGAGATGGTAGAAAGTCGTGCCATAGCTCATTTGAAAGCTGAGAATGAGAAAAAGGCAGTGAAAAGCTCAGTTTGGACTCATTTTCTTGGGTTTAGGGAGGAAAATGGCAGGAAACTGTCAGAGTTGGAAAAAGTCAGGTTTTGGTGGTTTTGGGATGAGAAAAGTCGTTTTTCGGGCAGAAGGAGTGCTTGGATGGGAAAATGGAGTGCAAATTCGGACGTTTTGGTCAAAGTTGGGTCTAGAAACATCTTCCCAACTCAATCGGAGAGAAAAAGTTCTGACCCCCACCCCCACCCGCACCCTCACCCCCACCCCCTCCTGTCACACTTCCACCTTTGGTTGTAGAGATGGTAGAAAGTCGTGCCATAGCTCATTTGAAAGCTGAGAATGAGAAAGAGGCAGTGAAAAGTATGACGGCGTACGTCCAATTTGCGCTATTAAGTTGAAACAAACCTCAACTGATGCACTAGAATTGTATTTCTTAGATGCAACGTGAAAACTGCAATAAAAAATACAAGGGACTCATCATTTCACGCTCATAAGTAAATTAGCTACATTTTATCATGAATAAAATTTCTCATCATAGGGAGTTACAAATATGCCTAAAAACTCACCGTTTCCAGCTTTAAATAGCACAATATGTACAATGTCTATTTACATGAAATTCTAGGATCCTGATAGACCCAACAAATCAAAACCTTTTCGTTGACTGGTAACTAAGAGACATACAAACATTTGAACAGGGATAAAAAATTTGATTTAGAAAAACAAGCATTAAGAAATTCAGCGTCCAGCTGAAGGCAATGTCTTAAGTCCGTTACACTCCCCCCAACAATTCAAACGTCAGTTGGAAGAGAATTGTTCAGAGTAGGTCCTAATACAAGGTTAAAAAAAAATGCTTTTCTTAAATTCTACGTTCATATGTACATACATGAATTGCACTCGTCTCAAATATTATATACAAGATAAGTCCTTACAAAAACACTATAACTAATCGAAAAGAACTAGGCCTTCCAAAAAAAATCTCAAGATTTTATCTACTTTCCCTACACTATAAAAGAACAACAGATGCGTGAAATTCCGAAACAACAAAGTAGACTGACTTCAATCAGGAAATAGCTGATGGCTGAAGAAATACGAATAAAAATACAGTCACTTTGATTCGACAAGGAGAACTAAACTTATGGATAGGTCTTTCCAAAATCTTAGGGCTACCTTTCGCACAACAAGTACTTTGACCCTTCGAAACTAAGCCATCAGAACTTGGGACGACTTCGGCAACCTTCCCTAATGACCATTCATTTCTTTTGACGTCGGGCTCATCTAATAAAACGACATCTCCAACTTTGACATTTCTTCGTTCACTCTTCCAAATCTTTCGTAAATTTTGACTGAGGATATATTCCTTTCTCCATCTACTCCAAAATTGTTCTGATAATATTGAAACGCGTCGCCATCGTTTCCTAAGATACATATCCCTTTGTGTGAATTCTCCTGGTGGAGGAGGAATTGAGCTCTTCATAGTCAAAATGTGATTTGGTGTTAGAGGTTCAATATCAATGCTATTATGAAATCAGTGGTCAAAGGTCGATTGTTAACTATGGCCATGGCTTCGTTAGAATAAAGTTCGGAGCGAGGAATCATCTAATCTCTTAGACTGCAAGTCTACGACATTACTTAAAATGGATCTGATGGTTCTTATTTGTCTCTCCCATATGCCTCCCATATGACTAGCATGAGGAACATTGAACACGAATTCACAGTTCTGATCTCTTAAGTAAGCTGTCAAACCCTTGGCATCAGATTGTTCTTCAAATGCACGTTTGAGTTCAGACTGTGCTCCAACGAAATTGCTACCTCTATCACATCTTATTTGTTTCACCTTTCCTCGTATTGCTATGAAACAACGCAAGGCATTTATGAAAAGCGTCAGTTGTCAAGTCATCAAGTGCTTCAATGTGAATTGCTCTTGAGCAACAACAAGTAAATAAAACACCGTATCTTTTATTTTCTTTTCTTCCAACTTTGGTCACGAAAGGCCCGAAAACAATCCATACCACAGAATGTAAACGGAGGAGAGGGTTCTACTCTATCATATGGTAATTCTGCCATCATCTGACATTCAACTGGACGACGTAGCTTTCTGCAAGCGACACAAGAAGTATGACAGAAGATACCAAGTGACTTGCGCTAATAATCCAAAATCCGTTTGATCGCAATTCATTTAGTGTCATACCACGACCTTGATGCATCACCTTCTCATGGAAATGACGAACTAATAAAAGTGATACGTGACTACTCTTATTTAAAATAATCGGAAACTTGATTCCATATGACAATGAAGAGGACTGATGTCGACCACCAACACGAATAATACCATCATTGTCAGTAAAAGGGTTTAGGGACAAGAATGAATCTGATTTCTCTAATTCTTCTTGAGAAGTTCTGACAAGAAAGTGAGTTGCATTTTCATTTCAGATACGGAAGCTGGTAAGCAACTTTTCAACCCTTTTACTCTCCGCTGCAGTCTAGCGAAGCTCTCAATAGAGGCATCCATTCCGAAAATCTCTTTATGCAAGAAAGAATTGGTGTAGAAGGCGAAGTCGTGGCGGACGTGCTGAATATACGGTGCGCTTGATTTCAGGATCCTTTGCTGACAACGGATAATTTTCTGCCTGTGTATAGTCAATCTTTGGATTCCATAGAAAATTCTGGTCCACTATACCAATTCGACCGTTGCAGTTTCATAAGCAGTTAACCCGCGACAAGCATGATCAGCAGGGTTTGACCTGCTCTCGACGTAACGCCATTGGTGAGGTTTTGAAAAAATTCCTGATGATCTGAACTCTGTTTGCCACATACATCTGAAACCTTCGAACATCATTTGAAATATAACCAAGCACGACTTTTGAATCAGTCCAGAATACTTCCTTGTTGGGTGAAAGATTGAGTTCTTCTTTCAGCATGTTGCTGACTTTTCGCTGAAAGTACTGCGGCAGCAAGCTCCAAACGAGGAATAGTCGTAATTTGGATGGGGCGACTCTGGACTTTTCCCACAATAATGTGCAATGAATTCTATCAGTCTGATCGATTAATTTGACGTAAGAGCACTGTCCATATCCAACCGTACTAGCATCAGAAAAATGATGCAATCAATCACCTTCACATCTGAGAAAAGTGGAGGCGTAATGCATCGAGGAATTCGAACATCTGAAATTAATGAGAAGTCAGACAACCAGCGCTTCCATTTTGGCATGAGATCTTGAGGTAATTAATCGTCCCAAGAAATTCCATTTTTACACATTATCTGCAAAATACCTTTTCCACAAAGTATGAAAGGTGCTAAGAAGCCTAGAGGGTTCATAAATGGAGGCAAACATCGATAAAACCATGCCTTCGGTTCGTTATACCATCATCTCTCTTTGTCATTTTGAACAGAAAGCAATCGTCATTCGGTATCCATTGTATCCCTAGGGTTGATAAAAGTGGTAATAAGTCAACATGCAAATCGGCTTCCTTTAAATCACTTGACAGCTCATCGCGTGGAAGAACAGACAAGACATCCTTGCTATTTGAACAAAATTTATGCAGACGCAAACCGCCTTCTTGACAAATAGTACGAGCTTCGCCTGCAACTCTTATTGCTTCTTCATTGAATGAGTACTGCATATTCCATCATCAACATAAAAATTGTGGAGAATGAAATCAGCTCCGAGTTTCATGTCATCCTTGTGAAGAGACGCCAAGTGCTTTAAAACAAAAATTGCACATCCCGGGGACGAACTTGCTCCGAAAAAGATGAACTCGCATTCTATATCAATGGGGATTAGATCAACATTTCCTCCCGGCCACCATAAGAACTTCAAATATCCCCTATCTTCAGGTTTTACAAGAAACTGATGGAACATCCTTTCAATGTCACAAGTTAGAGCAATTCTATTCTTGCGGAATCTAAATAGAACACAAGCAGGCTATTCGTGAGATCAGGTCCTGAAAGAAGATGATCATTCAGCGAGGTTCCTGCAAATTTGCTAGAGCAGTCAAAAACGACACGAATTTTATTTGGTTTCTTTGGGTGATAAACACCATGATGAGGGATAAACCACGACTCTCCATCTTTATTTTCAGTGGAAAGTTCTGCATCATTCTTAGCAATCACATCTTCCATAAAGGTAGTGTAATCACTGTGAAAACTTTTCATCTCTTGACATTTTTTTCTTTAAATGTTCAAGTCGTTTTTCGGCCAGCAATCTATTATTTGGTTAAGCTAGGACGAGATTTGAATGGAAGGGGTAACTGTATATGGCATTTTCGAGTTGCTTCATTCGTTCGCTCGTTCTTCATATCAATGAATCGAATAACATCTTTTCTTGAGAAAATTTCTTTGAGAAGAAATTGAGAAAAAATTGAGAAGAAGGCAATGTCTTAAGTCCGTTACAAAAAAAAAAGCTCGGTTTGGACTCATTTTCTTGGGTTTAGGGAGGAAAATGGCAGGAACTGTCAGAGTTGGAAAAAGTCAGGTTTTGGAGGTTTTGCGATGAGAAAAGTCGTTTTTATACGGGCAGAAGGAGTGCTCGGATGGTGAAAATGGAGTGCAAATTCGGACGTTTTGGGTCAAAGTTGGGTCTAGAAACATCTTCCCAACTCAATCGGAGAGAAAAAGTTCTGACCCCCAACCCCCACCCGCACCCTCACCCCCACCCCCTCCTGTCACACTTCCACCTTTGGTTGTAGAGATGGTAGATAACTTTGGGACAACCTTAGTATATCACGGTCTATTCCTCGACCTTAAACAACGAATTGGCTTGACAATCGAACAATGGCACAGCTGGATAACATCGTGGAAAGCGTCAAACGAACATCGTGTGCATGCAGATTTAATGCTCCGTCAATGAATGAAATAAATGAGAAGTCACTCTGAGTATCAAACATTCATACTAAGAATTTTCTGTGCTAATCCCATTCTCAAATATGGATATCCACACAGGGACAATCATGGAAGTCAATGTTTTTAACTTTCATCACTGTAGCCATTCAAGGCAGACGGGGGCACTTTGACTAAATGACATTCCATGTCCTTTTCAGCAACCTCATTGTTGTCATCATTGTCACATGTAGAAGCGTGGATGCAATTTCACAACTTTTTCGCATGTCCGCTCTCTCTTAAAGACCTTTAATTCGATGTCCCCGTCCTCAAACAGCAAAACATAAACCTATTCTCTTTTGTAAATATTCTGCGTTCATAACGCTCATGCCGTGACTTCGGGCATTTAAAAATCCAATGACCGCCAAAAACAGACGGGAACATGAATAGTCCCAGAAGATTCAGAAGCTTACATTGTTGCAGAAAAAACCGTGAGGGTAGTAAGGAAGTGACAAATACCAGATAGCGCAAGATGGCCGCCATCGCTGACGTCGCCCCCCTCCCCCACCCCTCCCATCCCTCCCTAGGAACGACAGAGTTGTGGTCTGTCTGGTTGCCAGGCCAGGTTGAGTCACGTTCACAACAGTTCGCGACAATCCCCCCCTCGAAACGACAGAGTGTGACCGGAGTTGGTCTCGTATGGTTGACGTGGCCGACCGCCTAGGTTGACGTGGCGACCGTCTAGTTGACGTGGCGACCGTCTAGGTTGGCGTGGGAATGGTGAAACGGACTTTAGATTCGTGATCAGCGTGAAATTCTGCATCGGTAGGGTGAGTTTCAAGGCAATCGGAGAGAAAAAATTTTCAACATTTTTCGAAAAACGACAGAGTTAAAATTTGGGACGTTTTGGTGTGTAGCGCCCAAACGAAGCATCGGATGAGAAAACGGAGGCCAGATTCGGATTCAGCGTGAAATTCTGCATCGGTATGGTGAATTTGAACGCAATCGGAGAAAAAATTTTCGCTGACAACATCTGACCGTCCTCGACGCTATACCCTATGCACACACCACCAATACATACGTAGACACACACCCCCATACCATTCCAAGAAAAACTGTACACGCCCCTAACGACCCCATACTTATCCACCCGCCCCTGACCCGTACTCCACCTCTTACTAACTGTGACGTCACCAGAACCCAGTGACACCTCCATATCCACAAAATACAGACAACATGAATACTTCAACAATTACCTCGACTAGACCCACCTGACAATTTGAGACTCCTCTAATTATCACCAAATTGTCATATCCACCGTATCCAAAATCGACCACTCCACCATCACTTTCCCAATACGTATTGACCTACCCTATACCGCTGACAACTACACATAACATGACTATTACCTACTCATCTGACGACCTCTGAACTGACCTACCCTCAAATAACCATCTCCACCGAACTCAGACTCAATCTCGACTCGACTACTAACAATTACGACCAAATATACCCTGCTGACCATACTCTCTGAACTCCCCTGACCAACCCCCACACTTCAACATGAGCACCCTATAAACTAATCCCATAGGACAACCCACTTGTCCGTAAAACATTAACCGAACATCATCACTCCCCCTCTCTTTTTCTAGACCATGATCACTAACCTCGTTACCGCTGACCACCTCACAAATCTCGCACACACCCCCCTTATAGAACCACTATACACAACCCTGACACATACACCATGACATTCAAATCCTAAAATTCTAAATTTCTCGACACCGATGACCACATCGCTTAGCTGACCATCCCCCATCATACTCACTTCCTCCTTCTTCCCTACCCCTACAAACATATCTAACAACTATTCGACACCCTTACTTATACACCAATCACTACACCATGCATCTATCCCCACAAATCCAATTCTCCCCCCACTCATCAAACCATACTCTTGCATGACTACAAATTCCCCCCCCCCCCCCTCGGGAGAGCTTGCTTCGATTTTGGCTTCCAGTGGACGAATTTAGTCGTGCCATAGCTCGTTTGAAAGCTAAGAGTGAGACAAATTCACTGAAAGAATCGGCTTGTTCCTATCTGTCTTCGTTTAGATGTGAGACGCCATTTAAGATTTTGGGACATTGTCGAAAAACGACAGAGTTAGATTTTGGGACGTTTTGGGCTGTAGCTTCAAAACGAAGCATCGGATTGGAAAACGGATTTCAGATTTGGAATCAGCGTGAAATTCTCTATCGGTATGGTGAATTTGAACGCAATCGGAGAGAAAAATTTCGCTGACCCCCCCCCCCTCTGGACAGCTCGCTTCGATTTTGGCTTCCAGTGGACGGATTTAGTCGTGCCATAGCTCGTTTGAAAGCTAAGAGTGAGACAAATTCAGTGAAAGAATCGGCTTGTTCCTATCTGTCTTCGTTTAGATGTGAGACGCCATTTAAGATTTTGGGACATTGGCGAAAAACGACAGAGTTAGAATTTGGGACGTTTTGGGCTGTAGCTTCAAAACGAAGCATCGGATTTGAAAACGGATTTCAGATTTGGAATCAGCGTCAAATTCTCTATCTGTATGGTGAGTTTCAAGTCAATCGGAGAGAAAAATTTTCAACATTTTTCGAAAAAACGAGTTAGAATTTTTGCGATGGCTGCCTACTGTATAGCCAAAACGAAGCATCTGATGGGAAAACGGGGGCCAGATTCGGATTTAGCGTCAAATTCTACATGGAAATGGTGTATTTCCAGCTCAATCGGAGCACTAGAAGCGGAGATAGACGGATTTTTAGTGTTTGGATGATGGGTATTACGTCATCAGCTGATCGCCACACACTATATAAGCTGGGAACCGACAGAGACTTGTCATTCAGACGAGAGATTGCCAACGGTAAGTCGTCTCTCTGAGCTCCGATGATAGCTTCGGACATTCCAAATTCCGAGTTTCTGTAAGAAACCGACTTAGAAAATTTCATTGCTGATATCAGCTCAGGCGTCAGACTTAGAGGTTCGCCAGGAGATGGCCTTCGCCTCCAGGCCATAAAAGACTCCAAAACTTTAAAGGCTTGTAACTTTGCTTCTACAAGTCCGTTTGACTTGATTCAAAAAAGGTTCGATCGCTATTGACCTGCCCTAAGTGATGGACTACTTATAAAATTTCATAAGTAGTGCTAAAAAGTTGAAAAATTTAAATTCACTAGTTTTGGAGGTTTTCTGGGGTTTTCGACCCTGCTGAAGTCAATGAAAGCATTTTTAATGATGTCTGAGCCAGTCTTCTCATGGTATAAGCGGCTTTTCACTGAAAGCGAGCAAGACACGGAGAGTTTTGCTGTAATATTCCACTGACAGGGTGTTCCTTCGGGACGGCGGACGATGCCGTAGTGATAAGTGTGGCAAGGGAATGTGTCATATTTGAGACCGTAACCGCTGGGACAACTCATGTCTCATGTTGGGCATTTGACACAGCTCTCAACGTAGCACTTTGAACGCCAATCGGTTGAGTCTTAGCTATCTTGTCATGGGTGGCCTCTAAACATCTCCATTGCAAAACGCTGGTGAATCAAGCTCTCTACGGCTTGCTATCAAGCTGATCAAAGCAATGACTTGGGATGTTTCCTCAAGGTTTTCAAGTATGCTGAGTTCAAATCTGCTATCAGATTTCAAATTTAACTAAGTCTAAGGCAGCTTTGAGGGGTTAGATCCCAGCTACTGTTCACTACCTTTGACTCGACGTTGCTGTTACCACTTCGGGGCAGTGACAATGATGTCTTCAGCTGTAAATAGCGGGTATCGGGGAAGATCTCTCACTTCCCTAGTGATCAGTACAAGGCCTTCGGGCTGTTGACGGGATCGAGTGCCACTCACTATACTCAAATCTATCATTCCTCACTAAGTGTAAAATCATTGTTTTCCGTTTTTCGCTTCAGAAATGCCGAAATACAATAATATGAAGACCAGTTTCAAACTGTGTCAATGCCGGAAGGTATTCAGAGCTGACGCCTTCAAGAAACACGCTTGCACTAACAAGAAACAGATAGGGGTCGGTCGCTACTACTGCGGAGCCCACAAAGTCAGTCGCTTAAGTGAGCGGCTGGAGGATTGGCACTCACAACACAGCGAGTGTCAAACAGGCGAAGTAGGCGAAGAAGAACGGAGTTCACTCTTCGCCACTGAGGCCACTGAGCTACAATCCGCCATTGAAGCGATTGCCGCTGTATCCTCGCTTAGTAGCGAGAGCTCGCTGTCCAGCAGCGATAGTGAGGAGGAGGAGGAGGAGGGAGAGCTACAGTCACAACCTCTCGAGGACGTCGACCTCGATCGCGAGACCCCTACAGCCGTGACTGCGAGCAGAATTGCAACACAATGTCGCAATTTTGTCAAGTGCCCGCCGGTGATCGCCGAACGGGATAGACTAAAGAAAGAGGTGGATAAGTTGAAGGAGGAGGCCTTCTCATACAAGTCAAAGTATGAGGACCTAAAGAACGTGGCCGGAGAGATGAAGAAGGTGAAGGAGAGATTAAGCGAGCGGGATGGCGAGTTGGAGCAGGAGAGGCTCAAGACTCTCGAGGGGAAAGCCAGAGAAGAGGCTTTGCTAGCAGAGAGGGAAAGTAGGGAGAAGGAGATACGAAGGTTGAAGGAGGAAGTGGAGAGACTCCGTGTGGAGATGGCTAAGGTGGTCGAGACGAATCACGAGCTGCACCGTTCGGCGCAGCTGGTGGATCGCGATCGAAGGGTGCGTTCCAGCCGTCTGCACATCCCTATTAGAAAGGGGAGAGTAGCAGAAACTCCTCTCTTGTACGGGCGTGGAAGAGGGGAGAAATGCTACTCTCGGGTGAAGAAAGGGGTGGAGTGTCTACACTTCACCTTCGATCATCGTAATCCGATCTCGAATTTCCTTTATGAGGAAGCGTCCGAGAAGATCTGTAAGTAAAAATGGCTAAATTAAAATGTAAGATGATAACTCACTACTTCTTTCTTTACAGACATCCAAGAGAAGCGACCACCCGCCCCGTTGCCGGAGCCACAGTCGAAACAGCAAGCCTGAGTCCCTACCACACACCCCGAGAACGAACCACCGGCTCTCTTAAGGGCCACCATGGGGCAAGACATGATAGAACCTCCACGCGGTTTGCCCTGGGCAGTCTTCGGACTGGCGAATACTATCATTAAGTTGAATCTGCTATCAGTCAACTTGAACGTTGCAAATGAAGTTCGGTGTAATACTTCCTTTCGACGGGCGTTCCTGTAAAGGGCGGCAGTGAAACCCGTAGCTATGTATACCGCAAGGGACATTCGGCAATGGTCAATCTTGTTAAACCTCTCTGCGTCATGTTTGCAAGTGATTGCCTCTGTCTCAACGTAGTATGCATTCGCACCAGGGCGACATTTAGCCAACTGTCGAAGGTTGCCTAAAACTTTCCAATGCTTACGTTATGAGAACCATGAGTTCTACCTGTCTCTATCAATGAGACGAATTGATGAATGGAATGAAATGGGAGGACACTCACGCGCCACACGCAACATAACACACTTCTCTCTTCCGCAATCTAACAAGTTCTTTACATATGGATCGCAGTCGATTGCTATCCCTGTATCATGTAAGCTATCTTAATTTTATTTAACACTATTTCAACTACCATCATCTCCCATATGAAATGTTATAAGATTTACAAGTTAGACTAAGCGTGCTACTATTTCCAAATGAAAATGTATACATGGTTAAATCATCCACTGAAAACCCATTCAAGTAAGTCAGTATGAAAGCAAAGATAATACGAAATAAAAATTTATTATGGCATGTTTTTCAAAAGGTTTTCGTCGTCAATATCGTCCCAGAGTCTGACTTCACATAGATAACAAAAACAGTTCAGTTGCTTTAATCGTTCTTCCACTGAGAGCCTCACTTTGTCAATATACTCCCACTCCGCCATAGTTCGTGGCTGGGAGTTAGGGGTGTACCACTCCCATAATTGGTGGAGGAATTTCGAGCTGGTGATCTCCATCACATCGTCAGTATCTTACTGGAGATACTTCCACCTCACGCCTGTTAAGTCGGGACACTCCTTCTCACATACACTCTCTTCGTTGTCCGCTGGTAATGATAACTTTCTGATATTGTCCAGTCGGTACACCTTCTCTACCTTCCCCTTCGTTGGAGCGTTTGGTGCAACGAGCGCCTTTGGTATTGAGCATGGAGAAGAGAATTTTGTGTTTGGTGTGGTCGGAGGACTTGTCATGTTGACTGTGAATAATAACTTTGAAATGTTTTCTAATTCTTAAGTATCAACAAGCAACCAATCAGAATGAACAGCCAATGAATGATGAAAATGAAAGTACATATGCAAAGTGACATTCGTGTCATTTCACTCTGTCTTTGAGACGCATAAGTGAACTGTTGTCTGGCGAATTCTGTTATTATTTGAGGCGTACAAGTGAACTGCTCTCTAGTGAATTCCAAATTTGAGACGTATTATTTGACTGAAGTATCAACCTTAAACTTGATTTCGTTGAAATGGTAAGTTGAAAATTTCCTCTCTCATCTCCCTCAAACGTGTGGCTAATAGCATCTTCCTCAATTTCAGGCATCAACTTCATCACCAACGCCCTCCCTTCTCGAGGAAAGTTTAGAGTTATTGAGTCAAGGTAGGTTGTAACAATACACTGAGACTTGAACAGAGATGATAGAATGATTTCTCTTTCAGGTGATGTGAGTTCCACCTCAGAACTGTCACGACATGGCAATGAGTGGGAATGTGCTGACTGTGGACACATCTTCACGAGGAAATGGGATCTCACCCGACACATCAAGCGAGGTGTTTGTCGACCTAAGCCGGCATCAATCTCCGCAGGTGGGGATGATTCTGTTAACGTCGTCTCCTTTCCTTGCGACTTATGCGCTCAGTCTTTCGAGACACGTTTTGAACTATCTTCGCATAGACTTCAACATACACACACGAACGATACCTACACCAACGGTACCTCCTCTATCCGACTCACTGAAGTGTCCATAAATAATTTAGTGAGGAACTACCAGATGGACTCCTCAGAAACCATTGCTAACTTTGAGGAATGGTTTCATCAAAATTCATCATTGATAGAAGCGCTCTTCAACAATTTAGACAATTTTAGGATGAAGGCGCTCATCTATCTTAAAATAAAATATGTAAAAATCGACCACCATACTGGACAAATAATAGAGAGGTTGGAGTTTCACATACCCTCCTCTCCTGCAACCGAGGTTGTAGACTATGAGTCTTGGATAAATTTTCACATCCAAGGATTAAAATTAAATATTGATAAATTTAACGAGCGCGATAGCGGTCTCATTTTTGACGGCATTGAGTCCGCCTTATTTAAAATCAGTTTATTAGGAAATCATAGTGGTCGAGGCTCCTTTAAACTTCCAAAAAATTTAAAAAACAAAACAGCAGTCATCAATGTCGATTGCGAATCGCAATGGTTTAAATATGCCGTCCTCTCCATTCTCCACTATAATGACATCAATGCGAATCGAAATCGCACATATAGCTATAGGCAGTGGGAGAATGAATTAAACTTCGATGACTGTAATAGTGACGATATGAAAATTAAAGATATAGAAAAATTTGAAAAATTGAACAACATTAAAATAGTTCTCCATGTTTGGGAAAAAGGATTGAAGGGTGTGCGCTACAACTCGCGTTCGAGTTGTTATGAACGTACAGTAAACCTGTTATTAGTAAAACAGGATGATAGTGAGGAATGGCACTACTGCGGTATTCCCAAAATCTCTCGCTTATACCACCACTTAGAAAACTCTAGTAGAGAGTTATATTACTGCGACAGATGTATTCGCCACTTTAGGAGGAAAACTAAATTTGAAACTCATTATGAGTGGTGTAAGCGAGGTAAACTGCAAATGGAACGCATGCCCAAAGATAAGGAGTTTTCATATAGAGAGAATGGCGATGAACTAAGTCCTCTTCGTGTCATCTATGCTGACATCGAATGTTATATCGATGATAACATCCATCGACCAGCAGCCATTTCCTGCTATGAAGTATGGCATGATCACTTTAGGAGTAGGCAAAATAAAATGTACGTCTGGCAAGGTGAGGATTGTATTTACCAATTCCTACAATTCCTCGAACAGGCTGTAAAATTTCAGCAAAAGTATGATGGTGAACTCTATCGCAGATCATTGCATATGACAGCAGATGATCAAGCAAAATTTGATAGTTGCAACGGTTGCCCCAAATGTAGGAAAACATTTGATGATGATAAGATTAAGAAAGTGCGCGACCATGATCACATCACTGGTAAATTTAGAAACGCACTATGTTCAAAATGCAATTTTTCACTTAGGATGAAACGGCGTACATTACCCGTTATTTTCCATAATTTCAAGGGCTACGACAGCCATATGATAATACAAGGAGGTTTAGGTCAAATGAAAGAGTGGAAGCTTGATGTAATAGCAGAAACGAGAGAGAAGTTTATGGCCATGACAGCAAAATTGCCTGTCGATAAAACTAAAGAAAATAAGACGGTCTATTTTGATATAAAATTTTTAGATTCCTACCAATTTATGACTGCATCACTGGCCTCTCTCGTACAAAATCTAAAGTCTCTTCCACTAACACAAAATCTTAAGAAACAATATCCAAATCTAACCCATGAAGTCATCACACGGAAAGGAGTCTTTCCATATGCATATTTTGATGCGATTAGTAAACTCGGCGAGACTTCTCTTCCGCCCATAGATAAATTTAAAAATGATTTGAGCCGCGCAGAATGTAAGACCGAAGATTATGATCATGCACAAGATGCATGGATAAAATTTGACTGCCATACATTTGGCGAATATATGATTGCCTATCTTAAGTTAGATGTATTTTTGCTGGCTGATGTATTTCAGGAGTTTCGACGACTGGCATTAGAAGAAGATAAGTTAGATCCCTTCCACTTTGTCAGTCTACCAGCCATGTCATTTAAGTCTGCTTTTAAAATGACTGGTGAGACCATTCATCTCTTACAAGATCCAGAGATGTATAATTTATTTGAGCGAGGAATTCGCGGTGGTCTCACATTTGTAAATAAACATAGGTTAAAATCTGAAACAGTAGGTAATGATCATATCCATCTTAAGTATTATGACCAAAATAATTTGCATGGTAGTTCATTATCCAAACCGCTACCTCACTCTGAGTTTAGCTGGTTAGATGATAGTGAAATTCAGCATCTCTCCAACCCTTCTAACATACTAGCAATTCCAGATGAAGGTGCTTGGGGATATTATTTTGAGATAGATCTAATCTATCCAAATAATATTAAACATAAAACCGTAGATTTTCCACTCGCACCCGAATCAGGTGAAGTGAGTAAAGATATGTTTTCCGACTTTATGAAACAATTTCATAAAGATTTAGAATCATGCGGTCAACCCGACTATAAGCCTTGCCGCAAACTTTTACTCACCCAGTATGATAAAGAAAACTATCTAGTCCACTTTAGCATCTTAAAATTTTATTTAGAAATGGGTATGATTTTAAAAAGAGTTCACCGCATTATTAAATTTAGACAGAAAGCCTTCCTCAAACCATATATCGATAGCAACAGCCAGAGACGTGCACTAGCCCAAAATAATTTTGAAAAAGATTTTTATAAATATAAGAACAACAGTCTATTTGGTAAGACGTTGGAGGATGTTAGAAAGCGCGTAAACTACAAACTAGTTAATGATGATCAAAAGTATCACAAATTGACCTCATCACCTCTATTCATCGATAGAGACATTATCGATGAGGACCTTATAGGTGTTAAAATGATAAAATCTGAAGTTGAGTTGTGCAAACCCATCTATATTGGTCAAGCTGTACTAGATTACTCTAAGCTTGAAATGTATCAACTCTTCTATAAAATACTAAAACCGTGTCCTCTCGTAAAAGAGGTTCGTTTGTTGGGTGGTGACACAGATAGTTTCTTCTTAGGTATTACCACTCAAAAAGATTTAAATTTTAATGAAGTAGGAAAATCTTTAGAAAGATATTTTGATACATCAAATTATCCTACTGATCATCCACTCTACTCCATCAAAAATAAGGCCAAACTTGGTTGTTTTAAGGATGAGACAGCAGGGAGGGAGATAGCTGAAATGATTCTCCTCCGCCCTAAAATGTATTCTATGAAATTAAAGGATAGTGATGATAGCATTAAGCGCGCTAAAGGCATATCAAGATCATTGGTCTCTAACATGAAACATAAAAATTTCAAGGGAGCCTATAGAAATAAAAATATAACGTTTGTCAATATGACAATCTTAAAATCTAAGTCGCATGAGATCAAAACTCATACTTTTAGGAAACGGGCGCTTTCAGCATGGGAGGATAAGAGGTGCTGGTTAGAACACAACATATCTCTTCCATATGGACATCCTGATACAGGCATACCACCACCCAAAAGAATTAAACCCACACTACCACATTCAGGAGACGTCTTAGCATAATCATCCTTAACTTAGTATTTTGATGTTGATTTCTGTAGATAAACATTGTTGTTTTATGTATCGCATGAGATTGTTTTTTCCTTGTGAATATGTGTCCACATCTGTACATTCCCCATGTGATGACTTTTCCACTGAAAGACATTTTTCCTATCCCTGTATATTTCCACCCTTCACGAAGTAAAAAGACTTTTTGTATATAGCAATGTTTATTGAAGTGTGCTCATGTATATATTTTCAGTGGATGTTGTATAAAGTCTATTGCTTCACATTCATGCACATATTTCAATAAATGTTGTATAAAGACTTCACTTTGTTTTCCAAAACACTAAAGTTACGAGGGATTTAGTATCTTTCACATGGATGCACTCTTGTAAACCATTGGTAATTTTGATAGCAATAGAGGGTATAGTTTGTTTGACGACGGGATGATAGAAAATAGATTCAAACATCTTCTCGACTATTCCATATGAAGCGTCTTTATCATGAATGAAATCACGTAAAATGTATTCTTTTTTCTCACCAACAGAAATAGGTAGAATCAAATCACTTTGAATGTAAAGGTGCTGTTCATGTTTATCAAGTGTCATTGGTGTTTCTATACCAATCGTATGCGCAGCAGCAAACACAGTTTGTAGCATTGAAAAACCAAAGAGTTTTTTCAAATTTTTACTCTATTGACATTGAATGTCATCACCCAGTTTCAGAACAACGCGTTGATTTTCAATTGAAAACGAAATGTGGTGTGTCTTTACATCATATTTACTTTTCATCACATGCTTCAACTTCTGTTGTATATAAGGATTTACTACATGAATGAAGCTTTCAACTGTATGATATAGACGCGGCATTATATTGATAGCAACTTTAGATTCTTCATAAGACTGGTAAATTTTCTTGATGCGATCGCCATAGATGTCCACCCACCATTCATCATTAACTGAATCAGCTTTAGTGTGATATTCATGAGAAGCATACACCACACCACTTCCAATAATAGGTGTTGGATGTCTTACAAAATGACGCAAGGTTGGAGAGAAATAAACTGTAAGTTTGTCATTATATTTCTGAATAACCAACTTATTTTTGTCCGCCATAATTTTCTCTCCATACTTCTTACCCACAGTCTCATTCCATCGTTTTACTAACTCAATAAGTGATAAAGGTTGAACACCACGCTTTTTCAAAATGATGCGTTCTTCGCATTCTACAACATCTTCATCAAATATTTTAAATCTATAATGAAATTTATTGATTCGATTTGAATAAACTTTTTTAACATTTGCAGTAGCAATTGATGTTAGATGTAGTCCATGACCAAAACCAAGATGTGGATAGAATTCATTATCCAACCTCAGCGTAAGACCTTTAGTAAAAGAATGAAAGCGAAGGAACTGTCTCCCACTCCAATGATAGATAGTAAACTCATAAGCTTTCTGATTTTTATTCTTCATGATGGAAGTATTACCACTGTTGAATGCCTTAATAATTTTCTCATTCCCAAATGGTTCATAAGAATCTGAATTTATCTGAATCCATTCATAGTTCCACTTTCCATCTGATGTTAAATTGTATGGGAACTGGAATGCATTATTCATCGTTATTCCATCATGGGTGCGAGGAGTCAATATCATTTCTTCCAAATAATTCACATTCTGAATATTGCTATCATAGCAAATACTAGAAACGCCAACCTCCCATTCACCTTCTAAATGCAGTGGCCGATTTAATTCTACTCGATAGTCTGATGGTTTATTTTTGGGAAATTTATTCATAGAAGCATTACTGGGCAAGTAGATTAGAAACGAGTCCTTATTTTCACTTTCCATATTATTCACATTGGAAAAATATATTAGCATACGTTTGCATTAACTCTTCATTCGGAAATGGAGTGTGATACTTGTCACAGCATCTTTTTGAAAAGGAATCAACGCACCAGCATCATCATAAATTGCAATATCAATTTGTGGGATGTAGTTTGATTTCAGCTTTGTATAATGCACTTTCTTGAAAGTATGCTCAGATAAAATACTGCAGCTTTTTGGCTGGTATGGTATCATTGCTAGCAATGGAGCTTCAACATCTCCCACACGTACATCTTCACCAATATTGGAATATATCTGAAAATAGTTAATACGACGCGATAGCGACATGTCTGCGCTAGCTTTGGTTACAGTACCACTTTTAAAGATATTTTGATCAAAACCCAAAATGTCCATTAGAGTTTTATCCATAATTAGTTCAATACCTTTTCCACTTATAGTGAGAGACAAAGTACCTTCTTTTTCAGAAAATAAAATATGTTGGTCATTAATCACTTCATTTAAATAATCTACAACCAATTTAACCGAAGTAATAATGCGGGGCATCAACACTCTTGTTTCATGTAAGATACCACCTAAAGGCTCTACACACTTTCTATATAAAGATACGGACCATTCTGTATCAAATTGATTTGACCTTTCACATGGTAAATGTTGCATATCAGATTTTCTATGAACAGCTGCAGAACGATGTCGTAAGAACTGATGAAAATCTTTTGAACAAACTAATACTAGATCATCATCATTTAATTTGCTTATTGCAATATGATTAGATGATTTAATATAAGTCAATGTTGCCACTTGTTTACCATCAACTCGAAGGAGATAATTAAATTTCTTCAATAATGTTTCAGGAGTCATGTTTGTCTTTCTTGACTTAATCACAATCTTCTTCACCAACGTCTTCTCATTTCTTGGAATAAGATCTACATAATAAGCTTCCTCTCGATATATTAACTGTTTATGACCACTTATTTGGTAATTAACGTTAAAATTATCATAGCTTGTTAAGGCGCTAGCGAGGTAACCTAAATCATTTCTTAAACTTGGACTTAAACCAACAATCCAATCTTTCTCAACTACATGATGTACATAAGTATAATCATCATTTTGCGGAGTAAATTGGGCAATATGTTTACACGCTTTATTCAAGAAATCATATATAAACTTTTTACATGATAAGAGATCTTTCTTTGGCCACTGTGGAATGTATACTCGGCAGCCCTTTTCACATTGGTAAGCAGCTGTGCGTCTCATATTAATAGTCATCACCTCATGATCAAAAGTATAGACACAGTTGCTATAAGCAAGTTGAGTGACACCCACTTCCCAATTTCCATTTAGCTGTTGTGCATGATCAATGGGAGTAGAAAAGAGTGCGGCTCGATTACTAGCAAATCTCCTTGTAGCCGCATTGCTAAGCAAAATATGATAAAACGACATTTTTATATTGCTGATCTGCGACTTTGCATAACATCATGAAGACTTGGATTTTGGACTCTCTACAATATATCAGAGTTGATCGTGATGGAAACGTACATTTCAAAAATTCTCATGGTCATACATCAAGAGGAATTACATTAACATGGCGACAATTTGTCAACCTCAATGATATCATGAGGGATTTGGAATATTTTGAAACATTAAGATTCATCTCCTTGGGTGATCAAGTTTGGCTTCAACATTACAGAAATGAAATTCAAATATACCATTCTCATTCCGCAAACTGTTTCTCATTTCGCAAATACAATTGGGATAAGTATAGAAGATATATACATCGCTCCATCATGACATTTATTCGTCGTGAGTTCATCGCCCTACTATGCAAATCTTAATCAGACATGACTACCACACATCATGAGTTGGAAATTAGATTCCCTACAACGTATTGAAACGGATCATGATCGAAACGTCTATTTCAAAGATTCAACTGGAAAAGTGAGAAGAGAGTTTGCTTTATCTTATCGTCATTTTCAATCTCTACATCATATCATGAAGGACTTGAAATACTTCTATATGAAAAGACATTCACGTATTGGAAATCGCATCTGGCTGCGCGTCAACAATCGGCGAATTCAACTCTATCATTCCCAACTTCATACTAACTTCACATTTCATCAAGGTAGTTGGGAAAAGTATAAAAGGAAGGTACATCGCTCAATTTACTCATTCTTTCATCATGAAGCGCCATCGCTACACCATCGTCAACATTCTCCGTCGCTTCAGACTCTACACCAAAATCGATCTCACAACATTACACCAACAGCTTCCAAACAGCAAGTATTACCCGGGCCGTCCTCAAATGTTGGGGGATGAAAATGATCAATTCACGGAATCTTCAACTCTTCCCAAATGGGACTGTCCAGATTCTCGGCGCCCTTTCTCATTCATCGGCGCAGTCAATGCGCTTAGAGCTACAAAGACTACTACGTCGGATATGGGAGAGGGAGAGGTGTGTGATGTCGAATCTGACTGTGGACAATATGGTGATCTCTACTCAATTGAGTGACAGTCTATCATTTTTGAAGATTCGTACCAGCAGTTACAATTTGTGTTATGAACCCGAACTTTTTCCTGCAGCTCTCATTAGTTGTTGGTTACCTGTACATGTGGCAATCTTTCATAATAGTAAAGTGATCATTACTGGACTAAAATCTCATGTACAAGCAAATGTGATCCTAGACTATCTCATTGAGTATGTACGTACCCAGCGGATTGTAAAATAAAAAACAATTTTTCCAACATGATGTTTTTATTTCAAATCATGATAGAACTTACAAATCATTTTTTCATTAGAGGATGGATTACATGAAAAGTTTTGAATAATATATGCTAATCGAGATACATGTAAACGTTTTAAGATGAAGTACAGTACAAAAGCACCACACGTTGATGAAAGTGGATGTTGTAGTATGCGTTCATTTCGCTGATATTGACGCGTATGTTTTCTCAACCACTGCTGTGTTGGTGTATTTGAAGGTTGAGCAAGAGAGTCAAATAGTTCACCACGTCGGTCTTCTCCAATAAAGATCGCTTTCCAATGCTCACCGCCTAAATTCTGCGAATGAGTGTTTAGCACAATAAAGATGGGATAGTGATTTACTGCAGGTGGTAAGGTATCGAGTGAATAGACATTATCGAAAGCTTTCAACGTCGCTTCGTCTGCATTACGCTGCACTTTAGTCTTAATATCGTCAGCAGTCAACCAACTCATTAACGATTATACTGAAGAATCACGTCACGATACTTTGTAATTTCAATATTTGAATCGAAGACTGCATAAATTAATACATTGATCGTCTCAGGTAGTGTTCTTTTGAACGTCAAATCCAAAAGAATATTATGAGGCACGTTCGCTTGACGATAGGGTGCACTAATATCGCTGTCAGCAGTCAAATCAAATGCATAAATAGTATATCCACTCTTAAACTCTTTCATAGTCAGTCCTTTGGTGTCATCCGTATTGTAAAAGCCAAAGACATCCATAAAATCAACATAACTGCGCATAAATTGATCCGAAGCAAAATCTGGTTTGTAGGGTGGACCAGGATGACTCACACCATTTACACGTAAAGCAATTTCACTTAACTGATTGTGTTTAAAATTGAAAGGATTCTTCTTTATATTACCATTAAATGCATCATTTTCAACCATTGCCACCATGAGGAGCTTCGGTGCTTCCGATGGAAAGAGGCCATCTTTCATGAAACTCTTTTGATCTTTCGGAATTGTAAAGGTGAGAAGCTTTGTATGCTGAACGGGGTAAATGGCATTTTGGCGGTTAAGGCCTTCAGCATGCCCTCTAATGACACTTGGATTCGGTACTACTCGACGAATGTAAAGTGCAATATCTTCCACATGAATTCTAAAATTGTCAACTTTAGCAAATGCATTCAGCGCAAATTCAGGCTTATTCAATGTCAGCTTGAGTCGCATGCTGGTATTACAGAGTAAAAACTTTGACTGTCTAAAGAAGTCTAAATTCAGCGGACCATATAGCTGACATACTTTACTATCTTTAATCATAGCAGATCGCTTTACAAAGCCACTGTTTGTTTCAACATCAAATTTTCCTGCTTCATCTCTATACCATCCCATGGCTTCCATATGACTTTTTTGTGCTGCTGGATGAAACTGTGATACATGATTGAAATATGATTTATAGGGATAATCGCTTTGACCACCTTCCACCTGCTGCTCTCCAATCGTTAGAGAAACATCGCGAAGTAATGTAGTCAATGGTAAATTGTTCAGTCCAACTTTATGTGTATCGTCAATAGTAGTTCCATCTGCTTGCTGAATTCTAAACCTCAAATCAAGCATCGCATAACTCAAATCTATGTAGTCATCACTACCACCAGGAATAACAAATTCAATGGGACCAGCATTCTCAGCTGTTCGAGGATGATAATCTACAATACTTGAACTAAGAATATCTGTCTGTATGGCTTGTTGATCGAACAAACAAAAACCGGAAGTTTTACACTCCATGATTAGAAGTTATAGCAGCGTCGTCGTTTAGCGCCTGAGGAATGATTAGAGCCTCTACGACGTTTGCGTGAATGCCTTTTGACTGAAGATCGCACCTTACCAGCTCCGCGATGTTTCCTCCTTCCTTTTTTCATTCGTTTAGGTGATTTCTTTCCTTGAGTAACACCAGCAAAGGTCTGCTTCAATGTTTTTAAACCGCGTTCCTTCCCACGATTCAACAAACTGCTCTTAAAACTTCTACCTCTGGAAAGATCACTAGCAACATCACCAGCAAAGCCAACGGCATTACTTAAAACATTTCGTTTTAAAGATCTACCGACATTGGATATGAGAGGTGCTACAACAGATTTCAGTGCACCAAGTATGCTACCTCCACGTTGGCGGCGAGCGCCGATGTAAATTTGTCCTCCGCCACTTACATAGGAGGGTCGTGAATAAAATGAGGCAGTTGGATTCATAGCTCAAACCCTAAACATTGTTAGTTACAACTTTGCATGAATCACTGTCGATCACTTAGATGAAAGATGTCGGCACGACGCATCCAAGAGTTCATACTTGAAGGATAACCAGTCCATTTAACAAGACACCATTCTTCACCTTGCCGTTTTTTACATCGAATGATTTTCTCTACCAAATATGTTTCACTTTCAGCGACTACCTCAATCTCATCGCGGTAAAAGCTACCCTCAATTTCTTCATTATCGTAATCTTTCAACTTGTAGGTGGTCGGAGAGTCTTTTTGATTAATCCTTGATACTGTAAATACCTCCTCTGTCCAATTCGGGAGGTACCCTTTAGCAAAAACACTTTTCACTTTTGAGATACGAACTTTATCGCCAATTTTCACATCACTTTTCACATGAGTGCGTTTACGTTGGAATGATTCGCGCACTTTATCTACATTGTCAGCATTTACATCTACTGGTCTGAGTCCAATAGAACGATGGATAGAGTGATTGTAGGCATGGAGTGTATCTTGTAGAACCTTTGTCCAATTTTGTGTCAAGTTGGCAGTAAAATGTCGCCACAAGCGATTTTTTAATGTGCGATTAAAACGTTCAACGAGTGCAGCTTTATAAGCACTCTTTACACTAAACAACTCAATGTCATGCCTCTCAAATAATCTTCTAACATGCTGATTTTCAAACTCTTTTCCTTGATCACTCTGAATTCTTTTTGGAATCCGACCTTCTCGAAAAATTGTTTGGAATGCTTTTGCTACTCCTTTCCCTTCTTTAGTTTTTAAAGGTTGAGCCCACGCATAACGCGAGAAAATATCAATGACGGTTAAAATAAAATTATTGTCCGAGTTATGTTTTGAAATGGAGGCGACATCGCACAAATCTGCTTGCCACTGTTCATCGATGTCATGAACAATATAATGGCGGGTGCGGTACTTCTTTTTCGCTTGTTTGTGGAGTGTATAGGTAGCCTGACCCTTTAACCATCGTTTCACTTGTGATTGTGGAAGACCACTCGCTTTTGATAATTTCTTGATAGATGCAAATCCTGCCGGATGTTTTACATCATAATAGATTGACTTCAAACGTTCAGTCGATAACGACTGACTCTTTTTCCTCCTTCTCATCTTTTTGTTTTCTTGCCTTTCTACATTTACAACAACTACAGCATTTAGCTTTAGCGGTTTTGCGATCGTGTTCACATTGCTTAGGGGTTTCATTATGAGAGCTGGCGCAGCAAGTGCAAGTGACAACGACATTCACCTCTGGCAGCTCATTACATGGCAAGCAACACATCTGCTTCATATTAATAGTCTTAGAACATGTATTTCCTGGGAGGAGCTGTTTTACGTTTTCCTTTTACTAGTTTTAGTGGTGATGTAGATCTACGTCGAGTTCTTCCTCTTGTTTGCTTAGTGAGTGTGGGAGGGGATGTAGCAGGTGACGACTTAAACCAATTTGTTGGCATTTTCATCGTCTGAAGCATTGGAGCAGTAGCCACTGTTGAATCAAGTTCTTTCAATGTCTCATTATTCAAAGCAAATTTTGGTACATTATGCTTTTTCAATAGTTTAAGAAAGTATGACCAACCAGGTGGAACATAGCCCTGACGGCGCTTTCTACGTGTCGCATACTGAATCAAGTCTTCATAACGTGAAGCATCAATCACTTTATTTTCATCTGTAATGATTTCTCCTCTATCATTTACATTGAGATGGGGTTCAATACTATTGAAAAGAGATATGGCATGTGCGCGAGATGCTAAAGGTGTAGCAGTCGATACAGAGTCACGCATCTTATTCTTCAAGTTTTTTAATTGCTCAACAGTTTCCGATTGTAATAATACAGCACGATGTGGATCTTTGATGTGAACATTTTGCTGATAATCTATTTCTTTCCTATACATTTGATTTGCAAGAGGTTGCTTTACTTGCTGCATGGCAGTCAATTGTACATATTCATCCTGAGGAATAACAATCATGCGAGAATAAGAACTCTTGCGTAAAGTCAATGAATAAGTAACCGTATGGTTTTTCAGTAGCTGCTTGAAAAATTTCAATTATGGCTTTTGATCCTCTGGGTGCAACTTGTCGCGCTAAAATTTCAAATTGACTTTTATCTCGCGGATTCTTGAAAATAGCATAATAGTGTGTATTCAGGTTTCGTGTACGAGCTTCTTTTCCATCAGGAAACAAATCTTGTGTGATATAGAGGATAAAGCACCTTTTATGATGTGCTGCGCGAGTGAACATATCTGTAACATCTTTTGAATTCTTACTTTCTTTTAATAAATCATCCAATACAACAACATCATTAGACTGAAGTTTATCCACTGGAATAATTCCTTCATGTCGAATAAAGTTGCGACTTTGCAATTACTGAAATAGCGACGGTTGATAAATACCATAACACCAAATCACTCGATTGATAGGTTCCTTAAACAACTCCCTTCTTTTATCCAATAAATTCAGCGTGAAAACAGTTTTACCTGCATGAGATGGACCTGATACAGTCAGAACTTTATCACATTGAAGTCTGAAATCCATTTGATTACTTTGAGACTCAACATTTGCATAATTAACGCTTAGAGCCAAAGATATTACCCAATAGGTTGCCCACGGCAGGAGCTATCATTGGAAGTATTGCTGAAAGGAAACCGCCCTTTTGTGTTAGAGTTTTCCTCTTTCTTTGAAGGGTGACTTTAGGATTGGAGATGAAACGCAATTTCGTAGCATATCGCTTAAGTAACTTTCGTTGTTTTGGCGCTAATTTCTTCGTCCTCAACTTCCTCACATGAGAAATAATTTCACAAATGAATTTATCGTTAGCATGGCGTATAGCATTGTATCGCTGATTTGCTTTCATTCGTCGGAGAGCTTGAATGGCTGAAGAAAACTTTGAAGACTTTTGACTTTTACGCTTCGCCATGTTCCGTGTTAGTCATTGCTAAATCCTATCTTTACCACATTTGCATAGGCACTAACTATTGCGACATAAGTGACACTCGAAATGAGCAATATCACAGTGGTTACATTGGCAAAGTTGAATGCAATTACGTATGAAACAGCGTTGACAAAAAGCATGCTTACATCTCTTGAAGATGCGCTTTTCATTTCCATCCTTTCGCTTACATACATCGCAACACATAGTTTCACCGTTACTGATGTCTATAGCAAGTCTTTTTGAAGATATGAATTTGCTAGCCTTTTCTAAATAATAGACACATGTACAGAAGGAATATACTTCGAGAGTGAGCAGACATAGCTCGAAAACCAGTTGTTCTACAATCAAGTACCACTGCATTTTCAATTTTTCTTTATGGAAATTTGAATGTGAATATCTGAAATCGCTTCAATCACTAGACTGCTACCATCATGGTTAAATGCGTTAAGACGTTCAGCAATTTTTATCATGTTTTTTAAAAAATTCTTGGGGGTGATCTACCACTTCCATTGAATAAGAAGCAAAATGGAAAGAGCGACTTTCCACCTCTTCCTTTCCAAAATGACTAAACTTAATTTTCGCAACTAATCGCGCCATGATAATGCTATCAGAGAATGTATTCATTAACTCTAGAAATAGAGTGCTAGCATCATCGACCACTGCTTCGATGTCGGTCTCATCTTTATGAAAATTTATCACATAATCTTGAACAGCTCCTTTTAAACTTTGCCTATGAAAATGTAATGTTCCGCAGTCGTTTGAGAAAGACATGATCGCCCTTTATCTAACCCATCCATTGCATGAAAACAACAACTCTTCTCATAGTAACATTTATTGAATAACGGTAATAAGCATGCATTATAAATCAATGGTTTGAAAGAGATAAAATAGATACAGCTGATAACTATCATACAGCGAGCAATGATAACCATACAGGACTTTGGCAGTGTTGAGGTAAGGAGGAAAGAAGCATTGGTTATGAACGTAGCTACTACAACGAACAGACAAAATAGGAACACACAAATCCTTAAAACGTTTCGTGACTTCATGATAATGTTGATTCACTCTACTATCCCAAGGCGGGAGCAAAATATCATCAATGATTAGATTGGGAAATACTTTCCTCTCCTTACCAGGATTATTAAAAAAGATGCGTATAACATTGAAAGCAGCTAACCATCGTTTAAAGTCAATAAGAAGAGCACTCTCACAAGAAAAGCCATAGTCTTGCAAATACTTCAGATTAAGTCCATGAATGTGTTTTCTCGCCCATTGATCAACATTGGGATTGCAGTTGGCATGTTGATGATAGACACTAACAATCTGATATGTCCAATTGTTCATAGCAATAGCACTGAGATCCTGTACAGGTTCACCCTCACAATCCATAAAAATGATGATAGAAGCCTAAAACGGAAATTTACACATCTAAGGAAACGTTCTATAACATATTACAAAATGAAGAATTACATCGATGCTTTTCACGACAAAATACACAAATGATATGATGGCAACGAAGAAGTAAAATGTATCTAATAAGACCACGTCTACGACACTCAAAGCACATAAGCGAATTGTCATAGGGTAGAGTTAGGAAAGGACTAGTAATTCTCCTTCTTTGATTTGCGTTTTGATGCAGCATTCTTCTCCGACTTGCGCTTCGTACCACTGCTGTTAAGGATTTGATCAATTATGTCGTCCACGTTGGGTGGTTTTGGAATATATAGGATGGATTCCATATGCATGGAGAGAGAGGCTATTTTATTATCCTTGTGCCGACCATAATATAGCCCATTCACTTTGAAAAGGATATCCCAAGTACCTTCTCCGAGCTCATCACATCTGATGGGTATTGATTGATCTCCCTCCTTCTTATAGTAAGTACACCAATGTGATACCGGTAGGCAAATGTGATTACCATCCCAAATCTTTCTATAGGGAGTATCCTTGTCATCTCTAGCCTTCCACTCTTGAGCAAGAGGAGTAGGAATGTCCATATTTAATGTCACATACTCCTCAATAATATCAAGTTGGCGGCGAATGTACGGACTCACGGGGATTAGGATTATGTACCTTGGTTGTTTCTTCCACTGGCATCAGTTGTAGATGATCTGACCGTAGCGAACCTTGTAACGTTTGACCGCCATTTTGTCCTACTAGTGCAGCAGATGGCGTAGATGCCTGAAAATGAAAAAAGATTGTATTAAGTTTACGTTCAAGGGAGGAGAGGGAGGGAAGTAGCGACTTACCATTTTAGTTGGATAATAGAACAGGGAACTAGAGAGAGAGAAAATGTGCGTCCGTCACTCGTATGATTCAACGATGGAATGATTCTCACTGTGGAAGGCTCGCTATTTATAAAGAAATGCTTGATTCTCATTGGATGATGATCCTCATTGGACAATAACATCAAGCTGATTCCAAATCTGAAATCCGTTTTCAAATCCGATGCTTCGTTTTGAAGCTACAGCCCAAAACGTCCCAAATTCTAACTCTGTCGTTTTTCGCCAATGTCCCAAAATCTTAAATGGCGTCTCACATCTAAACGAAGACAGATAGGAACAAGCCGATTCTTTCACTGAATTTGTCTCACTCTTAGCTTTCAAACGAGCTATGGCACGACTAAATCCGTCCACTGGAAGCCAAAATCGAAGCGAGCTGTCCAGGGGGGGGGAGTCAGCGAAAATTTTTTCTCTCCGATTGCGTTCAAATTCACCATACCGATAGAGAATTTCACGCTGATTCCAAATCTGAAATCCGTTTTCCAATCCGATGCTTCGTTTTGAAGCTACAGCCCAAAACGTCCCAAATTCTAACTCTGTCGTTTTTCGCCAATGTCCCAAAATCTTAAATGGCGTCTCACATCTAAACGAAGACAGATAGGGACAAGCCGATTCTTTCAGTGAATTTGTCTCACTCTTAGCTTTCAAACGAGCGATGGCACGACTAAATTCGTCCACTGGAAGCCAAAATCGAAGCGAGCTGTCCAGAGGGGGGGGGAGTCAGCTAAACTTTCTCTGACCGATTGCGTTCAAATTCACCATACCGATAGAGAATTTCACGCTGATTCCAAATCTGAAATCCGTTTTCCAATCCGATGCTTCGTTTTGAAGCTACAGCCCAAAACGTCCCAAATTCTAACTCTGTCGTTTTTCGCCAATGTCCCAAAATCTTAAATGGCGTCTCACATCTAAACGAAGACAGATAGGGACAAGCCGATTCTTTCAGTGAATTTGTCTCACTCTTAGCTTTCAAACGAGCTATGGCACGACTAAATCCGTCCACTGGAAGCCAAAATGGAAGCGAGCTGTCCAGAGGGGGGGGGGAGTCAGCGAAACTTTCTCTGACCGATTGCGTTCAAATTCACCATACCGATAGAGAATTTCACGCTGATTCCAAATCTGAAATCCGTTTTCCAATCCGATGCTTCGTTTTGAAGCTACAGCCCAAAACGTCCCAAATTCTAACTCTGTCGTTTTTCGCCAATGTCCCAAAATCTTAAATGGCGTCTCACATCTAAACGAAGACAGATATGAACAAGCCGATTCTTTCAGTGAATTTGTCTCACTCTTAGCTTTCAAACGAGCTATGGCACGACTAAATTCGTCCACTGGAAGCCAAAATCGAAGCGAGCTGTCCAGAGGGGGGGGACGTCAGCGAAACTTTCTCTGACCGATTGCGTTCAAATTCACCATACCGATAGAGAATTTCACGCTGATTCCAAATCTGAAATCCGTTTTCCAATCCGATGCTTCGTTTTGAAGCTACAGCCCAAAACGTCCCAAATTCTAACTGTCGTCTTTCGCCAATGTCCCAAAATCTTAAATGGCGTCTCACATCTAAACGAAGACAGATAGGGACAAGCCGTTTCTTTCACTGAATTTGTCTCACTCTTAGCTTTCAAACGAGCTATGGCACGACTAAATCCGTCCACTGGAAGCCAAAATCGAAGCAAGCTCTCCCGAGGGGGGGGGGGAGTCAGCGAAAATTTTTTCTCTCCGATGGCGTTCAAATTCACCATACCGATGCAGAATTTCACGCTGAATCCGAATCTGGCCTCCGTTTTCTCATCCGATGCTTCGTTTGGGCGCTACAGACCAAAACGTCCCAAATTTTAACTCTGCCAAAATTTTGAAGAAACATTTTTTCTCGCCGATTGACTTCAAATTCACCATACCGATGCGGAATTTTACGCTGATCACGAATCTAAAGTCCGTTTCACCATTCCACCACGCCAACCTAGACGGTCGCCCACGTCAACCTAGACGGTCGCCCACGTCAACCTAGGCGGTCGGCCACGTCAACCTATACGAGAGCAACACATCCGAGTCTCACACTCTGTCGTTTTCGAGGGGGGGAAGTAGTATATAGTGTGACATCCGGCGCGACGCTTCGCTTCGCTTTGCTTCGCTTCGCTTGCGCCGGATGTCACACTTTTGCGGGTTTTTCAAAAAAACAAAATTTCAAAAATTTCAAAAATTTCAAAAATTTAGGTAGACTTCAAATTTCACGTGGCCGAAGGCCGAAGGGCGAAAATTTAAGCGTTTTTAAAAATACCCAATTTTTCAAATTTTTCAAAATCTCAAAATTTGAGAATTACAATTTTCACCCCTGTTAAAATCATGACCGTTGCAGGACACCGAAAAAATCATAAAAGTTAAGAATCTCAAAATTTGAGAATTACAATTTTCACCCCCGCCAAAATCATGACCGTTCCAGGACACTGTAAAATCATAAAAGTTGAGAATTTCAAATTCATGAATTTTATCCATCTTTCAGGTTTTTAAAATATATCATGTGACTAATAATATTTCTTTAAAAATGGAAGAAACAAAAGTGGAAGGAACCGCAAGAATATATCCTTCGTTATCATATGAACGTAGTTCTACTTTAATGGACATTGAAAAAATGAATAAAGAAAAACACAAAGATAGAGTACGTTATATGAAAGATAAGGAATCTCAATTATTATTAAGATTAGAGCATTATAAAAAATTAAGAAAGAGATGGACTAAAGTTAAGAATGTAACACAAGGAATTGGCATATTCTTAACAATAAGTTTAGGTGCTTTAACAATTGTTATATCTTCAGGTGTTTTAGTAATTCCAGTAGTTGCTACAGCTTTAACAGGTACGGGTGTTTTTGCAACTTCACTTGTTACAATGTTAGATAAATCTTTAATAACTAAGAAACGAAAATCATTAAAAACTAAGCATTTACATATTAAAGAAGTCTATGATAAACTACACTACTACTTTCAAAGAGTATGTGATGATAATGTTATTACGTTAGATGAGATTGAAAAATTTGATCAAATAGCTAATGAAGTAAATCAAACCTTTCAATTACAGTCCAAAAAAGTTGATGGTAAGAATAAACAGGATGGCAAAATTTCTAGTGATGGTAAAACTTTTACTGGTGGTAAAATTTCTAATGAAGAAAATGATAAAATTTTTTTAGAAGAGTTAAAAACTTTAAGCGAAAATTTAAGCAAAACTTTATTAAACAAAACTTAAAACGAGAAAACTTTAAACGAAAAGATGTCAAACAACAAAGCAATAAAAAAATAATTTGTTCAGTAAAATGTTTTTGCTGCATTCCAATGTTACCACAAAATTCAAATATTATATTTTAAAAATGGATAAAATTAAAGCTGATAATCTAAAAAGAATTAAACAATTAGAAGAGTTAATAAAACAAAGAAATATTATGAAAGAAAATCATCTTCAACATAGAATGATAAAAGCTGGTATTCAATCTGATATGTTTGAAAAAATGCAGCAAACCGAGCAAGTAAAAACTGATTTTCAAAAAACTATGAAACCATTTAAAACTCTTGAAAAAGAAAGTACAAATAATGATAAACAAATTGATATAACAGATCCAGAGCACAAAACTATATTAGATGACTATGGATTACTAGAATCAAACATTAATAAGAAATTACCAAAATCTATGCAATTTGAACATTCTATTTCATTTATAGATGAAAAAACAATACCTAGATTTTATCTCGGACAAAAAGAAATATTTCCACAACCTTTTCGAGGTATAATTTTTTCACCAGATAAATCTCCTTTTAATTTAGATAGAAATTTTGTTAATCTTTTAAGAGGAGCAGATTTAAATAATTATGCTGTAGAAGATCTCATAAAATATAAAGCTATGTTAGATAGAGTTGGTGCAGTAAAATCTCTTAGACGTTATAAACAATTAGAAAATTTATTATCAACGGGAGTTAAAGTAGGGAAAGGTTTATCTGAAAAACAGAAAACAGAAACAGAAACAACCATATTTTTACCAGATGATCCACAAGAATTACTAAATAGATTAAATATTTTAATATCCGCGATAAAAGAAGGTCATAATTCTAGTTTCAATGAAATTCATGCTATATTGAAAAGACTGTCAGAAAAGAAGATTCTAAATGAAGAGGATTATAAAAGTGTAGCTGAAATATGTTGTTTCTAATTTTTATCTATGATTTTTATTCATGATTTTTATCTATGATTTTTATCTATGATTTTTATCTATGATTTTTATCTACGATTTTTATCTATAATATTTATTCAAAATTTTTAACTAAAAAATGTGTTCAGCAGATTTAGACAAAATTAATAATCATTTAGAAAATCTAACAGAGATTTTGGGTTCATCAAAATTTAGTACGACGTTAAAAATTATAACAACTACTTCATCACACACTTGTAATTTAGAACCCATTCTACATTTGGAACAAAATAAAAATTATCAAATTGCATTGACTAGTTTCTCTACATTTAACACTATTCAAAACGTTATCAAAGATGTGAATGATCAATTTAGATATTCTACTGATAAAGGTAAAACATGGAAAATACTAACTTTTCTTCCTGGTTCTTACGAAGTTGAATCAATATCAAATGAAATTAAGAGACATTTAGGTATACCATTTAAAGATAAGAAACAATTACATTTTGCAGTTGAACCGGCAGTTAATAAATTTTCTCTTACTTTAGACGAAAATCATCAAGTTGATTTTAATCATGATAGATCATTGTCAAAGCTATTAGGATTTAATAAACAAACTTATAGTCAAGGTTATCATTTAGGTGAGAAGATTCCAAAAATAACTGAAATAAATTCAATTGTTGTACATTGTGACATTATTGAAGGAGGATATATAAATGGTAAATTGTCAAATTTAATATTCAGTTTTCCAGCTTTTACTGTACCCATTGGTTATAGATTAAATGTATTTCCCCAAACATTAATATATTTTCCTATTACAAGAAAAACTATTAACAACATTGGCATTAGAATCACTGATGAGAAAGGACAAGAAATAAATTTTGGAGGTGAAGAGATTATGATAGATCTTTTGGTTCGGGAGGTATAAACTCCCACGCGAAGCTAGAGAAGTTTAATTTTCTTCTTCTTCTTTAAAAATAAAAATAAAATAAAAATAAATTTTTTTATTAAAAAATGAGTGAAGTACCCCCATTAAATAAAAAAAAACTTAAATTTAATCATCATCCAAATTTATCTAATAAAGTTTAGTCAGTTATTTGCGGAAGATCAGGTTGTGGAAAAACGTATCTATTATTTAAAATTTTAACGACTCCAAATTTTTTGGATTATAACAATCTTATAATTTATACAACAACAGCAGAACAACCCGTCTATCAATTTTTAAACTATGGATTTGAAAATAATCTTAAAAAAACAGCAATTGCTTCATTATTCAAAGAATATGAAAAATCTGAAGATGAAGAAGAAATAAGTTCGTGGTGTGAAGAAGCAACAAAAAATAATCAGTTAGTAGAATCTAATAAAAATAAGCATATAAAGATACAATTAATAGATGATAGTGGTAATATGCAAGATCCTAGTAAACTAGATAAAACAATGAAACATTGTGTAATTTTTGATGATTGTGTTAATGATAGAAATCAGTCAGTTCAGAGAAATTATTTCACAAGAGGTAGACATAATAACTGTAGTGGTTTTTATTTAACACAAAGTATGTATTCATTAGACGGAAGTGTTATTAGAAAGAATGCAAATATATTTATACTATTCGAAATAAATGCAAGAAACTTAAGTGATTTGTTAAGAGATTTATGCGTAAGAAATAAAGATGAATTTAAACAATCGTATAACAATGCTTGGTCAAAAGATTATGGATTTATCACAATTAATATTGATAAAAAAATTCATGAAAGAGTTATAGAAAATATTTTCGCGGAGTGAAAGTCGATAGAAAATATTTTCGCGGAGTGACCGAACGGAGTGACCGAATAATTTTTCTTATAATTTTTTTGTTAATAAAAATAAAAAATATATATGTTGAATGATTATAAGATAGAGCATGTACCAGTTTTAAAAGATTATCGTCATCCTACAAATCCTGTAAATTCGAAGAAAGAAGTTAGATTTTATTATCATCATAAATACGTAGCGCTCGTTACAGATTATAAAACAAAACATGGTATTAAACCGTGTGTTAAAACAAAAGACTTTCCACTTTGTTTAAGAAGTTTCCGAGTATTTTTGGCGTATAATAATTTATGGTGGTTGGTTAAGAAAGAACATTTAACAACACATGAATTAGAAACATTACATCAATTACATATTCCTGTGTATATGTAAAAACGGAACCGAAGTTCTATGTAAAAATTCATTTTTTTCTTTTAAAAAATATGAATCGTGAAATGTCTCTCGGACAAACGTCTAGGATTGATGAATTAATCAAGAAACAAACTGCTGAGTTTGATGCGCAAATTAAACATAGTAAACGTAGTAAAACGTATTAAAAAACAGAAACGTACTAGGCGTAGTATTAGACGTAATACTAAAAAACAGAAAAGTGGAACAAAAGAAATATTAGAAACTCCTATTACTGATATCTTTTTTGATGATAGAATTAAGGATGAACTTGGTGATGATTTATGTAATTTATTTAATCCAAATGAAATTAAATATGAAAATGTATCTTTTATTAATGTAGTAAATGATATGCGGAAACTTTTAGCAAATGGTAAAATTATTAATTTACTTGGAAAAGTTATTAAAGATCAGGAAAATATAATTCAAAATTTTTACGTAACCTTCTATAATAAAAATTCATTTGAAATATGGTTTTCGAATCTGGATGAGAAATCCGATGCTAACGAATGGATTTTTACAGGTAATATTAAATATGAAGATTTTGGAATGAAGTTAGTACAAAGATCGCATAGAGGGGCAGGGATTAATATGAAATATAGAATCAAAGAATATTTCGGTGAATATTGTTATATTCCTTCTGAAGATTTTTGTTTTATTAAATGTTATAATGTTTTACGAGGTTTTAATGAAGAACAAGGAGAAATGATGAAAGAAATGTTTAATAATTTTTTATATAAAGAGAAAGCCACATCTAGAACAGGAGTAATGTCAAACTGCAAATTTTCTCAATTCAATAAATATTTTGGAGAAAGAGTTCAATATTATAGTCCTGCCAATCGTCATTTAAATCCTAGAGGAATTGAAACGTTTCATAATTATGTTTATTACAATTATTTTCACGCAGGTTCAACAATTGGTCACTATTGTTTAATTAATAAATCTCATAAATTAAAAGCTATTAGAGAAATTGAAAATAATTTCAAACCCATATATAAAACAGTTACTGATGAAAATCTAACAACGCGTCCATATAAAATCATACCAAAGAAAAAAATTGACTATGGTTCAACATATATTTGGGATCTCGAAACTTTTCCTGATCCTAACTGTTCAACAGCTCATCCTATTCCTTATGCTGTAGGAGCTATTAATTTTAATAAATTTATATGTTGTTTACCGAAACAAAGATTGAAAGAATTAGAAACACGTTTGTTAAGTGATATGATTAAAATTAAACGATCAAAAGATGAAGATGAAATTAAAAAACTTAAAAAACAGATTAATGAGTATAATAATTTAACTGAATTATAATTTAATAAACTTCAAAATTGTGTGAAAATATTTACGAGAACTGAGGATGATGAATGTCCAATCAGGGGAAACCCAGAGGACGTATGTCCGATCCATCAATTTTTTAAAACTCTTGGAAAATTTAATTATTCGAGAGTAACTTTAATAGCTCACAATTCATCAGGTTTTGATTCCTATTTTCCGATAAAAGCTAATTTTAAATTATCTAAACCGCCTCTTAAAACTTCAAGAGGAATACTGACTGCTTCATTACAAAATCCTTATACAACTGAATGTGTTAGTAGATACATTCAAAAATCTTTTAGATTTAAAAACAATATGAAAAAAGATTCACCGTCAGGTAAATTAGCACTTCAAACTATTATAATGAAATGTAGTTATCAACATGTAAAAACAAGTCTTTCTAAATGGTGTGAGAATTTTAAAATTCCTACGAATGTGTGTAAATTAAATTATGAAATTGGAGACATAACACATGAAAATTATAAAGAAAAAGAAATTGAATGGAGACCATATTTAGTTAACGATATTCTTTCTTTAGCTTTTTGTATCTACAAATATAATAATGTTATGCAAGATTTAGTTGGTGAAGATATAACTACTAATTTGACATCCTCTGCTTTAACATTTAACGGTTGGATGAAAAGCGTACAAAATGACAATACAAATATTCATTCTCATATAGATTTATGGGCTAGAAATTATATTAGAAAATCTGTTAAAGGTGGAAGAGTTTCAGCAAATATAAGAAAATACATATCGCCATTTTGTAGCATCTTGTTACCAATATTAAAACAGTATTTACCTGGTCGCTGCGCTGGGGGGACTTTGTCCCCTGGCCGCTGCGCTGGGGGGACTTTGTCCCTTGGAAGTAATTTAATAGATTTAATGAAACAGTATCGAGATTTAGGAGATAAAACTGAAATTTGTAAGAAAATTTTAAATCAACTACTTGAACAAAAAATTGAATTTCTAATGGCTTTTGATGCAACATCTTTATATCCATCAGCTATGTATGATGAAAATTCAGAATACCCTAAAGCTGAATCAGCTAGAAAATTTCGTCAAGAAGAAGAGCGGGAAATAGTATATAAATTTAATACTCAAACATTTAGACCTAAAACTGGAATATTCTCTGTTGTGTTTCAATATCCGAATGATATGTTTTTCCAACCAGTTCCTATAAAAGATAAAGTTAAAAATCAAAATAATAATTCTCATGTAAAAGTAATCAGGTTTAGAAATGGTATATGTTATGATGTATTAACTTCTGTAGACATACAAGAAATTGTTAGATGTGGGGGAAAAATCTTACATATTACTGATGGTATAATTTATGAAAAAAATTATCAAGTTTCACCATTTCGAAATTATATTGAAAAACTTTTTAATTTGAGAAAAAGATATAAAACAGAAGGAAATACTGTAGGTGATGAGTTAATTAAATTATTGATGAATTCGCTATATGGCAAAACTGTGCAAAAAGATATAACCACTAAATATCATTTATGGAATGAGAATACATTGAGAAAAAATTTCACTCAAGAAGTAAAAGATTATGAAAAAAATTAAATGATGAACAATATTTAGCGAAAGTAGAAATGGAAGATGATGAATTTCTCAAAACTAATATTGTAGAAGATGGGAAGACGTCATTCATGCCATCACACTTAGGTTCTTTCATTCTTTCTCACTCTAGAAGAATCATGAATAACTTTATTTTAGAAATTAATGGTTTCAAAGAAAAATACATTCATTATACAGATACTGATTCAATATATATTTCCAATGAGCTCTTTAATAAATTAGACGCTGCTGGATATGTTGGAGGAGAATTGTGTCAAGGGAAAAATGATTATGGAAATGGTGGAATTATTTTTGCAATGTTTATTGCACCTAAAGTAAAATACTGTATTACTGTAGATGAACAAGGGAGACTTAGTGAAAAGAAAACATTCAAAGGTTATTCACAAAACAAAGTAAAAGTAGAAGATTTTCTAAAATTATATTCGGGGAAAACATTATCGACTACAGTTAATAAACCATGGAAAAGATCTTTAGAAACTGGAATTAGTATTCCTGATAAAAATAATAATACTGAAGACAAAAAATTTTCTGGTCAAATAAATATTCTTAAACGTCAAGCAACTGATGAAAATGAAATTATGTTACCTTATAACGGAGAAGATATTCAAGCTGAAATATTTCAAACAATCATCTGTGAGAGTAATTTAAGTGATGATGATGACCCGTGGGAATAATATTTTTTTTATTACATCTAAAAATTTTATAACATCTAAAAATTTTATAACATCTAAAAAAAATTATAACATCTAAAAAATTTATTACATCTAAAAACTTATTACATCTAAAAATTTTATTACATATGAAAATATATTTATCGAATATTTTGGTATTTTCTATTAAGTTTTATCATGTTAAGTTTCATCATATAATGTTTTATCAAAAGATAATTTAAATTTATTTTCACTAACTATTGATTCTTCATCATCATCATCATCAATTGATTCTTCATCATCATAAATTACACTTTTTGGTATAGGATGCCATTCCCTGATAGGATACCATTCTCTTATTGGAATATCTAACTCTAAATTACATTTTTTATCTGATAATAATATAATAGAGAAAAATATTGGTCTTTGATCTCTTTTGGAAAATTTAATAACACCACCATAATCTGAATCACTTTTAGTTTTTATTAAAGATGATAAAATTTTAAATTGATTAGATGTAAATCCTAATTTAAATTTTGTAAACCCGACACATAGTTGTCTAACAGTATCTTCAACTATACCATCATTATTATTTTCAATTGTAAGAAAATGAAATTTAGATAAATTTTTATAATGACTAATATTTTTATAATCTTTTTTACCATTTACACCATTTTCAGATGTTTCAGAATCATCATCTATATTATTATCATCTATATTATTATCATCATTATTATCATAAGATTCTTTAAGATCGGGCAAAGCCCTAGAACCTTCAGTTCGTTTATTATGATTATGATTATGGACATTGTTAATAGTATAAGGTGTTGTCCACATATAAATTTTTTCTTGTTGAGCTAAACCATTTATGTAAGATTTTAATAAATTAATATTTAAATTGGAATATAATCCTATATAAGTATCATCATCATATCTTTGCGGCATTTCTAATGTTTCTTGTTTATAAATTGTGTCTCTATAATAAACTTGACATAATAATTCTTCATTATGTTTTTTACTCTCTATGTGAATGTTATATTGATTTTGATCGTCAACAAATAATCTAATTTTTTCTTTCGAAAAAGATTTTAATTTTTTAACTAATTCTTTAATATTGATATAATTAATAATTTTAGTTTCTATCCAATCAGTATTACTAATCGGCAAAACTGCTCTAATAAAGCCATAAACATTATTATGACCTATTATAACCATATTTTCTTTATTTAATTCCACATAAGCTACATCATTATATTTACTAACAATATCCATAAATTTTATAAATGGATCACCCGGAAATAAACAATAGTTAGTTTCTATGGAAGGTAAACCTTTAGTCTGTTCTCTAAATATTTCGGCTTGTAATTGAAACAAAATATTAACATCTATACATGGATTTGTAATAGTATTATTATTATTATTATTATTATTATCAAAACATTTATTTTCAAATCCCGTTGATCTCGTCGAATAAGAAGAACAGGATGATGCGGACGAATATAATTTTTTTAAATTTGGATTTTCCATTTTTTATTTTTATTAGAAAAAATTTTATTTTTTATTTTTATTAGAAAAAATTTTATTAGAAAAAATTTTATTAGAAAAAATTTTATTTTTTTATTGTTAAAAAATGATGTTACCAAATGTTGGTGGAGGTGCATATATCCCGAATAATCGTGAATTAGAAATAGAGATAGAAAATTATATCATGAAAACTGGAGACGTTTTATCTGGTCCATTGCATCTTTCTATTCTTCCGCAACAAAATACAGAGTTAACAAATAATCAATATGTTGATACACAAATCAATGACTTAAAAGAAAAATACATAAACGATGTTTTGGTTCCACTGATGAATGAATTAAAGTTGCTAAAACTTAATGACAAATCATTAAACGAAAAATTATTAAAACTTGATAAAAAGGATAGAGAGCTAGAAGCAGATATAGCAAAACTTTTTAAAAAGATTTCTGAACAATCAAAAATTTTAATATTACTTTCTATAAATTTAAAATCTGCAGTCATTAAAAATAAACATCAGATAAAAATGTTAAAAGAACAATTAGAAGATGAAATAGAAAAACTTCCTGAAAGAATTAAAAAAAATTTAAAGCAGTTACAAACTACATTCCAAAAAAGTGTTGATGAATTGAGTTCTAAAATTACTCAACAAATGAAAAAGATGAATAGAATAATAAATGAAGTAAACTCACTTAATGAAAAAGTTGATAAAATGAAAACTCTTAAAATCAATTTAGAAAATGAATTAAAGAAGAATTTACAAGAAAACTCTAAAGAAAATAAAGAACAGTTAGATTCTGTTAAAAGACAATTAGATGTTCTTAAAATTAAGTTAAATGCTCTTAAAACGGCGTCGAAGATTAATCAGCAGAAAATGCAAGTTAATAGAAAAGAAATTAAAGTACATCACACGCTGCTTGACGCAATAGATAAAGTGCAACAGGCAATTAATAAAGTTATCTCGAAGTTGTTGTCCATTCACAAACGTAAATCTTAGCGTAAATATTAAACGGACCAAAGGTCCTGTGGTTACTAGCCGATCGTAAATATTTTTTCCCAAAAGTCAAATTTAATCCTAAAAAATGCCTATAATTTATAAACACAATCTTAAACAATTTGCTTCAAATCAAAGAATTGCTCATGAACCACGTATGAATCCTGTTTATCATTATGATAATAGAGAAACAGTTCACACGGAAGGAGCTGGCATCTTTTCTGGTATTGGAAGTATCGTTAACTTAATTAAAAATAATAAAGATTTGATTACATCTGCTGCAAAAGGAGCAGCTGCTATTGGTAGTACAGCTAGTGCAATATCAAATGCTGTCAAGTCTCAAAACGAATTAAAACAACTAGAAGCTATTCGTAAACTTAGGAATGATTCCGAAGAACTAAAAAATTTAAAAAAACTTTCAGAGGAAACAAAAAATAAAATTGCTAACATTGCTGTTGGGGGTGAAACCTTGAGGAGCGGAGCTCCGTCTGATAGTAAACATAAGAAGAAATCAGACGTAGCCATAAAACGTTCAATTGAAGAAATAAGAGGTAATGGCGTGAGCAGCAACCTTCGGTTTAACCAGCAAAGCTGTAGCGGAGCTGGTCTAGCAAAATTCTAAAATTATGTTTTTTAGTAAAATTTTTTTTTAGTAAAATGTTTTTTAGGAAAAATTTTCTTAGAAAACTTTTTTTAGTAAAATTATTTCAGTAAAATTATTTTAGCAGATTTTTTTTCTGTGTGTGAGAAAAACAAAAAGTCAAATTATTTTTTATAAAAATGTCTTCGCTTATCGAAAATAAATTTAGATTAGACGATCCTCCGTTCGTCAGTTGCAATCAAAAAAAGAATGACTATATAAGAATTGCTATGAATCCCGGATCTTCCAGTAGAGTAAATACTGGAGGTGATTTAATTTTTGAAGTTGATAATCAGCAGAGTTATATATATTTACCTGATTCGTTTTTACATTGTGAATATTCTTTATATAGTGATGCTAATTTTACAACACCATTACCAGAAACCGATAATATTGCACTAGAGAATAATTTTTTTCCAAGATTATTTACACAAATGCGTTTAGATGTTGCAACTCAAAATATAGAAACAATAAGTGATTCTCCAGGTGTAATTGATACAATGCTTAGATTTGTAACAATTGGTGAAAATAATAAAAAGTATGAAATCGAAGGTTGGTTTCCTGATACTAATGATGTTATAATTGTTGATGATTTAACTCACGCTGGAACAGATGCAGCAGGAATTGCGAAAGATGTAGAAAATATTGCAAAACATTTAAATAAAACAAATAATGATGCATATAAAGAAAGACGTGAATTTAACAAGAAAAGTAAACAGACAGTTAATTGGTCATTGTCTCCATTATTCGGATATTTAGATTATGATAAAATATCATATCAATTAAAATTTAAATTAATAATTCATCGTACAGCAAATAATGAATTAATTTTTTTTGGTAAGACTGGAAAAAAAGCATATTTAAAAGTTGATAGACTTGAATGGTGGATTAAGCATATTACTCCTAGTTTAGAGGTTGAAACAGCTATTGCAAAAAGATTAAATACTAACAAACCAATTCCAGTAAATTTTCTAAAGCGTACTGCTAGTTCAGTAACTTTTTCCGAACAAAGATTTAACTGGCATTTTACTAGAACTGCGAATACTCCAAGATATTTATTACTAACATTTCAAAGAAATAATTCTCCAAGTTCTGATAAGAACAATAATCTCTTCCATATTAATACAATTCGAAGTTTGCAAGTTTCATTAAATCAAACCCGATATCCAATTGATCCATTAAGATTCGATGATACCAATAATCAATTTATGGAAGGATATGATTCTTATCGAAATCTTTGTATAGAATTTGGAGTTGAACCACAATTAACTCCTGGAGATTGGAGACATTTATATCCTGTTTTCTGTTTCGATTTAAGTGCACAATCTGAAGATATTATCAAGACTGGCTGTGATGTAACAATTAATATTGAAAAAAAGATTCCACAACTTCATTGATGGCTTATGGTTTATTGCTAAAAGATGTAAAATATTCTATTGAAATTCTTAATGGAAAGATGGTAAGGATAGGCTAAAGCCAGAGGAGCTTCGTTCCGATCGGTTAATAACCTGAGGACCTTTGGTCCGATAGGCTAAAGCCCAAGACTTCGTCGATTAATTAATTTTTTTGATAACTTAAAATTTTTTTTAGTAATTAGTAATAAAATTTTTTTGTAACTAGAATAGATTAAAAATTCTCAACTTAAAATTTTTCATAACTAGAATAGATTAAAAATTTTTGGTAACTTGAAATTTTTTGGTAACTTGAAATTTTTTCATAACTAGAATAGATTAAAATTTTTCCTAACTTAAAATTTTTTTATTAAAAATGTCGCAAGCGAAAAGTAATAATAATAAAACTGTTGAATTAAAATTACGTAATATTGTTGACAAAAATACCCCTAAAACTATTACGATTAATTAAAAAAAGTATTACATAAGTAAACCAATGATAGAGAATATTCAATTACAAGAAGAAAAGAATGGCGGGATTCTCCCATTAATTCCACTAATAATAGGTGGCATAGTAGCAGCAGGAAGTGTTGCAGGTGGGACAGCTGGTATTGTCCAAGCAGTAAATAAAAATAAATCAGAGAAGGCAGCATTAGAAGAACAAAAACGACATAATAGAGAGTTAGAGAAAGTTGCCAGGGGTGAAGGAGTAGTAGATAATTTTATTAGTAAATTAAAATTAGTTGATGAAGGAAAACGAGTTCTTAAAAATATTCTCCACAATGTTGATGATTTAATTGAAATTAAAGAAACTAAAGATGGTTCTGGAATATATCTAAGTCCTAGTGTGATAAGGTAATAACCTCAGGACCTTTGGTCCGATCCGGTAAAACATTTATTTTATCTTTTAAAATGAATTCTACAAATTCCGAAAATTTAATTAAATTAAAAATTGTTAATTTAGATTTATTGAATTATCTATTAAACAAAAATAAAAACTCAAATTGTCAGCATATTGGAGGTGACATACAAAAAACATTAGAAAACTTTCCTGGATTTATTTGGAGTAAATATTCGAAAGAAAAACATCTTCCTGGTCATTCATATACCGGTCCAGGAACTCGATTAGATATAAGACTAGATGAGAATAATAATCCGAAACCAGGTGAAGAACCGATAAATAGAGTAGATGCCGCAGCTTATAGACATGATTTAGCTTATCGAAATTATGATCTAAGTTCTCGACATGCAGCTGATAAGAAGATGATTCAAGAATTAGATAGTATTCAAAATCCTACATTTAGAGAAAAAATTGAAACAATGTTTGTTAAGAAAGCTTTACAAGCTAAAATATTATTCGGTCAGGGTTTAAATGAAACTAATAACTCTGAGAGCAACGCTCGAACCTACGCGTCCGAAATGTCGAATGACCCAAGCCGCTACGCGTCTGAAATCCACAAGGAATATAGAAGGCCTAAATATCTATTGAAAGTAAAAGTATTTAATAAAGATGATATTTGGAGTGCTGATCTTATTCATATGCCGAATGATTCTGATTATAAATACGCATTGACCGTTATAGATTTATATACACGATACGCTTGGGTAAAGCCTTTAAAAAATAAAAGTGGTCTATCAGTTAAATATGCGTTTGAAGAAATCTTTAAAGAAAGTAAGAGAAAGCCAAAAAAATTGTTTGTTGATAAAGGGTCGGAATTTTATAACAGAAACGTTCAGCCACTATTTGAAACTGTTTATTCAACTGAAAACGCTGGAAAAGCTGTAGTGATAGAAAGATTCAATCGGACGTTAAAAAATAAATTATTCGAGAAATTTACTGAGCAAAGAAATCAGAAATGGTTAAAAATATTACCAGGAATTGTAGATGAGTACAATAATAAAGTTCATTCAGGTATTGAAGAAACTCCAAAGAATGCTTCTGACGACCCTGATTTAGTACGAAAGAAAATATTCGAGAATAATAATTTGAATGAGAGTAATCCGAATTTGCAGAAACTTAAGCCGAAATTTAAAATTGGAGATAGAGTTAGAATATTTAAATATAAGAATAAATTTGAAAAAGGCTTCGTCGGATACTGGACTAAAGAAATATTTGAAGTTTCTAAAATAAATCAAACTTATCCGATTACTTATGAAATTAAAGATTTAGATAATGAGGATATCAGAGGCCGTTTTTATCAAAATGAATTACAGAAAACAGAGCTTTAGCTTCGCTTGAGTTATAGATTGTTTAACTCTAACATTATATCTAGAAATGGTACTCCTTTTTGTAATTTGTACAAAACGTATAAACATAATTGTCCACAATAGGTAGTGCCTGGTGTTTGAATTTGAAACGTATTGTATGTTCCCGTTCCAAGTAATTCTTTTACTTCATTTGTAGGGGGCAAACCGTATGAATCAAAATAATAGTTCTGCTGATGAGTTTTAACGCCTGTTGACCAATGTACACCTTTTTTATCTGACGTATGAAGATTTGTTATGAAATTTACAGTTATTGTTGGCCTATTTTTTAGGAATTGTAATTCGTCTCTCATTAGAACATGAAAATTCTTTATTCCTAATCGATTAGCGATTTTCTTTAGGTCGAAATTCGTTGTCGTTTGTGTTCCATATAATTTCAAAAACTCATTTATGTTGCTCATTTTATAATAAAAAAATTTCTTAAGGGACCCCTAGAAGTCAGAAGGGGGGTATTGATTTAAAACTGTTCTCTAATGATGTCTTTCCTTACTACTTAGTCAGAAGGGGGTATTGATTTAAAACATTTTTATAATGATGACTTTCCTTACTACTTGGGGGGGGTATTGATTTAAAACTGTTCTCTAATGATGTCTTTCCTTACTACTTATTCGATTTTGAAATGATTTAATTTAATCTAAATTTAAACGTTACATTGTTGCATTGTATTAGTAGAGTTAGTGTTTCGCACATCTTTTATCAATAGTAATTCATTACTCATCAATATGTGAAAATTCTTTATTCCCAATTGCTTAGCAATCTCATTTAAATCGAAATTTGACGTGGTTTTGTTTGCTGTATATTTTTTGGAAGTCCCTGATGTTTCTCATTTTTATAGAAGATAAAATGTTTCTATTATATTCCCGTAAATGAGAAATTAAAAACAACACATGGATATTTCAATTTGGTTACATCCACTTTGCATACATTCAATTTGCATACATTGAAATACATGTAAATTTGTCCACGTGTGGACAAGGTTTCATTGGATGAGAGAAAAATGACGTCATATAACAACATAATGAAAATGATTGAAAACAGGAAATAGCATTGCATATAAAACAGGAAATAACATTGCATATAAAACAGAAAATAGCATTGCATATAAAACAGGAAATAGCATTGCATATAAAACAGGAAATAACATTGCATATAAAACAGGAAATAGCATTGCATATAAAACACACAGATACAAGTTTTCTAAACAATAGGATTTCTGTCCACGAGTGGACAAGGTTTCATTGGTTGAAACACTTTATTGTATTTACATTGCATATAAAACAGAGGGGTTTCAAGAATGATAAATTTTCTTCACAGCGCGTCTAATGTCAACGCGTTCATTTGATTAGTTGAATGGCGCACCATTGTTAAGAAAATTAAAATGAAATAGCATAGATCTAAAATTAAAAATAAAGTGCCTTGCGGCCGTATCGCAATAACAATAGCGGAGTTTAACATCCAAATTGCATTGAATATGTCAGCGCTGTATTGACGCTAAATGACGCACCATTGTTTGACAGAAGAATGGAATCATTTGGAATGTCACATAATTGCTTTACACAATGAAGTCAATCTTCCGTTAACATTAGGTCGTGACTTTTAAAGACAAGAGAAACAGACACCCAACAAAGCGTAGGAAATTTGTCTGCTAATTTACCTAATTTCATAACAAATGAAACTTCGGTGCGTGAATAATTGATATGATTTTGCTTCAAGAGACTATAAAAATAAGACTTGTCATTATCACAAACAGAGAGCAGATAGTGCTTACCGATAAAAATTTTACACATAACACTGAGTGAATTGTTTCTTTTTTCATGCAACAAGAATTTGTGTAAGTTTACAATTGTATTATTCTCTCCACCATTTGGCTCTATGAAATCACTCAAAGTATCTGTAAATTCATACCTCTCAAAATATATTCCTCTTGAATTCCTCCCGTAATTTTTTCATCCTCCCTGGCAACGATTGTTTTCTTCTATCTTCAAATTGATCTTGTCTCATTTTGAGAAATATATGACGAGAGCGTTTTGACACAATCTTCACTGACAAGAAACACTGTTAAATTAAATAAGTCTTCAGCACAATTGTTTGAAATAGCCATATCGATTATTGTTGTTGTGTATTATTTCACGGCATTGCAGCCGGAGTAGGATTTGCTGGTTATATATTCCACGTCTTACAAATGTCTAAGTGGGTGTAGCAGCTGTTTGTTCTTTCATACATTGTTTCCTTTCAAATGTTTGAGTTGGAGGACACAGCTCCTTACACTGAAATGCATTTTATTCATAAATGCGAGAAGCAGATGTTCTCTACAATTGAATGACAATTGTAAAAGTACCTAAACTTATTGTTAAGAATATGTCAATTACTTCAAATATTTTTAGTCACGTGATATATTTTAAAAACCTGAAAATGGATTTAAAAGACGTTTTTAAAAATACCAATTTTCGGTGTCCTGTAACGGTCATGATTTTGGCGGGGGGTGAAAATTGTAATTCTCAAATTTTGAGATTCTCAACTTTTATGATTTTTTCAGTGTCCTGCAACGGTCATGATTTTAAGGGCGGGTGAAAATTGTAATTCTCAAATTTTGAGATTCTTAACTTTTATGATTTTTTCAGTGTCCTGCAACGGTCATGATTTTCAAAGTAAAAAATGATCTTAATCTCAAATTTGAGATTCTTAACTTTTATGATTTTTTCGGTGTCCTGCAACGGTCATGATTTTAACAGGGGTGAAAATTGTAATTCTCAAATTTTGAGATTTTGAAAAATTTGAAAAATTGGGCATTTTTAAAAACGCCCAAATTTGTGAATTTAGGTCTTCGGCCACGTGAAATTTGAAGTCTACCTAAATTTTTTGAAATTTTAATTTTTTGAAAAAACCCGCAAAAGTGTGACATCCGGCGCAAGCGAATCGAAGCAAAGCGAAGCGAAGCGTCGCGCCGGATGTCACACTATATACTACTGGGGGAGTCAGCGAACATGTTGTGAACGTGAACCAACCTGGCCGGCACACCACGACAGACCACAACCTCTGTCGTTCCAGAGGGGGGGAGGGGGAGGGGGGGACGTCAGCGATGGCGGCCATCTTGCGCTATCTGGTATTTGTCACTTCCTTACTACTAACTTGGCTACTGATATTTCTTTGTTTGTGTCCCACAGATGCAGTGATTGCGCCAGTCTTGAATATCGGATTATTAACGATATCTGATTCATTGGAAAGGAAGTCTACGAATTCTTTAAAACTTGGAAAGCACCTTTTATTTTTCAAATTCGATGTGACTACTCTATGCCATCGACATCTCAACCACTCAGAAAGCTTAGCTAGCGTTTTTCGATTCTCTTCGCAATCGTTTAAAATCTCTAACCCGCTGACTCGATGGATTGCATCGCTACAAGCTGAGAGAAAATCAGAAAAGTCTAGCAGCGCCTTATCATCCTTCTCACCCACTCTCGGCCAATTCGCAATCCTCTCTCTATACGCACGCTGAATCAAAAACTGATCGCCGTAGCGACAGGTCAATCTGTTCATAGCATCATCAAACGCCATTTCATCTAAACGAAGAAAGGCACCCTTAATAGCATTTGCAGCAGGTCCCGACGTGTACCTTTTCAGATAAAAGAGTTTCTCAGATTGAGTCATGCATTTAGATTCTATCAGGACTTTGAAAGAATTTGAAAGAACTGAAGAGGATCACCAGAGAAAATCTGTGGTTCTGGAACGGGCAATCTATTGAGCGACATCGTTTCTTTCAAAACTTCAACAAAATCAGAAGTAAAGTTGTTCGAAATATGTTTCAAGTTGTCATTTGGAACATGTTTGATATCCTGTGAAACATCGATTCTGCTGTCATTACTGGTTTCTGCCTCTAGTACTCCGAGTCGAGCTTCAGCTATCTTCACCCTTTCTAATGCTTTCACGAACTCTATAGTTTTTCTTCTTCCTCCTTAAGCTTACGTTGCTGGATATGAATAGTTTGTAGAGCTTCCAACTGAGCTTTCCTCTCAGCCAAATCAGCCATCGCTTCACTGCGCTGAGACTGTGATGCAGCACTCACTGATCTTAACTTATCAGAACAATATGATCTGCAACAACGGGAATCAAGCATCTCAGTGTCGCTATCGCCAAAAATGGAGGGATTTAGCTCTTTGTTCAAGATAGTTCGAACATTCAGTCTTGACAACTCTTTGTTGTACACCTCAGTCATGTTCTTGGAGGCAACCTCTCGTACATCGTTTGTAATTTGTGTTACACTATCTACTAACTGCACTTCTTCCCTGGTAGGTGTCCTACCTGATTTTATCTCCTCATAACACTGAAGGAAAGCATCGTGGGCTGAGTAAATGATCCTGTTCATAAATTGAGAGCTCAAATTTCAATCTGGTTCGAGATTCCTTAACACATTGTTTCCATTTTGCATATAAATCATCAAACCTCCTTACATGCTTGTCAATCTGCGACTGAAGGTACTCCGCGCCTTTCGCAGTCAATTTCCTAGTTCTCTCACTACGTCTAGCAATATCATCAACTTCAATGTCAGAGTTCTCAGCTTTAAGTGATATAACTAAAGCATGAAAGTGAAGTCAGAAGAAATGATACACTATATACAACACCTATTGATTAAATGAGTCAAAATAGGAAGAATGTTTATCTAACTGCTTACGTAGTAAAATACTTCTCAATATATGATCAATTAGTGCTACAGAAATTTATATTGTTATTACAAATGGAACGTAGTTATGAAGGGTTAACTTATATCAAAATACACCTAATTCCATTATGTCACTAATTTACACAACACAATGCGCAGGAAATTTTCCATTCAATGTTAGCAGCATTCGACACGAGTCACAAACCAATGATACATAAATATTTGGGAAATTTCCACCATTTGTCGAAGGCTATTGATCTACTGAAATTAGTGCTTTCACCAATACGCTCCACTGGTACGTTTTCACTATGACGGCATACGTCCAATTTGCGCTATTAAGTTGAAAACACCTCAACTGATGCACTAGAATTGTATTTCTTAGCTGCAACGTGAAAACTGCAATAAAAAATACAAGACTAATCATTTCACGCTACATTTTAATCATCTACATTTTATCATCAATAAAATTTCTCATCATAGGGAGTTACAAATATGTCTAAAACTCACCGTTTCCAGCTTTAAATAGCACAATATGTACAATGTCTATTTACATGAAATTCTAGGATCCTGATAGACCCAACAAATCAAAACCTTTTCGTTGTCTGGTAACTAAGAGACGTACAAACATTTGAACAGGGATAAAAATGTTGATTTATAAAAACAAGCATTAAGAAATTCAGCGTCCAGCTGAAGGCAATGTCTTAAGTCCGTTATATTGTTATTGCAATATTACAAGACTTTCATGGTACCTTTTATTATTTTTTTACTCAGACTGATATTCTCTTTCACTAAGGAATATAGTTTAAGTATGTACGCCTTGTATATTTGTATAGCCTACGTAGGCTCAAGTCATATTTGAGTGATCGAAGTCTACAGGTCACGGTTAACAGGCATCGTGGTACAGCGATCAGAACTGCATCGTGTGTGCCACAGTGTTCGGTCATTGAACCATATCTTTTCGGCGCATTCATGAGGAAAATGGCGATCCAACATAAGAATACTCTGACGGCAATTGAACCGGTGTATAAAGATTATCCAAATTCTCGCTTTACTGATGTAATCAATTGTTTATTGGACATGGGTTTCACTATAAGCATGAATAAATCCCGGCAGATGCTACCTAAGGAAACCAGGTGATTTATTTATTATTCATTTATTGAACGAGACAGATTTAAGTAACATTTTTGTCCGATCGGACTTCAATGGCACTTTACAATAAAGACATTAATATGTCTGAAACTATCTACAGTGCAACTTTCAGGAATGGTTAGGATAAGGCTCTTAGCAGCAGTTCAGCATTTAGGCCTCTCTTGAAGGTGACCACTGACAGACCAGCTTTCAAGCTTGTTGGTAGGTCATTCCAGGTGCTGGTTGCAGCTACACGGAAAGCTACAGCAGCTACAGGGAAGGAATTTATCACTAAGATATGAATGATTTAACAAGAAATCTGCTTTCAATGGTAACAACCGTGTGAGGCGCTCTTATCCACTTGAAATTTTGTGTGATTTTTCTGATGACTTGGTAAAAGTTTATACAACTTCAAAATTGATGAACATGAATAAATAGAATAAATTTTTTCGAGAATATTTATTTTTCAGGATTATGAGAAAGTCGTGTCATTGTCATGTTCACTTAACCTCTTCAATTAATTTGGTTGCGAGATTTAAGACAAAGAAACTATTCCAAACCTTTCTGATAAATTAAGTTATTCAACTTTGGAACGCGTTGCGAAATGAGGAAGTTGTTAAGAATATCAAAGAAGTCAAAAGAAAGGAAGTCGCTGTCTTACACGGATTCTATTCGAAGATCTCTTTTCTCATCAGCTTTGATCGTATACAGCTTTATCTTCAGAGCAACCTTGCATTGATCAATTTTTTGAGTGACGTGAGCCATTTTTATACATGCTAGTTCTCGGTTATTGCTGATTGGGATGCATTATCGCCATACTTCATCGATAATCGGTCGAGATAAATTGCTAGATCGTTCACTCAGATAAACATGCATTAAGAAAGGTAAGTCCCCCGAAGATTATCAAAGAAAGTTAATGACTTCTGCCCAAAACGGTTTCACCTGGTACTCACGCTCCTCACGGGGAACTGTGTTCAAGGGCAACTGCATTGCAAAAAAATTCAAAATTCAAGGAAACCATAAGTAATGGACAAAAGACCGTTCCAGGACACCATAAAATCAAAAAAATTAGTACTTTTAAAAACGACATAAATTTATGAATTTAGTCCCTTTTTCAGGTTTTAAAGACCTAAATTCATGAATTTAGTCTATTCAAAAAGTACCATTTTTTCAAAAAATGGTATTTTTAAAAACAACATAAATTCATGAATTTGAACCCTTTTTCAGGTTATGAAGACCTAAATTCATAAATCGGCTAAAGCCAGAGGAGCTTCGCTCCGATTTGGGTGTTTTTAAAAATACCCAATTTTTCAAATTTTTCAAAATCTCAAATTTGAGAATTACAATCGGGCGAAGCCCTAGAACCTTCGGTTCGATTTTCACCCCCAAAATCATGACCGTTCCAGGACACCGAAAATCATAAAATTTAAGAATCTCAAATTTGTGATTATGACATTTTTCATTGCTTAAATCATGACCGTTCCAGGACACCGAAAATCATAAAAGTTGAGAATTTCAAATTCATGAATTTTATCCATCTTTCAGGTTTTTAAAATATATCATGTGACTAAAAATATTTGAAGGAATTGACATATTCTTAACAATAAGTTTAAGTACTTTTACAATTGTCATTCAATTGTAGAGAACATCTGCTTTTCTCGCATTTATGAATGAAATGCATTTCAGTGTAAGGAGCTGTGTCCTGTAACTCAAACATTTGAAAGGAAACAATGTATGAAAGAACAAACAGCTGCTACACCCACTTAGACATTTGTAAGACGTGAAATATATAACCAGCAAATCCTACTCCGGCTGCAATGCCGTGTAACAATACACAACAACAATAATCGATATGGCTATTTCAAACAATTGTGCTGAAGACTTATTTAATTTAACAGTGTTTCTTGCCAGTGAAGGTTGTGTTAAAACGCTCTCGTCATATATTTCTCAAAATGAGACAAGATCAATTTGAAGAAAGAAGAAAACAATCGTTGCCAGGGAGGATGAAAAAATTACGGGAGGAATTGGAGAGGCATGAATTTACAGATTCTTTGAGTGATTTCATAGAGCCAAATGGTGGAGTCAATAATACAATTGTAAACTTACACAAATTCTTGTTGCATGAAAAAAGAAACAATTCACTCAGTGTTATGTGTAAAATTTTTATCGGTAAGCACTATCTGCTCTCTGTTTGTGATAATGACAAGTCTTATTTTTAAAGTCTCTTGAAGCAAAATGAGATCAGTTACCGAAGTTTCATTTCAATTAGGTAAAATTAGCAGACAAATTTCCTACGCTTTGTAGGGTGTCCGTTTATATTGTATTTTTAAAATCACGACCTAACGTTATCGGAAGATTGACTACAAAAGGATTATAATTTTCATTGTGTAAAGCAATTATGTGACATTCCAAATGATTCCATTCTTCTGTCAAACAATGGTGCGTCTTTTAGCGACAATACTGCGCTGACATATTCAATGGAATTTGGATGTTAAACTCCGCTATTGTTATTGCGATACGGCCGCAAGACACTTTATTTTCAATGTTAGACTATTATATTCTCTTGAATAATGGTGCGTCATTCAGCTAAAATACTGCGCCATTCAACTAATCAAATGACGCGCTGTGAAGAAAATTTATCATTCTTTAAACCCCTCTGTTTTAAATGCAATGTTATTTCCTCTTGCACATGTAAATACAATAGAGTGTTTCATCCAATGAAACCTTGTCCTCGCGTGGACAGAAATCTTATTGTTTAGAAAATTTGTATCTTATATGCAATGTTATTTCCTGTTTTAAATGCAATGTTATTTCCTCTTGCACATGTAAATACAATAGAGTGTTTCATCCAATGAAACCTTGTCCTCGCGTGGACAGAAATCTTATTGTTTAGAAAATTTGTATCTTATATGCAATGTTATTTCCTGTTTTAAATGCAATGTTATTTCCTGTTTTCAATCATTTTCATTATGTTGTTATATGCAATGTTATTTCCTGTTTTAAATGCAATGTTATTTCCTGTTTTAAATGCAATGTTATTTCCTGTTTTAAATGCAATGTTATTTCCTGTTTTAAATGCAATGTTATTTCCTGTTTTCAATTATTTTCATTATGTTGTTATATGACGTCATTTTTCTCTCATCCAATGAAACCTTGTCCTCGCGTGGACAAATTTACATGTATTTCAATGTATCCAAATTGAATGTATGCAAAGTGGTTGTAACCAAATTGAAATATCCATGTGTTGTTTTTAATTTCTCATTTACGGGAATATAATAGAAATATTGTATCTTCTATAAAAATGAGAAACATCAGAGACTTCCAAAAAATATACAGCAAACAAAACCACATTAAATTTCGATTTAAATGAGATTGCTAAGCAATTGGGAGAAAAGAATTTTCACATATTGATGAGTAATGAATTACTATTGTTAAAAGATGAGCGAAACACCAACTCTATGTAGTAAAACACTAACACAATGCAACAATGTAACGTTTAAATTTAGATTAAATTAAATAATTTCAAAATCGAATAAGTAGTAAAGAAAGACATCATTAGAGACCAGTTTTAAATCAATACCCCCCCCCTCCTTCTGACTTCTAGGGGTCCCTTAAGAATTTTTTTTATTATAAAATGAGCAACATAAATGAGTTTTTTAAATTATATGGAACGCAAACTACGACAAATTTCGACCTAAAGAAAATCGCAAATGAATTAGGAATAAAGAATTTTCATGTTCTAATGAGAAACGAATTACAATTCCTAAAAAATAGGCCATTAGGAACCTTCAGTTCCCGGAACAAAGTTCCATCAATAACTGTAAATTTCATAACGAATCTTCACACTTCAGACCAAAACGGCGTACATTGGTCAGCAGGTATCTTTAGTAAAAACGGAGATAATTATTATTTTGACTCATACGGTTTGCCCCCTACAAATGAAGTAAAAGAATTACTTGGAACGGGAACATACAATACGTTTCAAATTCAAACACCAGGCACTACCTATTGTGGACAATTATGTTTATACGTTTTGTACAAATTACAAAAAGGAGTACCATTTCTAGATATTATGTTAGAGTTAAACAATCTATAACTCAAGCGAAGCTAGCTAAAGCGCCACCTAAAGGTTAAAGCTCTGTTTTCTGTAATTCATTTTGATAAAAACGGCCACTGATATCCTCATTATCTAAATCTTTAATTTCATAAGTAATCGGATAAGTTTGATTTATTTTGCAAACTTCAAATATTTCTTTAGTCCAATAGCCAACAAAGCCTTTTTCAAATTTGTTCTTATATTTAAATATTCTAACTCTATCTCCAATTTTAAATTTCGGCTTAAGTTTCTGCAAATTCGGATTACTCTCATTCGAATTATTATTCTCGAATATTTTCTTTCGTATCAAATCAGGGTCGTCAGAAGCATTCTTTGGGGTTTCTTCAATACCTGAATGAACTTTATTATTGTACTGCTCTACAATTCCTGGTAATATTTTTAACCAGTTCTGATTTCCTTGCTGAGTAAATTTCTTGAAAATTTTATTTTTTAACGTCCGATTGAATCTTTCTATCACTATAGCTTTTCCTGCGTTTTCAGTTGAATAAACAGTTTCAAATAGTGGCTGAACGTTTCGGTTATAAAATTCCGACCCTTTATCAACAAACAATTTTTTTGGCTTTCTATTACTTTCTTTAAAGATTTCTTCAAACGCATATTTAACTGATAGACCACTTTTATTTTTTAAAGGTTTTACCCAAGCGTATCGTGTATATAAATCTATAACTGTCAATGCGTATTTGTAGTCAGACTTTGTCTTAGAACCTTCGGTTCGGTCCCTTTCATTCGGCATATGAATAAGATCAGCACTCCAAATATCATCTTTATTAAATACTTTTACTTTTAATAAATATTTAGGCTTTCTATATTCTTTATGAATTTCAGATGCATAAACGTCTGAATTATGATTTTCATTTAAACCCTGACCGAATAATATTTTAGCTTGTAAAGCTTTCTTAACAAACATTCTTTCAATTTTTTCTCTAAATGTAGGATTCTGAATACTATCTAATTCTTGAATCATCTTCTTATCAGCTGCATGACGAGAACTTAGATCATGATTTCGATAAGCTAAATCATGCCTGTAAGCGGCGGCATCTACTCTATTTATTGGTTCTTCACCTGGTTTCGGATTATTATTCTCATCTAGTCTTATATCTAATCGAGTTCCTGGCCCAGTATATGAATGACCAGGAAGATGTTTTTCTTTCGAATATTTACTCCAAATAAATCCAGGAAAGTTTTCTAATGTTTTTTGTATATCACCACCGTAGGTAGTAGCCAAACTTTGTTTGTCGTCGTTACCTTCATAAATTTTACAATTTGAGTTTTTATTTTTGTTTAATAGATAATTCAATAAATCTAAATTAGAAATTTTTAATTTAATTAAATTTTCGGAATTTTTAGAATTCATTTTAAAAGATAAAAAAAATTTAAAAGATAAAATAAAATGAATGTTTTACCTTATGGAGCAAAGGTTCTGAGGTTATTACCTTACCATACTAGGACTTAGATATATTCCAGAACCATCTTTAGTTTCTTTAATTTCAATTAAATCATCAACATTGTGGAGAATATTTTTAAGAACTCGTTTTCCTTCATCAACTAATTTTAATTTACTAATAAAATTATCTACTACTCCTTTTCCTTCGGGCGAAGCCCTGGAAGACATCTCCGTTGACCCATGAACCGATGTCCCTTCACCCCTAGCAACTTTCTCTAACTCTCTGTTATGACGTTTTTGTTCTTCTAATGCTGCCTTCTCTGATTTATTTTTATTTACTGCTTGGACAATACCAGCTGTCCCACCTGCAACACTTCCTGCTGCAGCTATGCCTCCTATTATTAGTGGAATTAATGGGAGAATCCCGCCATTCTTTTCTTCTTGTAATTGAATATTCTCTATCATTGGTTTACTTATGTAATACTTTTTTTTGTTAATCGTAATAGTTTTAGGGGTATTTTTGTCAACAATATTACGTAATTTTAATTCAACAGTTTTATTATTATTACTTTTCGCTTGCGACATTTTTAATAAAAAAATTTTAAGTTATCAAAAATTTTAATCTATTCTAGTTATGAATAAATTATAAGTTAAGAATTTTTTTAATCTATTCTAGTTATGAAAAATTTTAAGTTACCAAAAAATTTTAAGTTACCAAAAATTTTAATCTATTCTTGTTATGAAAAAAATTAATTAATCGGACCAAAGGTCCTCAGGTTACTAACCGATCGACTAAGTCTTGGGCTTTAACTTATCGGAGCGAAGCTCCTCTGGCTTTAGCCTATCCTTACCATCTTTCCATTAAGAATTTCAATAGAATATTTTACATCTTCTAGCAATAAACCATAAGCCATCAATGAAGTTGTGGAATCTTTCTTTTCAATATTAATTGTTACATCACAACCATTTTTAATAATATCTTCAGATTGTGCACTTAAATCGAAACAGAAAATTGGATATAAATGTCTCCAATCTCCAGGAGTTAATTGTGGTTCAACTCCAAATTCTGTACAAAGATTTCGATAACAATCATATCCTTCCATAAATTGATTATTGGTATCATCGAATCTTAATGGATCAATTGGATATCGGGTTTGATTTAATGAAACTTGTAAACTTCGAATTGTATTAATATGAAAAATATTGTTGTTCTTATCAAAACTTGGAGAATTATTTCTTTGAAATGTTAGTAATAAATATCTTGGAGTATTCGCAGTTCTAGTAAAATGCCAGTTAAATCTTTGTTCGGAAAAAGTTACTGAACTAGCAGTACGCTTTAGAAAATTTACTGGAATTGGTTTGTTAGTATTTAATCTTTTTGCAATAGCTGTTTCAATCTCTAAACTAGGAGTAATATGCTTAATCCACCATTCAAGTCTATCAATTTTTAAATATGCTTTTTTTCCAGTCTTACCAAAAAAGATTAATTCATTATTTGCTGTACGATGAATTATTAATTTAAATTTTAATTGATATGATATTTTGTCATAATCTAAATATCCGAATAATGGAGACAATGACCAATTTACTGTCTGTTTACTTTTTTTGTTAAATTCACGTCTTTCTTTATATGCATC